>CM019065.1:59831014-60197329 GCA_009667805.1 Leptobrachium leishanense | reverse complement strand
CCGTATAACCCTCCTATTACTCCATATAACCTCTCCCTATTACCTCCTATTACTCCATATAACCTCTCCCTAAAACCCTCCTATTACACCATATAACCTCTCCCTATAACCCTCCTATTACTCCATATAACTTCTCCCTATAACCCTCCTATTTACTCCATATAACCTCCTCCCTATTACCCTCCTATTACTCCATATAACCTCTCCTAAAACCCTCCTATTACTACCATATAACCTCTCCCTATAACCCTCCTATTACTCCATATAACTTCTCCCTATAACCCTCCAATTACTCCATATAACCTCTCCCTATAACCCTTCTATTACTCCATATAACCTCTCCCTATAACCCTCCTAATTACTCCATATAACCCTCCCTATAACCCTCCTATTACTCCATGTAACCTCTCCTATAACTCTCCTATTCCATATAACCCCTCCCTATAACTCTCCTATACTCCATATAACCTCTCCCTATAACCCTCCTATTACTCCATATAACCTCTCCCTATAACCCTCCTATTACTCCATATAACCTCTCCCTATAACCCTCCTATACCATATAACCTCTCCCTATATCCCCCTATACTCCATATAACCTCTCCCTAATAACCCTCCTATTACTTCATATTACCTCTCCTATAACCTCCTATTACTCCATATAACCTCACCCTATAACCTCCTATTACTCCATATAACCCTCCCTATAACCTCTATTACTCCATATAACCTCTCCTATAACCCTCCTATTACTCCATATAACCTCTCCCTATAACCCTCCTATACTCCATATACCTCTCCCTATAACCCTCCTATTACTCCATATAACCTCTCCCTTTAACCCTCCTATACCATATAACCTCTCCCTATAACCCTCCTATTACTCCATATAACCTCTCCCTTATCCCTCCTATTACTCCATATAACCTCACCCTATAACCCTCCTATTACTCCATATAACCTCCATATAACCCTCCTATTACTCATATAACCTCACCCTATAACCCTCCTATTTACTCCATATAACCCTCCCTATAACCCTCCTATTACTCCATATAACCTCTCCTATAATCCCTCCTCTTACTCCATATAACCTCCCTTTAACCCTCCATAACCATATACCTCTCCTATAACCTCTATTACTCCATATAACCTCTCTCTCCCTATAACCTCCTATTACTTCATATAACCTCCCTATAACCTCCTATTACTCCATATAACCTCTCACCTATAACCCTCCTATTACTCCATATAACCTCTCCCTATAACCCTCCTATTACTCCATATAACCTCTCCCTATAACTATCCTATTACTCCATATAACCTCTCCCTATAACCCTCCTATTACTCCATATACCCTCCTATTACTCCATAATACCCTCTCCCTATACCCCTATATACTCCATATAACCTCTCCTATAACCCTCCTATTACTCCATATAACCTCTCCCTATATCCCTCCTATTACTCCATATAACCTCTCCCTATAACCCTCCTATTACACCATATAACCTCCTATAACCCTCCTATTACTCATATAACCACTCCATATAACCCCCTATTACTCCATATAACCTCCTATAACCCTCCTATTACTCCGTATAACCTCTCCCTATAACCTCCTATTACCACACTATATAACTTCTCCCTATAACCTCCTATTACTCCATATAACCTCTCCCTATAACCCTCCTATTACACCATGTAACCTCTCCTTATAACCCTCCTATTACTCCATATTAACCTCTCCCTATAACTCTCCTATTACTCCATATAACCTCCTATTACTCTATATAACCTCTCCGTATAACCTCCTATTACTCCATATACCCCTCCCTATAACCCTCCTATTACTCCATATAACCTCTCCCTATAACCCTCCTATTACTCCTATACCCTCCTATTACTCCATATAACCTCTCCCTATAACCCTCCTATTACTCCATATAACCTCTTCCTATAACCCTCCTATTCTCCATATAACCTCTCCCTATAACCCTCCTATTACTCCATAATAACCTCTCCTATAACCCTCCTATTACTCCATATAACCTCTCCCTCCATAACCCTCCTATTACTCCATATAACGCTCCTATTAATCCATATAACCTCTCCCTAACCCTCCTATTACTCCATATTACCTCCTATTACTCCATATAACCTCTTCCTGTAACCCTCCTATTACTCCCTATACCCCTCCTATTACTCCATATAACCTCTCCCTATAACCCTCCTATTACTCCATATAACCTCTTCCTATAACCCTCCTATTACTCCATATAACCTCTCCCTATAACCCTCCTATTACTCCATATAACCTCTCCCTATAACCCTCCTATTACTCCATATAACCTCTCCCTATAACCCTCCTATTACTCCATATAACCTCTCCCTATAACCCTCCTATTACTCCATATAACGCTCCTATTAATCCATATAACCTCTCCCTATAACCCTCCTATTACTCCATATTACCCTCCTATTACTCCATATAACCTCTTCCTGTAACCCTCCTATTACACCATATAACCTCTCCCTATAACCCCCCTATTACTCCATATAACCTCTTCCTATAACCCCTATTTCTCCATATAACCTCTTCCTGTAACCCTCCTATTACACCATATAAGCTCTCCCTATAACCCTCCTATTACTCCATATAACCTCTTCCTGTAACCCTCCTATTACTCCATATAACCTCTTCCTATAACCCCTATTTCTCCATATAACCTCTTCCTGTAACCCTCCTATTACACCATATAAGCTTTCCTATAACCCTCCTATTACTCCATTTAACCTCTATAACCTCCTATACCATATAACCTCTCCCTATACCCTCCTATACAATATACTCTCCCTATAACCATCCTATTACTCCATATAACCTCTCCCTATAACCATCCTTTTACTCCATATAACCTCTCCCTATAACCTCTATTATCCATATAACCTTCCCTATAACCTCCTATTACTCCATATAACTCTCCCTATAACCCTCCTATTACTCCATATACTCTCCCTATAACCTCCTATTACTCCATATAACTTTCCCTATAACCCTTATTATCCATATAACCTCTCCTATAACCTCCTATTAATCCATATAACCTCTCCCTATAACCTCCTATTAGTCCATATACCTCTCCTATAACCTCCTATTACTCCATATAACCTCTCCCTATAACCCTCCTATTACTCCATATAACCTCTCCCTATAACCCTCCTATTACACCATATACCTCTCCTATAACCCCTTTATTACTCCATATAACCTCTCTATAACCCTCCTATTACTCCATATAACCTCTCCTATAACCTCCTATTACTCCATATAACTCTCTCTATAACCTCCTATTACTCCATATAACTCTCCCTATAACCCTCCTATTACTCCATATAACTCTCCCTATAACCTCTCTATTACTCCATATACTCTCCCTATAACCCTCCTATTACTCCATATAACCCTCCTATTACTCATATAACCTCTCCCTATAACCCTCCTATTACTTCATATAACCTCTCCTATATAACCTCCTATTACTCCATATAACCTCTCCCTATAACCCTCCTATTACTCATATAACCTCTCCTATGACTTTCCTATTACTCCATATAACCTCTCCCTATAACCCTCTTATTACTCCATATAACCTCTCCTAACCCTCCTATTACTCATATAACCTCTCCCTATAACCCTCCTATTACTCCATATAACCTCTCCCTATAACCCTCCTATTACTCCATATAACCTCTCCCTATAACCCTCTTATTACTCCATATAACCTCTCCCTAACCCTCCTATTACTCCATATAACCTCTCCCTATAACCTCCTATTACTCCATATAACCTCTCCCTATGACTTTCCTATTACTCCATATAACCTCTCCCTATAACCCTCCTATTACTCCATATAACCTCTCCCTATAACCCTCCTATTACTCCACATAACCTATTTCTACTAAATGATTCACCAAATAAAATCTTACCTGAAATAAATTAGGCTGTACACGGTATCAGTCAATAGCAGATATTACATTCTATTTTTACATATAGAAAATATACATTTTCTTTCAACCAGGTCAAAATGTAAGATTTTTTTTCAAGTTTTTTCTTTATTTTTTCAATAATGTTCTTATTTATTTTTTTTTCATAAAAATCACAGGTATTGAAATAAGGAGAAGTTAAAGAGGTCAAAGTTCAGCGTTAGATTGTCTCTGCCTCCCCAGCTCTCTTTAATAGTCGAGCTGTTCCAAATTCCATATTTTCGCATTGCTTTGTTGCTGCCAATTATCCCACCTCCAAGTCCTCCATATCAACCATACTAGGATCGTAACGCAGGAGTCAGATGGCCAGCATGAGATCTGGAGAGGTTTTGGGTAGTTAAATTCACAGGGTTAAAAGTGCAGAGGACATGTCCCAAAAACTCAGTCAATGGGTCAACAAAGTAAGGTCAAAATATCCTTGTCACAGTTATCCCTCCCACCCTATCATTCTCCAGGAAGTCACATTGCTTTGTGTAGAAGGATTGTACAGGACATCAGGGGTAAAAATGGGCTCTGTGCATTTCACCATCTGCCCCTAATACCCTCTCTCCTGCTTTATCCTGTACTTCTCCATCAAATCATCTTCATATTGAATTTACGAGGAGCATCTGCTGAGGAGAGACCTGCGTCAGACTTTCGGGGAACATATTCTATCTCAATGTTGTGTTTGGTGTTACCCTTGCCTCTGCTCCAAAGGAAAAGCAAGACCAAACAGAAAAGGACAACACCCAGGAATGAAATGAAGCCCATGGTTGTGGCAATAATTAAAGTCTTAATATCAAATGGGAAGGGGACAGTGGCACGCGTGCTGTTGACATCACTTTCATTTGGCTGGTTAAAAATGAAGGCCAAGGTCTTGTTAGGTTGATGGGGCCAGTCTGGTGAGTAGCTGCGTACATGAAGATGCGCCAAGGAGGTGTCATTTCCACCTGCATTACTTGCAATGCAATGGTAAGTCCCGTTATCTTGTATCTGGGCATAACGGACTTCAAGAGTCCCATCAGGGAATACAGTGAGTCGTCCATTGCTTTTGCTGGTGACGAAAGACTTGCGAGGGGACTGCCAGAGAATAGTAGGAGGTGGATCTCCATCAGCTCTGCAGAAGAAGTGTACCGTGTGCCCTTCATCTACATGTACTACTTGTGGACTACGATCCTGGATGCGTGCACGTCGACATGTGAAATAATTGGGCTGCAGTACATCTGGAAAGTCCTTAAACTCTTTGCCTTGCACGTATTCTGGACTAGAACAGGAAGGCTGTTGCTTGTTGAAGTTAAGCCGCCACCGTCTCCGGAAGATCCACAAAAGGCGACAGTCGCAAGCCAGTGGGTTACGGTCCAATATTAACGTTTCCAGATTTCCCACAGAGTGGAAGGAGGATTCCTCCAGTGTGCTAAGTGAGTTGGAAGAGACGTTTAGTATCCTCAAATGATTGAGACCCCGGAAAGCATATGGTTCTACCACCGACAACTGTCCACCAACTAGGTGGAACTCCTGGAGTCTAAGCAAGTCATGCAACATCGAACCTTCCACAGCAGTTATTGGGTTGTAGGAAAGATTAATGAAACGAAGATAAACAAGATGTCGAATAGCTACATAGGGGATAGTGCTCAAATTGCAGTGTGTAATTGAAAGAGAAGTTAAGTTTAGGCCATAAAGGCTGTTGGATGTCATTGTATCCAGATATGGCCATTGCGACACCTCCAAAACTTTGAGCCTTTGCAGTCTTTTAAAGGAGTAGTCTCGTATAACATTGATGTTTAGGTACCGGAGCCGCAGCGAGAGGAGACTATGGAGGTGGGACAGTGCCTCTGTGGGGACTGAAGTGAGGTTGCACTTCTCCAGTGTAAGTTCTTCCAGGCTGTTGAGGCCACGGAAGGCACGATGGGAGATGTACACTAAATCATTGTCTCCAACTTCCAAAGACTTGAGGTTGTATAAGTCCTGGAACATGTCATCTAGAAGGATAACAATTTTATTCTCACTAATATCCAACCTTGTGAGATTACTGAGCCCTGTAAAAACACCCAGGGGGATGAGTTTGAGCCGGTTACTTCTCAACCCCAAAAATCGTAGATTGGAGAGTCCACTGAAGGCGCCTGGTTCTATGATGCTCACAATGTTTTCATTTAGCTCTAGTTCTTCAAGGTATGGAAAAGAGGAAAACTCATCTTGATTGATGGCTTTTATTCGATTTTTGCTTAAATCTAAAAGCCTTGTATCCGTTGGTACACCTTCAGGAACATAGAGGTGACGTTTACGGTGGCACAAAACTGAGCGGTCCTGTGGGGAGCAATCACACCGCTGGGGACAACCTGAGGTGGAGTCAGACAGGATGGAGCCAACTACCAGCAGGAGGAAGGGACACAGGCAGGACGGCAGCGGGCAAATCATACTGGATCCTGGACTCACCTATAAAATAAAAAGAAAGATTAGTACAGATAGTACAGAAATATAAACCAATATATTTATAACCTAAAAACGAATGTCTAAATGCTAGAGGACACTATCAAACGCAGAGACCACCATCTCAAATACATCTACAACGATGACTCAGTAATATTTTTGAAAAACATCATATATAGAAGTCGACGTTGAATAAGAGACTCATATGCAAGGAAGAACGAATATTTTGGGTCGATTGAGCATACAAAACTGTAACTAAAACGGAAAGGCAGAAGATCAGACAGTGAGTGGCACCTCCCAAATGCCCGAGGGTATTGAAACACAATATGATCGAATCACAAAAATATAGACTCCGCCCTATTAAAGTGGGAAAATGCATCAACCAGGGAGAAGTCAAAAAATGTCAAAGCCACGTTGCGTATAGCAGCAAAGCAATATCAGAAAAATATATTAAAAAACATTTATTAAGCATAAAAAAAAAAACTTACGGTAAAAAACACATAAAACTTTAAATAGTGAAATAGGATGGCTGTCTTAGAGGGTGTAGGGGGCTAAAAACATAGAACCAAACCCTGTTTTAGTCTGACACAAGCCCTGTAACTTAAAATTCAAGACATTATTCAATATTTAGTCAAGATCAGTCATGAGATTAATGGTCCAATACCACGTGATGATGATGAGGTCTAGTAGAAAATACAAAAACCCCCCCAAAAAAAAGGTATAATTATCGAGTCAAACAGCACGTGAAACTACATATACGGACAAATGTAATATTTGACTTTGTACAGTAGAATTCAATTCCTCATAACAAATACTTTGAAGCATATGGATCAACCTTAGATTCAAGACATTAATAGCAGAAACAAAACAAAAAAGCCCAAGTCCTCACTTTTAGCTGCTTCCAGGTGCAACTAGGAATTTCCAGTTCCATGGGGCAGTGAAACTGGTATTCAACACAAAGAGGGGCATCTCAATGCCAGAGGGTTACCAGCCAGAAAACCAGGGTGATTTACATTTTCATTTCGGTTTACATTGTTGTTTTAGTTTTATTTGTGGAATGTATTTCAAGGTATACTTTGACAAGACGAGATAAGTATAGTAATTATCATCAAGTAAACTTTCTATTTAATTGTCGTTACATTCCCTCTTGGCCTAAATACATTTATACAGCTTCGTGTTGCAATATTTACCTTCTGGAGATAAATTCTTGTATTTGAACAGTCCGTCATCTAGTGTGACAGGAATATTTAATGAGCAGGATTTTTGAGAACAGAAAGACTGACTGAGGGACTAAAAATCTGGATCACCAAGGACAGTATTCAGTTGGGGCAGGGACTGACCACTACGTGCAGCCTTGTTTGGTGTGCCCCAGGCCTCCTGGAGTTGCCAGGCCCAGTACAACATCATCCTATCTACCACCCCATTGGCAGCCCTGACTGAAAGAACTACACTCCCCCTAAGTTACTAATGTGTAAGGAAATGTATAATTTACTTAAAAAAATGTCACAGGGCCCTATTCCCTAGTGTGCGCTAAAATGGGGACGCCAACAGGGAAAATCTGCCCTGCAGGTTTCCCTGTAGCGTCTCCATTTTGGCGCGATATTCAGGGGCAGGCTCTGCCTCAGCACCTAGCCCCAGAAGGCAGCGCTAACCACTGGGATACTCACAGTAGTGCTTCCGCGCCACCACGAGTATCACCTCCTGGATTCCATAGGACTCCATGGAGGTTTGCACATCTGGGCTGTGAGCCCTGCGTGATCTCGATTTCACGAGATCACGTAGCGCTGCGGAGTCATCATGGAGGGAGATTGTAAGCTACTTGTTCCCAATCTCACTCTACTCCTGTTGATAAGAAGCGTTGGATCTAGCCACTGTTCTCGCCACGGGATGAGAGATGGGTATTGAATTTATGGGGGGGGGTTTAAGGGGTGCTAAATGATTTTTCAAATACAGAATCATTTAGCACCAGCTTTTAAGTGTAGCTAAAATTTTGGCTTGTGCGTCCCTGTGGTAATTAGCGCTAACACTTTGTAATACCTTACTTATCAAATTGATAAATTACTTTTTGGGCTCCCCAAGTATAGGGTGTGTAAAGCACAGTAAGCTCGCAGAAGCTAGAGCAATCACCGATCTGCTAAGTAATTTTTTACAAGTTTAGCATGAGGAAGGTAATGTGGGGGTCATGCATTAAAGTCACTTATCCTGGCACTAATGCTTACACATCGGAACGCTAACGTTAGCATTCACTAGGGAACAGTTTTATTTATAATTCACCCATTCACTACAATTTGGAAGGATAAATGACAATAAGACTAGATTGACCTAATGTACTCTTAAACTATCCACATTCTAAAAATGTTAACACAAATTGTGTAAATTCTGTACAACCGTAGCAGTGTTGACATCAGAGGCGGATCTATAACTAGGCCAATTAGGCAGTTGCCCAAGGCCTCACTGAAACAGGGGCCTTGGATGATGGTATTTTTTTGGCATTTCAGTATGCACATGTCCATGTGGAATACCCTCCTGCCATAGGCACGTGTGGGGGTGTGCCCAGGCACACCCTAATGGTGGGTAAAGAGATCCTCTTTCACCTCTTACCAGTGGCATAATTACCAGGGTCTGCAGTGGTCGCACTTGCGACTGGGCCCTGGCATTCCACCACTGGAGGGGGGGCCCAGGCAGTGGTGGCTCTTTAACCCTTTTTAAGGACCAAGGGTCTTTAAAGTCAATGCATTTATGACTGAACAGTTCTGTCATTAGTCCTTAAGGGGTTAATTAGGCAGCAGAGGCCATGTTATGTTTTGTCTGCCTATCCATCATGAGTCTGACACTTCCTGGTGTCTCATTGCAGTGTCTGGTCACTCACTGTGATCGCTCAAATGTGATGTGTCAGTATCTTTCTCATGAAGCAAAATAGATATCCTACACACTGTTTTCATAAAATAGTCACAAAAGGTGTGCTCATCTGCAAGGACTACCCAAGGTCCTATAAATGTGTAACCAAACCACAATAAATCAAGATGGCACAACCATGAAATAATATATACCAAAAGTATAATAAAAAATATCTTTATTAAATACAAAAATATAATGTCAGTAACAAAAGTAATACTATCACAATGTAAAAATGTTACATATAGTTACAGCACACAACATGCAGCATATAGTAAGGCAACCCCACATGCTGTGTCAGCAAAAAGAAGCAAGAAAAAACAAATAGCTGAACTTCATGAAATATGCAATATTAGGGAAAGCACGATGCAAAAAGCAGCCGTAACCTAAAGTGGGTCAGTACAAACTCCTAACAGCCAAGACAAGGTACCCCAACGTTTCAGTGCTCTATCACCTAGTATCCCTAGTATATATCCATTACCTATGGAATTTAATGCTGTGGTAATATTAATATAGGCATACTAGACGATAGCGCAGGAGACATGTATACAGGTATTTTTGCAAAATACCTTTTTGAAAAATGTTTTTAGTTAAAATGAAAATCTCTCTTGCTGGGGGCCTTCGTGGATTTCTTGCACCGGAGCTCTGAGGTTTCTAGTTATGCCTCTGCCTCTTACACTGACATTTTAGATGTACCTTATCTGATTCATGATGGATATCATAAAAACGGACTGTGTCTGTGATTATAGGCTTGCTATTTCTAATGAAAAATTGCATATTGTGAAAAATCTTCTGAACATAAGGTTTCACTTAATAAATGTTCCATGGGTGCACAGCCTATTACAATGGGCTATGCGAGCGCCAGTGCCTCCTGCATTAACAAACGGCAAACTGCCAGGAGAGCTGTCAGAACCTTCATTAATAGTTTTTTTTTGGGCTAATTTCAGCATATTTGCACAATAAATGGGGTCTCATAGTTGAGCTTAGCCTAAAACCTCAGTAGCTTTAGAGCCGCCCCTGGTTGACATTTTATTAAATATCAAACATGCCCTAGGTTTTGACTTTTGGGTGAATGCTCAGCGACTGTACTCTGCTTGCGAGGTGGCGTGCACTTTGTGAGAAATCCAATAGAAAATTTCAGGATGACAAAAGAATAAGAAAAAAATAAGTACGTACAAATGTCACTAGGTTAACTGCATATGAAATTAATAGAGTGACGTAAAAAGCCATTGTTATGACCCCCTTCCCAACACAACAGTCATCCCCAGCACCAACCACCTGCTCCTAAGAGCCTTGTTGGGGTCGATTATCTTGACGAATGTTTCCCTACAAGCTGCAAGGAAAAAGAAAATGGGTTATGAGATGAGTAGGGGCTGTATTTCAACCCTGGTGTAAGCTTAACCGGAGCGGTTATAAATTTACCAGGGCCATTACAGCCTATGGAGATGATAAGTATACACCTTGTCTGGTTAAGCTTACACCAGGGTTGGAATACGGGTGGGAATACAGCCCTAGGTTATTCCTGTTTAACTGACTTTTTAATATGAATTTAGTTATTGCCTCCTACACCAAAACTTGAGATACGCAGCCAATAAGGTCCCCCTTATGCCATCAATCTGACGCACCCGTATTTTGGGACAGGATTGTGTAACATCACAATCATGTAATTCACTGCAATACTCCTCTCCGGCCTTGCGGTTGAGCTGATCCCAGCTTTCCAGTGCAGCACACACCACTGTGATGCCCTCAGATTGCACTGCCCCAAACTGACATCCAATGACATCAGGCATGAGGCCGGAAGCTTTGAATCCATATCAGGCTCATCACGCCTGTATTCAATGCTTAGTGAATCACGTCCATTGACTGTTTTGATGAGGTTCCATGATATAGTTGTTTCAAGGCAATTCAGATGAAGGACTTTTCAGAGTTCAGATCTCGCAAAAATGTTTGAAAAATCGTCAGACTGTTGCCTAGGAATTTTACACGAATTTTCTATCTTGTCGCTAACGCTAAGGCCCTCTGATACATGCCTAAAGGCTTGCTGCCGTGAGTTTTTCGGTGACCTCCATTCCTAGGACACCAAGGAATGCCATGAGTGACTCAAAATCAATGTTGCAAACAGCATCATCCCCAATGATGGACATTAGCAGCTAATAAAAAAGCATGACTGTGCATGCAAAAGGTATGCAACGGTTACAGTATGCATTTAGGACTTAACTATGATATTGACAGATATTGACCTAATGACTTGATATCCATTCTATTCCTGTCGCCAACCCTTGGGCCGGAAAGTCTTCATCTTATGGTAAATAAAGCCGTTAATTATTTTCACGTTCTCTTTTTTCTGATTGACCGAGGATATGACCCACGAATATATCCTCTATCACGGTGGAGGGTATCACTATTTCCCCATCAAACCAGGTTCGCTGTCTCGGAGTTACACTTGACTCTGCTCTTTCCTTCATCCCCCACATCAAGTCTCTTTCCTCCTCCTGCCGATACCAACTACGTAATATTTCCAGAATTCGGCCGTTTCTTACCGCTGTCACCGCAAAACAACTAATCCATGCCCTGGTAATCTCCCGACTTGACTATTGCAATAAGCTCTTATCCGGCCTCCCTCTCTCCCGCCTCTCCCCCCTACAATCCATCCTGAACGCCTCCGCCAGGCTAATCCCCCTCACCCGCCGCTCTGTCTCTGCCACTCACCTCTGCGAGTCCCTTCACAGGCTCCCCATCCACTGCAGAATCAAATTCAAAATCCTTACCCTGACCTACAAAACCCTCACTAACTCAGCTCCCCACTACCTGTCCTCACTAATCACCAAATACACCCCAGCCCGCTCCCTAAGATCAAACAGTGACCTGCGCCTAGCTTCTCCCCGCATCACCTCTTCCCATGATAGACTGCAGGACTTCTCACGCGCTGCCCCCATTCTCTGGAACGCTATCCCTCGTACGGTCAGACTTTCCTCTAATTTCTCTTCCTTCAAACGCTCCCTTAAAACGTTCCTATTTAGAGAGGCCTACCACCCGACTCACTGACGCAACCATCAATCACTCTCACCTTGCAGTCCTCTCCTCCTGTTTCCAACTCCAACCGTTCTAGTTTGTGAGTTCCTACGGGAATAGGGCCTCATCTCCTCCTGTACTGTTTGTCAAATGTTGTTCAATGTATTGTAACCCTGTCTATACTGTGCCTATTGTACAGCGCTGCGGAATATGTCGGCGCTTTATAAATAAAGAATAATAATATATATCCACGCATGCTGGATATATAGACAGATGTCTGGGTTTTGTAACTTACAGGTTTATTCAAAGAGCACTGAAATTCCACTGGAATTTCACTTGTCTCTCGTTCCCCGCAGTTTAGGGAGTTAAATTTGTCGACCCTGCAGTGAATTCAGCATTCACCGCAGGGTCCCCGAAGTGCAGGGAAAAACTGCCGAACGCATCCAAAAAAACCGCAGAATTGAATGGAAAAAACAACCACAAAACCGCCGAATCGAACCGGAAAACCACTGCAAAACCGCCGAAAAAACATTGGAGCGATCCAGTAAGCTGCCGTAAAAAAGCCGAATGCACCTGACGATCTGCCACAAAACCGCTGAACGCATCCGAAAAAAGCCGACGATCCACCGAACAGAGTGCCGACCTGCCGGCAGGAAAAAGTCATCAAACTGACGAATGGGTTAAAAAGAACAAACTACAAACACACACCACAACTTTTAAAAGCTGCTTGCAACTAAACTACTTCAGAAAAATCCCTTGTATATCACATATAAGGTCCTATAAATGATAATAAAAAGGTCCGTCACTGAAAAAAAACGCTATTAACCTCCCCGGGGGTCTAATTTTTGCAAAATTTTGTGTCTAAAAGCATTTCAATTTTTTTGGAAAGGAAATGTGTTATTTTATATAGTAAGCCTGTATTCTGTAGGAATAACTCACTGAAATCCATGCAAACAAGAGTCAAGTAAACACACGGAGTCAGAGAAGGTTTGAAACACGAAATAATAATTTATTATCCCAAAAATAATTATCCAAAATAATGGAAATAAATTATATTCAATAATATAATCAAACCAAAAACCTGCCTCTTTCCTCTGGGTGCTGGGATTCCTGTCCAGATGTACACTCCTTTGCCAATGAAATATACATGACACGGGGGTACCAAAATAAGAGTATTTATTCTCAACGCAACTTTATAGAAATAAAAAGCAAATAAAAATAATTTGTAAAATGTAATAATGCTTTGCAGTACAAGTTTCGCTGGTGCTTGCCCAGATCCAACTGTTGGATCTGGGCAAGCACCAGCGAAACTTGTATTGCAAAGCCTTATTACATTTTAGAAATGATTTTTATTTGCCTTTTATTTCTTTAAAGCTGCTTTGAGAATAAATACTCTTTTTTTGCTACCCCCTTGTCCTGTATATTTCATTGGCAAAGGAGTGTACATCTGCACAGGAATCCCAGCACCCACTGCACAGCACAAAGTTTATTCTACAGTATTTTTTACTGTAACTTTTTTTCATCTTTGAATTTGCCGCCTGGACCCGCCCCCCTGCGTCGTGTGGCTCACAGGGAGCGGAACCAGGAAGCAAAGTCGCCGGCTGCCGTGATCACACTGCGGTGACTGCAGAGACAGCGAGGGAGCGAAGGATGCGGTGAGTATACAGTCCGAGTGTGGCTCGGGGTTACCGATTGCGGTAGCGAAATTTAACCCCAAGTCACACTCGGGAATACCGCCAGGCAGGTTAAAAAAAAAAAAGCGGAAAAATTAATTTCGCCGAAAAAAGCCTAAAAAAATCCTAAAAAAAAAGTAATTAAGACACTTTTTGCTGAGAATTAAAAGAATAAACTGTGGCAGATTAGATCTGTATTTCTATCTATATAAGGGTCTACCTGTGTATATGTGTGTCTATGTGCCTGTTTATACCTATCTCCTCCATATAGAGTCATATTCATATTTGTGTCTGACCATTTGGGAAGCGTATCCCTGTGTCCACAGCTGTTGAGGGTGAGTGCTAAAATTTCGCCGAAAAATGCCTAAAAAAATCCTAAAAAAAAAGTAATTAAGACACTTTTTTCTGAGAATTAAAAGAATAAACTGTGGCAGATTAGATCTGTATTTCTATCTATATAAGGGTCTACCTGTGTATATGTGTCTGTGCCTGTTTATACCTATCTCCTCCATATAGAGTCATATTCATATTTGTGTCTGACCATTTGGGAAGCGTATCCCTGTGTCCACAGCTGTTGAGGGTGAGTGCTAAAATGTAATTAAAATGGTTAGCTTTCTCCCCTGGGGGGAGGATATAAGACGTAGCTGTAAAAGGGAATGTCTTTTGTGAACGGACATATCGTGTAGCCTGATAGTCGCACCTTGGGAGCCAACCCGGCACCAAGATTTAGGCCCTATCTTTAAAGAGAGGAAGCACATCCTTGATCCCTGGGGGGAAGATGGACACCTTTGGGCAATTAAAGATTAATGACAAGCGTACTGAGGGGAAGGGGAAGGGATATGTAGTGCAGGAGGCTGGGCCATTTGTGGGTGGGTTTTGGAAGGACCAGGAAGTGTATAAATTCTGAAAACTGGCCATGTGCTATGGCTGATCACTTGGGGTACATTCGAAAGATGACTGATCTGTCCATGCTTCTATCTCCAGGCTCCAGGAGCCATCGATGCTAGCTTACTGATTAGTTTGTCATAAGTAATGCTCTGTGGTTAACCCTTTTCTTTTATTTGCTGTGTAGTGTGTAATTAATTGATTTATTCTAGCTATAATTTTCCTGTAACAAATGCACTGTGATTATATATATCTCTTTTCTATATCATAAATAAACCTAACCTATTTAAGTTCTGATTCTGGCTGATGAGATCCACGCTAACTAAGAGATTGGGAGTATTGCTATTTGCTTTAAGCTCGGTTAGATAAGAAATTGCGAGATGCGGTCGTCGGAGACGGCAGGGATTGTGGGGTCTGCAGTCACTGTCCGAGTCTAGGGTAGGCAGATAGTGTGGTTGCTTAGCCCTGCGTCTCCCGTTGCGACGCGCATAGTGTCCATGAGGACTGGTGGCAGCGTTACTAATAGAATAGGAAAGAGAGTTCAGGGATTGTGGGAGACGTAGTCATTACCCGCTTCAAGAGAAGATTTGTACTGCGTTGCAGTCTTGGATCATTGCATCGCGCTCTGCGCCCTGTTGTGAGAGAGAAGTGCGTAGAGACAGATAGTGGGTGGCGCAACCCGGCGTCTTTCGCAGCAGCGCGCGTAGTGGTCGTGACATAAACTGTTTAATAAATATTTAATAAAAACAGGGAGTATTTATTACATTGAAACCTATGGGAGTCGTCTGTTTAAACCTGTCGAATGAAACTGAAAATCAGGGCATCTCTCTGACATTTCGGTTCTGTTTGGCGTTCTCTCAATTGATTAACCATTACTTCTCTATGGGGATTTCACTGCTTTTGAACAGCACCCTATTTCGCTGGCAACTCACCAATATTTTTAAAACTGCCTGCTTTTTGAATAGCCAAATGGCCACGAAATTGATATGGTATGGGGAAATTCACCGTTCGGTGCAATTTTGGAGCCAATTCAGCTCTCTCTGAATAACCCCTTTGATAAATTAATTGTATCTGCTCAAGACTTTGCGGATCACTGACACCCTGCTGAAAATATGGAGTGGGTTAGAAGGCCAGGTAGCTATAGAAAAAAATTAAATAGTGGACCTGAATGTCCTCAAGACACACAATATGTGATTTTCGACAAGGCAAGCAATAGTTATTTCTGCTGAAACTTTGTGAATTTGGTGCTTTTAGTGTATTCTTAGAAAACATCCAGAATGATTACATTTGGATACAATTGGATTTCCTTTCTTCCCTCTGCGAGGTCCAAGGACATGTTATCTATTAATATATGCATTCATAGTACCTGACAGCGCTGTAATGACATGACAATCTCTAGACTTGGGCAAGAGACATCGAGTACCAGCGCTACCATATCTGAGCTTTAGAGATGTAAACAAAGACTCTGCCCCCACCTCCTCTGCTATTTCAGCACAGACAGGGCAATTAGACGATTAACAATAATTACCGACAAGGAATCGGAGTCTGGGAAAAAGCAAGAGTAATTAACCCCTACAGAGGCACACAGGAGAGAGAAGCACAGCGTTCATATTCTATATACATAAGCTGTATTCTGGGGATTTTCTTTATTGGATAGAGCTCTTTTTGCAATAGGCTGTCTCTAGATGATACATTGTTTCCCCTCTCGTTAAATACGTGCTTGCTTTTATAGATCCGCCCTATAACAAACACCCTGACTAATATATTACTCTAGTATATCCAGCCATTATTTGTAAGAGTTTACTCTCAGAGTTTCTACCTTTTAGGTATATGCTTGCACAAGTCCTCTTTATCAGAGGCATGCCTGCGTTATTACATCAGTAAAACAGGGGCCTGCACTCACACATTCTATCTATTCTCTGCTGCATGTAACAGTTTTGGCCCAATTACATGGTCAACGCTTAAATGGTAACCCTAACGAGGAGAACCGGCGCCTGGATGTTTCCCTGTACCGTCCCCATTTTAGCGTGAGATCCCAGGGCCGGCGCTAATTCAGCAACCTGCCCCAGAACGGAGCGCTACCCTCATTGATACTTGCTGTAGCGATTTCGCACCGCTGTGGGTATCACTTCCTGGAGTCCATAGGACTTCATGGAGGATTGTGCTGCCGGGCCACGAAATTGCACAGGGCTGCGTAGTGACCATTTGTCCCCAGTCTCACTCTCTGCTCCCGGCGGCCGGAAGCAGCGTATAGGGCCACCCTTCTTTCTGCAGGATGAGAGATGAGTATCTGATTTATTTTTTAGCTGCTACTAAATGATTCTGCAAAAGCGGAACCATTTAGCACCAACTTCTGGGTGACGGTAAAAATCCATTTAACCCATTGGTGCGGTAATTAGCGTTAGAACTTTGTAATACCTTACTTATCCTAATGCTAATTACGAATTGCGCTCCCCATGTTAACCATAGGGTTCACAAAGTACAGTAAGCTCGCGCAAGCTAGCGCGATCACCGATGTGCTAATGGATTTTTACCGTGTTTAGCATTAGGACGGTAACCGGGGGGGGGGTGCGTTAAAGTCACTTATCCTGATGTTAACGCTTACATATCTGAACGCTACAGTTAGCATTCGGTGTGTCATATAGCCCCTTCTGTCTGTAAGATTCGTGCCAACTGTAATGGTTTCTCTTTGTAAGATAGATGTCGGGTATAACAGTTGCTTTCCGTAAGATACATGCCACCTATAACGGCTTCTCTTTGCAAGATACGTGCCACCTATAACGGCTTCTCTTTGCAAGATACATGCCACCTATAACGGCTTCTCTTTGCAAGATACATGCCACCTATAATGGCTTCTCTTTGCAAGATACATTCCACCTATAACGGCTTCTCTTTGCAAGATACATGCCACCTATAACGGCTTCTCTTTGCAAGATACATGCCGTCTGTAACGGCTTCTCTTTGCAAGATACATTCCACTATAACGGCTTCTCTTTGCAAGATACATGCCGTCTGTAACGGCTTCTCTTTGCAAGATACATTCCACCTATAACGGCTTCTCTTTGCAAGATACATGCCACCTATAACGGCTTCTCTTTGCAAGATACATGCCACCTATAACGGCTTCTCTTTGCAAGATACATGCCGTCTGTAACGGCTTCTCTTTGCAAGATACATGCCACCTATAACGGCTTCTCTTTGCAAGATACATGCCACCTATAACGGCTTCTCTTTGCAAGATACATGCCACCTATAACGGCTTCTCTTTGCAAGATACATTCCACCTATAACGGCTTCTCTTTGCAAGATACATGCCACCTATAACGGCTTCTCTTTGCAAGATACATGCCGTCTGTAACGGCTTCTCTTTGCAAGATACATTCCACCTATAACGGCTTCTCTTTGCAAGATACATGCCGTCTGTAACGGCTTCTCTTTGCAAGATACATTCCACCTATAACGGCTTCTCTTTGCAAGATACATGCCACCTATAACGGCTTCTCTTTGCAAGATACATGCCACCTATAACGGCTTCTCTTTGCAAGATACATGCCGTCTATAACGGCTTCTCTTTGCAAGATACATGCCACCTATAACGGCTTCTCTTTGCAAGATACATGCCGTCTGTAACGGCTTCTCTTTGCAAGATACATTCCACCTATAACGGCTTCTCTTTGCAAGATACATGCCACCTATAACGGCTTCTCTTTGCAAGATACATGCCACCTATAACGGCTTCTCTTTGCAAGATACATGCCACCTATAACGGCTTCTCTTTGCAAGATACATGCCACCTATAACGGCGTCTCTTTGCAAGATACATTCCACCTATAACGGCTTCTCTTTGCAAGATACATTCCACCTATAACGGCTTCTCTTTGCAAGATACATACCACCTATAACGGCTTCTCTTTGCAAGATACATGCCGTCTGTAACGGCTTCTCTTTGCAAGATACATGCCACCTATAACGGCTTCTCTTTGCAAGATACATGCCACCTATAACGGCTTCTCTTTGCAAGATACATGCCGTCTGTAACGGCTTCTCTTTCCAAGATACATGCTGCACTGATCGGGATCTCTCTTTAGTCTGTAATGGTTTCTGTCTGGAGGATACACGCCATGTGTAACGGTTTATTTCTGTAACATGCATGCCACATGCAATGGATTCTCTCTGTACGATATCAGGATCCTTCAGCTTTCCACACTGAGCTTGATTCTTCTGCCAGTCTAGTAGACAGTCAGAGTTTGTTGCAGTGGCCGAGCTGGCCGGACATGACACAAAGATCTGACTGTCCTCAGCATGATGGCAGTTCTCAGGTGAGTCCGTCCTACGGCTCCCTGTACACATTGAGCTGGTGTTCACACTGAGCCGTGGGGTTTTGCACTATTTGTCCTATCTCCACTTGATCAGTATATTCCTAAGGGGAGGAAAAGACAGATTGCTGTGCAAGGTCTCCTACTCCAGATTGGTGCTCTACAGGGATGAGTGGTATGGGAAGATCAATAGAGTTGAAGGCAGCTGACAGGCCTAGCATAACAAAGATGGATAAACCTTTACTGTACAAAACATGAAGAAGGTCATCTGTGACAAAGACCACACCAACCGTGGTCCCATGACGGGACTGAATTTTGATTGAGCTGCATTTCCAGTTGATTCCATTATCCACCCATTTGGAAATATATCACGTAAAAGTCAAGTCAGGAGTCCAGCTATTAGTGCTTTGAGCTACGTGAGTAATTCTCTTCAGTTACAATAAGATATGTCCATCGAAGACATATGCGAATACGAACAGGCACCCACCTCCTCTTGGTTTGTCTCGCAGCGGATATTTACAGAATGCAATCGACATACAATATAAAAGGTAAATTTTAACAATCTTCCATAGAAAATAGATAAAAAAAATCCTGGCTGGTCTGGTAGGATATGCCGGTTTGATTGCGGGTAATTTGTCATTAGCAATGATTTTATAAATAATTAACAATAACTGCTCCTGCTAAGATATCCATGCATAAAATATGGAGTTTCTCAAAGATGAGATACTGCGTTCGAGAATAAATGATAAAGGCAAACAAAACCAGTCCACTCACGCCGATTCAATGTGCAAGACAACGCGAATGTTAAAAGCCTGTAATTTGTTATACTTTGGTTTTTATGAGTACAGTAGCTACTTTGAAACAAACTGGGCAGTTGCCTAGACTCAAACTTACAAAATAGAATGGAATCGGAAAAACCCCAATATAAACAAACCCCCCCAACAAACCAATATAAACCAACCAAACAAGAATGCAACTTGAGTAGCACATTGGCCGTCTGAATGCTCAGCTTTTAGTTTGAAGATTGCTAGATCTGAGAGAATGAGAGATGTTGCAGAAATAAAACAAAGAAATGTTCTTCACCACAAACTATTTGATCCAGAAGCTCTTCTGGCCTACACAGAATTCCCAACATCATTCGAGGCATACCAGCAATTGCCTTTCATCTGTCGGGCCTCTGTCCGCGTGCCTGATCCCCTGCTTAAAATATTCTCAGCAGGATTTATCCTCATCGCACCTCAAGCTTTAGTACCTGCTCTTAGCATTGGGCGGTATGAATGAAAGGTTGGACAGGAAGATGATGTGTGCAATAAACAGGTAATGGATGGATGTTACGTGTATCACTTGATGTGCTGTATTGCTGCTGGCCAACCAGAGCTGTGCAGGTGCAATCAATCATGGGGACGGGGTGCATGATTGTTCTGAAATGGCATCAGTTTATGTGTAGATTTGGTTGTCATTATTTATGTAAAGATACAGGTAGAAACTCATTGGGCATGGGCCCTATTCCCTTGTGAACACCAATGTTAGCATTGGGATATGTAAGCATTAGCGCCAGGATAAGTGACTTTAACGCATGCCCCCCATCGTACCTTCCTGACGCTAAACCCGTAAGAAATCACTTTGTGCATCGGTTTCTGCGCTAGCGTACTGTATTTGCAGTGCACATCCTATACTTAACATTGGGAGCACAATCATTAGTGCTTTGATAAGTAAGGAATTACAAAGTGCTAGCCGCCAACGGCAGGGATGGGCAAGGCAAAGTTTTAGCACCTTCTAAAAGCTTGTGCTGAATGATTACGCATTTGCAAAATCATTTAACACCCCTAAAATCTCCCCCAATAAATCCGATATTCACATCTCATCCCACGGCAAGAACGTTGGCCCGATCTGCCACTTCTTTTCATCAGGAGCAGAGTGAGACTGGGAACAAATAGTTCATAGTCTCGCTCCACTATCACCCCACGTAATCTCACGGCCTGGAAATGCAAACCTCAGTGGAGTCCTTTGGACTACAGGGGGTGATACTCGAGGCAGCGCAGAAGCTCTACCACAAGTATCCCAGCGGTTAGTGCTGCATTCTGGGCCGAGGTGCGGAGGTAGCGCCTGCCCCGGAATGTTGTGCAAAAATGGGGATGCTATGGGGATATCTGCAGGTTATCCCCATGGGGATGCTATGGGGATAACAGGTTTTTTTTGTTAGTGTCCCCATTTTAGCGCACACTAGGCAATAGGGCCCATTGTGTGTTAGTGTGCTGGTGGTTGCCTCATGTAGATGTCCTAGAAATCGGACGATTTTGTGGATTTATAGATATATGTTTATAGTGGAGGGTACTGAATGTATTGAATGTATGTCTGCTTTCAAGACAAGGTACCACTACTAAATAATGATTGCGTAATTATAAAATTGATGGATGAAAGCTATATATTCCGAATCAAGGGTAATGTTAGCATCATTTCTAGTCATTTTACCAAGTCCATGGACAATGGGTCTTATTCCATTTAAGCATAACAGCTCCACTTGTTAATCTCAGTGGTAACCATGTTATCCTAGCTGAGCCGCACCTCCCGTTGCAGCTCGGCTGTATTGGCAGTTACTGTACATTACTGTGTGTACAGGTTACGATACATTTGTGCTTCATATACCTCATATATACAGTATATATATATATTTATGACGCGAAATATATTTGGAGCTGGAGAAAAACTAGTGATTCCATTGTTGTTCTTTATCCTAGCAAATACTAAAAATAAAAAATACTGGTTTTCAAAATGTGGTGTGAAGTGTCAATAAAAATGAGATGATACAATCGAATATCTCTGGACCATTGTTCCCCCGGTGCAGGGGAGGACACAAACCATTGCCTGCTATCGCTGATAAGAGAAGGACACTGCAAACAAATAGTTTGTATACATGCAATCTCTCAGAGGACTCTCTCTGGACTAGACGGAATCCTTTGGACTCCATACACCAAAACCAGCACATCTCATATATTATGAGTTGAGACTCTAACAAAATGCAGAGCACTCATAATACAGCATTAAATGGGGAGCCACTAATGTTTAGCGGCTTGTGCCGAATTAAGCCATGTCCATCTTTTTACCGGCTCCAGAGGCATTGAGCCCAATAATGGCTCTAGCAAATTTAACTGTAGCCTACCCATGATCATAGGTCGAAATACACAGCTTTTTCTAGCTGGCAAGACTTCCATTGACCCAGTAGAATACACACACACACACACACACACACACACACACTGCCTGACTAAAAAAAGTCGCCATCTGCACTATAAGCCTGTTATGATCTGGAGTTGCTTCAGTTGGTCAGGTCTAGGTTCAGCAACGATATGTGCCCAAAACATGAGGTCATGTGACTCTGAATATACTCAATGAGACGGTTTTTCCATCAATGGATTATTTCTTCCTTGATGGCACAACGCATATTCCAAGATGGCAATGCCAGGATACATGGGGCTCAAATTGTGCAAGAGTGGTACAGGTAGCACGAGACCTAATTTTCACACATGGATTGGCCACCACACAGTCCAGCCCTTAACCCCATTGAGAATTTTTGGGATAATGTGCTGGAGAAGACTTTACGCAGCGTCCGACTCTCCCATCATCAATACAAGATCTTGGCCACAAATTAATGTGACTCTGGTTGGAAATAAATGCTGTGACATTGCATGAGCTTATCCAAACGATGCCACGGCAAATGTGTGCCGCAATCACAGCAAAAGACGGCCCAACAAAATATTACAATGTGTGAGTTTTTTTGCCAGGCAATAATTATATATACATATATTAGATAAAATGGGCCAATGGCTTCCTTTGCAGAATAGAGAACACACACACAAAACATTTCAGGGTTATACCTTCCCTCATTTCAGCATTGTTCACTTTCCGTTCCATCTATCAAAAATGGCGACACCAATCCATCCTCAACTGCCTTGACTTTAACCAGGATAAATTACTCTCCTGTGATTAGGGTTCCCATGACTGCGCTGACCATTTAAGTAAAGGAAATCCTCAGCATTTTTGCTTAGTGTAGATACATAGGATTCAATTTGCAGATGACAATATTTTTTGTATGTTGTTTGTATGATGTAGGATTAAATACTAACAGTGTATGCTTGCCACCCAGGAGTAGAGCGCAGTACTCAATATATGTGATTTTAATTATTTATTCTAGGCCCTAAGAAATCACTAAGTCTGAATAATGGATAAATCAGTGTTTTTTTATGGCTCTATCTAATGGCAATAATGATACACATTTGTGTCAAATGGATAATCAATTATTGTTTAGGACATTCTTAGAAAAATAAAAGTTGTTTAAGACTTTGCATTGTTCGTGAATCAACAAATTACCACTGCGGGCTTTTATTGTACGTACGTACACTCATTAAAGCATTAATAAAATAGTACTCCTTTATAATGGGCATTATTTACCAGCTTTAAAAAGGAAGGTGTCAGGCCGAGGCACATATATTAGATGGGATTTTTAAGAAGTTAACACGGAGTCAAAAAACGCTCAAAGGAGACCACACAAAGAAACCGAGTTTCCCTCAGAAAATGGAAATGGTTCCATTAAGGAAGTAGTACTTCAAGTTTGGAATGGCCCATGGGAGCCGGAAGAAGACCTAGGGCCATATTACATTACTAACGCTAACGTTAGCGCTCACCTGTGTGAGCGTTAACGATAGCTCTGGTTGCCTTAGCGCTGGAGCACCATATTACAATCTGAACGCTAACGGTTAAAAAACCCGTTGGCGAATCAGATCTTGTGCTTTTCAGCGCGAGCTTACTGTACTTTGCGCTCCCTATGCTTAACATGGGGAGCGCAAAGTGTTAATTAGCGTTCGGATTACAAAGTCCTATCGCTAGTTACCGTCCTGCTACGGTTAACTCAAAACGTACCCACAGCTAGGAGCTGGTGCTACCTGATTCCCCCCCCCAAAAAAAATCACATACTCACCTTCCATCCCACGGCGAGAACGGCGGCTCCATCCACCTATTCTTGCCACCGGCAGCAATGAGAGGCTGGAGGGAAAAAGCCGCCCAGTCTCCCTCTGTACATCACTACGCCGACCTGCCGGATCTCGCGAGGCGAGATCCTGCAGGTCATGTGACCGGCAGCGGAAGCCTCAATTGAGTCCTATAGGCTACATGGAGGGGATGCTCGTGCCAGCGAGGCTTAGCGCCATGTTACCGTGCAGGTTGCTGGATTAGCGTCTGCACAGCAATATCACGCTAATGCGGGGACGCTAAAGAGAAACCTGCAGGTGCAGGTTTTTCTCCTTAGGCCGGGGGCAGACGAGCGTGGAAGGAACGTCCGTGAGAGAGGACGTTCCTTCCACTTGACGCCCGTCTGCCCACCTCGCTGAGCGCACTCAGTGTGCTCAGCGCTGCAAAGCGCGACCCTCTTTGGAGGATCGCGCTTTACAGCCCCGTTGACGTGCATCTAGCATTTCAATGGAGAGGCTTTGTGGGCGGACACTCGCTGCTTGCACATTTTGTGCGCGCGCACAAGCGTGTGAACGGCCCCGTTGCAGCGTCACAACACTGCAACGGGCACCGGTATGTACGTCAGTACGGGCGCATCTAGTGTGCTCGTGTGCCCCCGGCCTAAGCGTCCCCGTTTTAGCACCAGAAATGTAATAGTGCCCCTACTGTTTTTTACATGCTGTGGAGGCAACAAATAAGAGATTTCACACAAAATTTGAGAAATATCCTTCACGTTTGTGCGACAATACAAATGCTGGATATGGACAAACTACCTAATCCCTCTCATCATATGTTTAGTTCTGAATGGGAAGCTCATGGATGAAGGAGAAGGCAGTGGACATTCCATGAAGGAAACCACTGGCGCCTCATGGATTAAGGAAAAGGCACTGGCACTTCATCAGGGCTTGGGTCCTACAGTAACCCCTGCAAAAGGCATAGCAGCTTATTTTTACATTGGGATTGCTGTTCCCATTTTGCCAGACATCAATCTCGTGGGAAAGCACAGGTCCCGATCAAAGCAGATACACTTACTATGTGCTGTGACCCACTAGATTGCCAGAGATTCTGTACACACGTACACACACTCTTACGTACACATACACACACACACACCACTCAACTGAGTTATCCATGCCCCATCGAGCAAGCAAGATCCTATCCTCAGAACTGAAAATGGCAATCTGTGGGATGGGAACTAGTCGCAATTATGCCCTATTGGCAGGTGGATGGTCTGGATTGGGAGGGTGAGAGTGAGGAGATAAGCAGGCACTTACAGAATCATTTGCAGTCTAGTGGGCCACAACACACAAAGGGCAATATTACAAAGCTGGTGCTAGACTAGGGGCCACATTACTATCATCACGCTAAAATGGGGACGCTAGGGAGTAAAACCTGCGCCTGCACAAAGCTTGTGTGTGTGTACTCTGCATGCTTTTGTACACTGCCTGCTTGCAGGTGTGTGTGTATACTGTGTGTGTGTTGTCATTGGCACCTCAAGGATTACAGAGTAGGCCATTTCCACTTCATGGCTTAAGGAGGTCATGAGTTGTCTAACATTGCCTCCTTTTTGGATTAAGTAGAAAGCCATGGGCAGTTTACGGATGACGGTCATACTTGTCTAACATTCAGAGTCAAGGAGTGTTTGTATTATTGTTATTCTGAGATTTACTGGTAGTAGGTATTAGGTCTCGGTGTCTTGGTAGTAGCCACGGTGTGCTGCTGTCAGAGATTTGTCAATAGTGCTTTGGTGGTAGATAGCATGTGATGATGAAGTGTTGGTAGTCGAGGGTAGGCCTTGGTGTGTTAGTAGCAGAGAGTGGGGCTCAGTGTAATGATATCAGCGATGTGTCCATGGTGCTTCAGTGGCAGATAGCATGTATTGTGTTGGTGGGCAGAGAGTGAAACTTTGTGTTCTAATGGCAGAAAAGAAATCTGTTATTTTGGGGATTCATATAATATAAATACAGTTAATAGAAAGAATGCTTTTTCCTTTGTATGATGTATAGTTATACTCCATGATATCCCACCAAATACACACATTGTCACTCTATATATACACCAGTATAAGAAGCACAGCTGTCTGTCACACCTCTCCTCATTTAACAGCAATCTGTTGATGTGATACGCAGCTATCTCTCACTCCGTACGTGCATGTGATGACCCTCTTACCTACTTTCAGTATTTAGGACCATTGCATTCACAGAATTTTCTGAATGAAAGCTATGTAAGAGAGAATGTATTATATCCTGCGGACGGTTCTCTGTGATTTAGCTAAATAGTAACTACATTCCACTAGTGGTGATCTACCTGAAGTGAGCCAGATCACGTGTTGGTGAATCCTCACTGAGTGTGCTCTCTGTGGAGAACAAGCTGGTGAGATCTAGCTGTGACCATCATGTTATTGGATCCAAGCATGCGTTATGTAATCACAAGATTATACACAGATCTCTGCCTTGTAGATGTATGGAAGCAAGAATATTGCCAGTGCATGGGCAGATTTTAGCTGGATCAAGGGTGGAGTTACAGTGGTTCCCTTTGAGTCTCAGAAGCCCGCAATCTATGTCACTCCTCACTATTTATTTATTTATTTGCAAAGTATTTTACCAGGAAGGATACATTGAGATTTCTCTCATTTTCAAGTATGTCCTGGGTTCAAGAACATTGAAATTTTACAGTCGTTACAGAAATACAAAGTAATAAATGCAAGATATTAGAATCAAAACACAAATATACAAATTAACACAGGAAATAAATTTGTAAGTAATATAGTCACTAAGTAACATGTTTACGGGTGCATTCCGTATTAAGGTATGTTAATAGGGAGCTCTTGAGTGACTTAAGACTGGGGGAAGATTTGATGGCGTCTGGGAGGTTATTCCATAATTACAGTGCTCTGTAGGAAAATGAGCATCGAGACACTTTCTTTTTGTATTGTGGTATTGCAAGTAAGGTGCTGGTCCTGGATCGGAGGTTATAGGATGAAGGAACTACTAAGGGAAGCAGCCTATTCAGGTAGGGTGGTAGCTTTCCAGAAAATCTCTTAAACACCAGGTTGGAAAGGTGAAGAGTGCGTCTAGATTCCAGTGATTGCCAGTTTAGCTCTTTTAACATGTCACAATGGTGGGTTGTGTAGTTACATTGTAGCACAAAGAGGCAGAATGAGTTATACAATGTAGTAAGTTTCTGGAGGTGTGTTTGAGGGGCAGCTGCATACACTACATCTCCGTATTCAATAGCCGGCATAAGCATTTGTTGTACAATCTGCTTTCTTACCGTGGGGCTCAGGCAGGATTTGTTTCTGTACAAGGCACCTAGTTTGGGGTAAAGTTTAGATAAGAGTTTTTCAATGTGGGGGCCAAACGATAGATTTGGGTCTAATCACATACCTAGATATTTGAGAGAAGTGACTGTGGTCAGCGTGCCATTTGATTTTCTCCTGACACATAGATGGGGATTTTGCATTTTATGTAGTTTAGATGCTGTTCCAAAGAGCATCGCTATTGTTTTGTCAGTATTTAAGGAACGTTTGTTATCTGCAATCCACGTTTCTACCTCTGTGAATTGTTCTTGCAGCACAGCCTCCAACTATGGGAGATTTGGTTTGCTGGTATAGATTACGGTGTCGTCTGCATACATGTGTACAGTTGAGGCTTTGCAGACATTGGGCAGATCATTTATGAATATCGTGAATAGCAGGGGGCCGAGTATCGAGCCTTGGGGTACTCCACACGTGACTGAGAGGGGGAGGGAGGAGCTGCCAGAAATGGACACATGTTGTGATCGGCTGGATACATACGATTGAAACCAAGTAAGTTTTTGTAATAGGATGCCATGGTCTACTGTGTCAAAGGCCTTGGCAAAATCAAGGAAGATGGCTCCAGTTAGGTCTCCTTGTTCCATTCCAGCTTGGGTATCATTGCAAACTTTTAATAGTTGAGTGATTTGGACGAAAGCCAGATTGATCTGGGGTTAAATAGTTTGAGGATTGATAATAATCCCGTAATTGTGTGTATACGCATCTTTCCAAAATTTTTGACATTACAGGGAGCAATGATATCGGACAGTAGTTGGATACCAAAGTACTGTCACCACTTTTATGGATAGGTACCACCCTTGCCGTCTTCCAGAGTTTGGGTATGTATCCAGTCGCCAGTGATTCATTGATTAGCGTTGCGACAGGATTTGCAATTGCTGGCGCACTGATTTTCAGCAGCATTGCTGGGATTTGATCAGGTCCAGACTGGTATTTCATTTTTTGATTAAGGAGAAATTTAGTAACTACACTGACAGGCACTGGCCTAAAGTTGAATTTATCTGTGATATGGGGTCTCTGCATGGTTGGAGGGGCCTGACCTGCATTTGGCCTTTCTGCAGGTGTGTCACTCTTTAGCTTAGCAATCAGGGTGGTGGCGCATCCAACAAAATAATTATTAAAGGCATTTGCTACATCTAGGGGGTGTTGTACGGTTTGGTTGTTTACTTTGATAGCAGCTGGTTGGGAGTGGACAGAGGGTGCTTGTATGTTACTTATGATTTTCCAAAAATTTCTAGGGTTTGATATGTTATTGTTTAAATTTTCATTGAAGTATTGGGCTTCAGACATTTTTTTGGTTTTGTGCATGCATTCAGGCATTGTCGGTATTCACAGTGATTGTTTATGGAATCAGTACTCTTGAAATTTGACCACAGCGAATCTCTAAACTGGTACATTTGTGTAAGATCAGCTGTAACCCAGGGTAGATGGGCCCCTTTTACTCGCACTTTACGCAGCGGAGCATGGGAATTCCAGACTTGTAGGAGATCAGATTGAAAGTATTCAGTTGCACAGTCCAGGTCTGGGATTAGGTTTAGTCTATACCATGGGAGCTGTATGAGATCATTTAGGAAGGATTCTAGATTAAATTTCTTGAGAGACCTGGTGATTATTATCTTTGGGGGAGATTTTGTGGCCTTTATTTTGCGCACGCAGTACACTAGACAGTGGTCACTGAAGCTATTAGGCAGAACACCTGCCTCCTGTATTCTAACAGGACATGAAGAGAGAATCCAGTCCAGTAGGGTATGGTTAGGGCTCTTCATGTTAATGCAAGTGGGGGAGGAGATTTAATTGAATTAGTTGCAAGGCCTTAAACAGTGAGCAGTGTTTATTGGCTTTAGTATTCAGCCGATCTGTTTTAAAATCGCCAAGGACCAGCAGTTCACTTTTTGGTTTTGTGCAAGTAAGTTATTAAGGATTTGAGTTATGTCAGAGAGGGAGTGCACTGGAGAGCTCGGTGGGCGATAGAATCCTGCAACAATGATTGATTTACTGAAATCTACTAGAGAAGAAGTCAAAGGTGGCTGGGGAGCTAGAATTCTGTAAAGGGGTGAACTCTATGGACTCATCCACATAAATAGCAATTCCTCCTCCTCTCTTTGCTCTGTCCTTTCTGTAAAACGAATACCCCTGTATTGATATGTCAGAGTCGGGAACTTTTGGGGTTAACCATGATTCTGTGAGCAAAATGACTTTGGGTTTGTAATAGCAGCATCAGGCTCGCAGCTCGTCCAGTTTAGGGAGTAAACTGCGGATGCTGCAGTGCACAAATGAGAGGCCTTTTTTTAGTGGGGAGACTAAAGGTTGTATCAGCTATAGGACCAGGGTTAGATTCCACATCGTTTGCCAGGGAGAGTAGCAGAATAAATAGGAATTTGGACAGAGTTTTCTTTTGGTAATAATGTACAGTTTTAAATCTCTGTGTTGGGGTAGGAGGGCTGGACTTTAGCACTCTCCACCAGCACTCAGCTGATAGGTTAGAAGAACCAAGCAGGCCATGGTGTACTAGGACTTGTTTTCCATCCTGGGGCAATTGGAAAGGTGTATAGAAGGAGAGGGTAGTTTTGGAGAGAACGGAGGAGTTATGATGGATAACTATGTGAAGCTATAATTCACTCCCTACAAGACACTCAGCTATCTGGCCTTATATCCCACTCCCTGCAAGAGGCACAACTATCTGACCTTATATCCCACTCCCTGCAAGAGGCACAACTATCTGGCCTTATACCCCACTCCCAGCAAGAGGCACAACTATCTGGCCTTATATCCCACTCCCTGCAAGAGGCACAACTATCGGGCCTTATATCCCACTCCCTGCAAGAGGCACAACTATCTGGCCTTATATCCCACTCCCTGCAAGAGGCACAACTATCTGGCCTTATATCCCACTCCCTGCAAGAGGCACAACTATCTGGCCTTATATCCCACTCCCTGCAAGAGGCACAACTATCTGGCCTTATATCCCACTGCCTGCAAGAGGCAAAACTATTTGGCCTTATACCCCACTCCCAGCAAGAGGCACAACTATCTGGCCTTATACCCCACTCCCTGCAATAGGCACAACTATCTGGCCTTATACCCCACTCCCAGCAAGATGCAAAACTATCTGGCCTTATATCCCACTCCCTGCAAGAGGCAGAACTATCTGGCCTTATACCCCAATCCATACAAGATGCTCAAGTATCTGGCCTTATACCCCATTCCCTACACAATGCTCAGCTATCTGGCCTTATACCCCATTCCCTACACAAAGACCAGCTATCTGGCCTTATACCCCAATCCATACAAGATGATCAGCTATCTGGCCTTATACTCCAGTCCATACAAGATGCTCAAGTATCTGGCCTTATACCCCATTCCCAGCAAGATGCAAAACTATCTGGCCCTATGCCTCACTCCATACAAGACTCCTATTCCCTACAAAATGCTCAGCTATCTGGCCTTATACCCCATTCCCTACACAAAGCCCAGCTATCTGGCCTTATACCCCAATCCATACAAGATGCTCAGCTATCTGGCCTTATACTCCAGTCCATACAAGATGCTCAGGTATCTGGCCTTCTATCCCAGTCCATACAAGATGCTGCGCTTGATGGCCTTATACCCCATTTGCCACAGGATGCACAGCTATCTGGCCTTGTACACCACTCCCATAAGATGCCCTGCTATCTAGCCTTATACCCCACTCCCTGGAAGATGCTCAGCTATCTGGCCTTATACCCTATTCCCTAAAAGATGCACAAATATATGACCATATATCCCTCTCCTTAGAAGATACACAGCTATCTGGTCATATACCAGACTAATTAGAAGATGCATAGCTATCTACGTCCTGTAGGGTTGATATTTCATGCACTGCCCATCGGCATGAATATATCATGTATGTCTATAAGAACATGGAGGATCTGCAAAACCTAGTTATACCACACTCTCTACTAACCAATACGCCAACCAGAGTTTTCCATGTTTCAGCTGAGGTCTGTGGGTTTGGAGGACATTCACTGAGCATGCCTCTGGGTGCAAAAAATGATGTCTAAATTAATTACATTAATCTAGTCTCTACTAGGATGCACCTTGACGTACATGTATTGGAACCTATAAACAGGTGAAAAAACTATCTTTCCGAGATGATTCCATTCCCTCTTCAGCACCTCTACCTGTTCTATGGGCACGACAAACCTCCATTGCTGAGAATACTCAATGTCACCCATTTATAGCTTTCCTCATTCATAAAACAGCTATCCCCCACCATGGATTCACCTCTGTAACACAGTAGTCAGACACCAAGATACCCTGAGCAGGATAGAAGGCTGTGTCACGGTATATAATGTGCACAGCTATCTGTCACTCTGCTATTCTGCCTGTGCATTGCACAATCATCTGCCCGTCTGCATCTCACTCCACAATACATGGAGATAGTTCTCACAGTCCAGGAACAGCTGCTTCTCCCGGGCTCCTTTATTGCTTTATGTAGATTACAGAGCAAAGCGAACCATCGTCACTGAATGGCAAAGAAGTTCTCGGGAGAATAGCCGGATTGCAATGTGTCAAAATGGTGCAGTGGGTAACAGCAGGTATTACTGAGTAACACCAGTAACATAGTTTTTTGGGGTTTAAAAACAGACAATCAAAGAGAACATCAAGCGAGAGCGAGAGAGAAAGAGACAGGGGATAGGAAAGGTCAGGTGTGGAAAGGGTGCGAATAAAGGAGCAATATATCGAGAGAGAGAGAGACAAGAAGGTGCGATGGAGCAAGAACATGGAGGACAAATAAGTGGGTACCATATCTACATCTGTGCAGTAACCGGATGTGATACACCCATCGGCGGGTGTCTGTACATGGTTTATACGGGCATAAAGAATACAAAAAAGCAATCAAACATCTGTGTAATGGCTAGACAGAAATAAAATCATGCAAATTCTGTGTAAAATCTGTCGCTTTATCGAGTGCTAAGTACTTTTTCCATGATTGTGTGCATTGTGTTGGGTGTCTCTGCATGTCAGTGTACACTGATATCTGTAAACACACGCCTGCCGACAGAAATCGTACAGAAGATAGATAGATTAATTCCATACCTGGCCTTCATTTTTCTCAGCTGCAAGATGGTTTTTTGCTTTTCCATCTCCGGTTAAGCGACAGTAAATAACAGCCCTCTATCCGGCGCTCACAAACAGCCGTACACACACATACACGCACACACACACACGGCGGCACACAGTCTCTCCTGCATGCACACAGCAAAATGCTTAATCAGACACACAAAGCATCGGCGAACGGCATACCGTGAGAAAATGGAGCGAGCTCACATACATGCGGCGCAACGATTACCATTTCGAGGCGTGCGTGTCACACAAAGAAACATCACGTTTTAGACACACAGAGAGAGAGACGGAAAAAAAGAAATAAATGAAAGCCCACAGAGACGTAGAAGGACGCACACACACAGACAGGGCACTCAGCAAAAAAAGCCAGAGGTTGGTCTCCAGCTGAAGAAATCTCCGTGTGTAACCCATACAGGCAGGGTACCGGGGGAGAGGAGGGGGACTCCAAGGAGGGAGAAGGGACGAACGCAGGACAATAAGGAGAAAGGATGGAGGACGAGCAGGAAGGGACGGAGAGAGAAAGGAGGAGAGGGCATGGAAAAACCATGCAGAGAGGAGAGATGGAGGAGAGGGAGCGAGCGATCGGAGACACTGGATCAGCGAGGAAAAGGGAGGGGAATGGAAGAAAGAACAAGTGGGTGGGGGAGACGCGCAAGAAAAATAGCATGAGTTGGTGAAAAGAAGTAGCTATGGACAATAACTGTTTCTCTGTATAACATGCTCAGAGCTCTATATATAAGGCTCAGTGACACCTTTCCAGGTAGATGGCATAGATATATACTGACATATAGCCATGCTGTATGCAATGAGAGACCCATAAGCATGATATACAGTATATACTGACACACAGCAAGGCTGGATCCCAAGGGAGAGCTGAGCTCTATAACGAGAGATACATGGATATTGGTTGGGATGAAGGATGTGTATCCTGTGTCTATGGGATAGATAGGTGGATGGATGGATGGATAGATAGAGAGTGATAGATGATCATAATATATACTGCCGGATATGTAGCTATTTTGATAGATAGCCATAGTTTATATTAGAAGATACAGTTTATTTTTTAAGCATATGGAAAAGTAAAGAGCCAGTATGTAAATTTGAAGGATATCTATGGTGAGTAATGAGAGACAGCCTTCATGCAAACTGGGAGATTATATATACAGTATATAAATAATCATTTGTTTGACAATATCTCCCAGGTCGGATGAAGGCTATCTGTCTCGCATTACCATAGAGATCTTTCTACAAATTTACATAATGGCTCTTTACTTCTCCATATACTTAAAAAAACAAGGAGGTGTGCGGCTCGCAACAAATCACGTTTTCCAAAGATTTTGGCCATTCATATTTCAGGAAGTATTTCCGAAATAGGAATCTCATGTAGGCATCATCCAAAATGAATCGAATCAATATATATTATAAATCGCTGTGCATCGATTGTGAACGATTCAGCACTACCGGCAATGGACAGGGAGAAAAGGTGCACTTTGGCGATCAGTATATAGAGGAATCATTAAATAGCTTTCTATGGGACAATTTCAGTGGTGCCGAACTGCACCGTATTTCCCTGTCAATTGGCCTGAAGTGCTGAATTTATTGGATTCAGCACCACAGGCCAATTGAGAGAGAAATACAGTGCAGTTTGCGAACTTTGGCGGCACTGAAATTGTCCCATAGAGAACTATTGAATGATTCCTCCAATTACAGATCGCAGAAGTGCAACAAAGTGTGGCAAAATAAATCCCAGGGTCTCAGGGTGTATGTTCAGAATCTCAGGGTGAATGTTCAGAATATCAGGGTGAATGTTCAGAATCTGAGGGTGAATGTTCAGAATCTCAGGGTGAATGTTCAGAATCTCAGGGTGAATGTTCAGAATCTCAGGGTGAATGTTCAGAATCTCAGGGTGAATGTTCAGAATCTCAGGGTGTATGTTCAGAATCTCAGGGTGAATGTTCAGAATCTCAGGGTGAATGTTCAGAATCTCAGGGTGAATGTTCAGAATCTCAGGGTGAATGTTCAGAATCTCAGGGTGAATGTTCAGAATCTCAGGGTGAATGTTCAGAATCTCAGGGTGTATGTTCAGAATCTCAGGGTGAATGTTCAGAATCTCAGGGTGAATGTTCAGAATATCAGGGTGAATGTTCAGAATCTCAGGGTGAATGTTCAGAATCTCAGGGTGTATGTTCAGAATCTCAGGGTGAATGTTCAGAATCTCAGGGTGTATGTTCAGAATCTCAGGGTGAATGTTCAGAATCTCAGGTGTATGTTCAGAATATCAGGTGAATGTTCAGAATCTCAGGGTGAATGTTCAGAATATCAGGGTGAATGTTCAGAATCTCAGGGTGTATGTTCAGAATCTCAGGGTGAATGTTCAGAATCTCAGGGTGAATGTTCAGAATCTCAGGGTGAATGTTCAGAATATCAGGGTGAATGTTCAGAATCTCAGGGTGAATGTTCAGAATCTCAGGGTGAATGTTCAGAATATCAGGGTGAATGATCAGAATATCAGGGTGAATGTTCAGAATCTCAGGGTGAATGTTCAGAATCTCAGGGTGAATGTTCAGAATCTCAGGGTGAATGTTCAGAATCTCAGGGTATCTGAACATTTAGCAAGAAAATAGTGTACAATACCCCAAAAGGGAGTTCTCTCTTAATGGAAACACAGAGAACTATTGTATGATTCCTCTATATACAGATCGCCGAAGTGCAGCGTAACTCACTGTATTTCGCTGTCCATTGCCGGTGGTGCTGAACGGATATTAATTGTTCCATAATGAATCAATATTAAATGAAATTTCGTTTTGATGCAACGAAACGATAATCAAATTTTTTAGCCATGCACACTTCAAAATAATTTAAAAAAAAATATCCCAATATAAACAATGGCTATCAAAAAAATATACTTATCTGTATCGAGAAAGAAATACAGACAGATAGATACAAGGTGCTGTCTGCTGTAAGGCGGGGGTCAGATGAGCGCACTATGCGCGCCCGTACTGACGTGCTTTCCGGCATCCGTCGCAGTGTTGTGAAGCCTACCCATTAACCCCTAAAATGCCATTAATCAAGGAAAAAATAAAATGTATACTGTGAGGGATGAAGCCTACCCATTAACCCTAATATACAACTAAACGAGGGAAAAACGAAAGTAATATACGATGTGATATATAGCCTGACAGTTAACCCCTTCACTGCTGAGTCATTGCAACCCTGTGGGAAAAAAGAAACAGTTACGTATGTATTTTATTATTTCTCATTATTTCTTCACACTGAAGACTCTGCCCTTTCCAATGACACCTTGTTTGACCGCGTACGATGTACGGGGACGGAGATACAATGGTCTAAAGGAAGTGGGGAAGCTGGATGCTGATCCCAGGCAGATGGGCATATGGGGGGGGGGGGCAGGAATAACCTGGGGGGGAAATTCCCCCCTTCTCCCCTGTAGTAACACCTATGCTGTTTGGCAATTCATTAAGACAGTCCCGCTGTACAGTAAAATGACCTCTGCATTATGTTAACCCTTTGCTTTAGCTGTGCCGTATACCGAGGGATAGACGTGCCGTATACCAAGGGATAGCCGTGCTGTATACCGAGGGATAGCTGTGCCGTATACAGAGGGATAGCTGTGTCGTATACGAGGGATAGCTGTGCCGTATACCGAGGGATAGCCATGCCGTATACCCGAGGGATAGCTGTGCCGTATACCGAGGGATAGCCGTGCCGTATACCAAGGGATAGCTGTGCCGTATACCGAGGGATAGCCTTGTAGGGTCGTCAGGTCGGCCATGTTTTCCTGGACACATAATTTATTTATGCTGATCGGCAGCGCATGAAAAATGCCGCCCTGCAACATGTATAATCTTACGCTGCAGGTAAGAAATCAACAAGGAATCCCAGGTGACCTGCCTTGATTACCTTCCTGCACCATATGAATTATACATGTTGCAGGGAAGCATTTTCCCTGTGCTCCCCCTCTGCATGAAATAGTAATATGCGTCCAGGAAACCATGGCTGATCTGGCAACCCTTTAGCCGTGCAGTATACTGAGGGATACCGATGGCCGTGCTGTATACCGAGTGATAGCCGTGCCATATATCGAGTGCACGCCCCACATAGCAGACGGATGTGGCCCAAATGCAGCCTCAGGGTGGCACTGCTGTCGTGCTGACGGCATCGGCATGCAAAATGTCAGCCAAGAGTGGGCCATGTATGGCCAGGGCCGGATTAAGATGATCTCTATGGGCCTGGAGCTGAATATTTTGGTGGCTTTGTTTGGAATTTAGTGAAATTAAAACATATTTTATGTTATTTAATAGTGCAGATACGGGTATATGTAACCAGGCAGAGACGGGTATATGTAACCAGGCAGATACGGGTATATGTAACCAGGCAGAGACGGGTATATGTAACCAGGCAGATACGGGTATATGTAACCAGGCAGATACGGGTATATGTAACCAGGCAGATACTGGTATATGTAACCAGGCAGATATGGGTATATGTAACCAGGCAGAGACGGGTATATGTAACCAGGCAGATAGGGGTATATGTAACCAGGCAGATACGGGTATATGTAACCAGGCAGAGACGGGTATATGTAACCAGGCAGATACGGGTATATGTAACCAGGCAGATACGGGTATATGTAACCAGGCAGAGACGGGTATATGTAACCAGGCAGATACGGGTATATGCAGGGATCAAGTCCTAAAAAAAGAAGTGTGGGAACTCACCAGGATTTCTGTCTCCCAATAAGCAATTATCACCTTGCACGTAACACAAACACACACTCAGATCTGATATATGTATGTATATATGTCAATAAAGAAGCAGATTGTGCAACAAATGCTTATGCTGGCTATTGAATCTGGAGATGTAGTGTATGCAGCCGCCCCGCAAACACACCTTCGTAAACTTACTACATTGTATAACTCATTCTGTCGCTTTGTGCTACAACTACATGACCCACCACTGTGACATGTTAAAAGAGCTAAACTGGCCGTCGCTGGAATCTAGACGCACCCTTCACCTTTCCAACCTGGTGTTTAAGAGCTTTTCTGGGAAGCTACCACCCTACCTGAATAGGCTGCTTCCTCCAGCAGTTCCCTCATCCTATAACCTCCGATCCAGGACCAGCACCTTACTTGCAATACCGCAATACAAAAAGAAAATGGCTCGATCCTCATTTTCCTACAGAGCACCACAATTATGGAATAACCTCCCAGACACCATCAAATCTTCCCCCAGTCTAAAGACCCTTAAGAGCTCCCTATTAACATACCTCAATACGGAATGCACCTGTAAACATGTAACATAATGACTTTATTTCCTACATATTTATTTTCTGTTAATCTGTATAATTGTGTTTTGGTTTTAATATCTTGCATTTTATTACTTTGTATTTCTGTAACAATTCAATGTTCTTGAACCCAGGTCATACTTGAAAACCAGAGAAATCTCAATGTATCCTTCCTGGTAAAATACTTTATAAATAAATAAATAAATGTGAAATATAGCAAAAATATATGATAAATCCTGTATTTATTGTGACTTAAGAGAAATATGTGATTGAACACCTGACTACAAGCTTTATAGAGTATGGGACCAAAGGGAACTCCGTTCCCTCTGTAAAATTAGTGCAGGAACTCCGTTCCCACGCGTTCCCCCTCGACTTGACCCCTGGGTATATGTAACCAGGCAGATACGGGTATATGTAACCAGGCAGATACGGGTATATGTAACCAGGCAGAGACGGGTATATGTAACCAGGCAGATACGGGTATATGTAACCAGGCAGATACGGGTATATGTAACCAGGCAGATACTGGTATATGTAACCAGGCAGATACTAGTATATGTAACCAGGCAGATACTGTGTGAGGAAATTTACATTTAGATTTCAATCATTTAAAGAGTGTAAAATTATTTATCCCCATTTTGTCATCCAAACCTTTGTGGTTATATATTCTATAGAGAATTCTTGTTAAAAAAATGTGAAATGGGAACCTGTTACTGCAGAAAAAAATAAAATTTTAACAATAAAAATCAAATAATTCCCTTGTGTTTTGGGGCATGTTTTTTTTTTTATGAATAATATGACTATGTATAAAACACTAACCTTGCTCCCAGCCTGGGAAATTAAAAGGTGAGTAATGGCAGTGGTATTGCTCATTTTATACGTGACAAATGGACAATGCCATCGCTTTGCAAATAAAAAAATTTTTTTTCTTCTTTTAGATTTTACATGGTCATGGTTGGTATCGATGCAAAAGCCAGACTCTGACCTGTCCAATAACACCTCACTTTACCTTCTGAAGTGTAAAGATTAGTGACGCAGGGGTCCAAAGTCCCCCCAGGCTCTTCGCTGCAGTGCGGCAGTTTAGGTTTTTGATGTAACAATTCGTAACAACGGATTGTGCCATCACCTCCACACTTATTGGTGACATGAGAAATGAGATGGTGAGTTAGTGCAGCATCACTGTTAACTTTATAATTGAAAAGTGAAAAATGTTGCTGTTAGAAAAAAAAAAGAAATATTTATTATTATATTTTTATTTTTACATAAAACCTGATCATGTTTGGTATCATTGGAAAGGCCATGCTCTGGCCTTTCCAGTGATACCTCACATGACCCTGCTATGAAATTGGAGAAAGAGGGGTCCAAATGCCCATCAATGCAGATATACAGGGTTATTCAAAGAGATCCGAATTGCTTGAGAAAGGTAACCGAACGCTGAAAATCAGCGTTTGGTTACCTTTCTTGGCCATTCGGCTATCCAGAGAGCAGGCAATTTGCCAAATCCTGGCGAATTGCCTGAACATACGGTGCCTGTTCGAGGGCAGTGAAATCCCCATATAAAAGCACTGCTTCGGCTATTCAGAGAACACAAACCAGCAGTGAAAGGTTCCCAAAATGCCCTGCCATTCGGTGGTTTAATTCGGCAAATTTATTCAGGAGAATCCCATAGGCTTCAATGTTAAAAATATTCCCGTTTTAATTCAATATATAATAAACCATTCATTATAAAATTCTGCAGTAAAGAGTCCCTTTATTTATAGATTTTTTAGGATATTTTAATCATTTTTCTGATTTTTTTTTTTTTTTAAAAAGTCAGATTTTTTTTTGATTTTTTTTTAAAGTTTACTTATTTTTTCTGTTACAGCCCTCTTTATTATCATTCCCTGGACCTCATATGTAAATTTCAGACATTTTCGCTCAGTGTTTCACTTTTCAATCATTCATACAAACTGTTTTCCTAATTTATTCACTTCGCTCTGTCTGCGGTCTCGGCTTTCTCGGCTTTTTCCCGCGGCTTCGCTGCGGGTGATCGGCTCCTGCTCGGGTTATCCCTGCAGAGGGATAATCTGGAATCTCTTGAGGCCAGAGAGGAGGTTGCAGTAGTCAAGGCGGGAGATAATAAGAGCTTGGACGAGCAGACTTGTGGGTCAAACTACTTCTTCTGCTACTGATTCCAGGGGCGGATCCAGAGGGGGGGCAACGGGGCAATTGCCCCCCCCCTCCCGAGAAAATCGCCGCCAGCGTTCTCCTCTTCTCCCTACTGACGAGCGGCCGCTGCACTGACACACAGCCTGGTCGCTCGCCTGGGACGAAAACCACCTGACCAGCCGCGTGATCTCGCGAGAACAGGGCTGCGCGGCTGGTCAGGTGGTTCCCACTTCCCAGCAAGCAGCCAAGGTACATGTCAGCGGCCACTCGCCTGTCGCCTCGTGGGGGGCCGGGGAGAAGAGGAGAATGCCGGCGGAGCCTGGCCTGGACGGTCTGGACCAGCAAAGAGGTGAGAGCTGGGGCAAATATACCCATGAAGCTGGGGGCAAAAATACCCATGAAGCAGGGGGCAAATATACCCATGAAGGAGAGGGCAAATTAATATACCCATGAAGCAGGGGGCAAATTAATATACCCATGAAGCAGGGGGCAAATATACCCATGAAGCTGGGGGCAAAAATACCCATGAAGCTGGGGGCAAAAATACCCATGAAGCGGGGGCAAATATACCCATGAAGCAGGGGGCAAATATACCCATGAAGCTGGGGGCAAAAATACCCATGAAGCGGGGGCAAATATACCCATGAAGCGGGGGCAACATATACCCATGTGAGCTAAGGGCAAATATACCCATGAATCGGGGGGCAAATATACCCTTGAAGCAGGGGGCAAATATACCCATGAAGCTGGGGGCAAAAATACCCATGAAGCGGGGGCAAATATACCCATGAAGCGGGGGGCAACATATACCCATGTGAGCTAAGGGCAAATATACCCATGAAGCTGGGGGCAAAAATACCTATGAAGCGGGGGCAAATATACCCATGAAGTGGGGGCAAATATACCCATGAGCTGGGGGCAAATATACCCATGGAGCTGGGGGCAAATATACCCATGAAGCGGGGGCAAATATACCCCTGGAGCTGGGGGCAAATATACCCATGGAGCTGGGGGGCAAATCTATCCATGAAGCTGGGACAAATATACCCGTGGAGCTGAGACAAATATACCCATGGAGCTGGGGCAAATATACCCATGGAATGGGGGCAATATATACCCATGAAGCAGGGGGCAACATATACCCATGTGAGCTAAGGGCAAATATACCCATGTGAGCTGCCTGGGGGCAATATATATATCCATGTGAGCTGCCTGGGGGCAATATCTATATCCATGTGAACTGCCTGGGGGCATATATCTATTTCCATGTGAGCTGCTTTTGGGGGCAATGTATATGTATCCATGTGAGCTGCCTGGGGGCAATATATATATCCATGTGAGCTACCTGGGGGCAATATATATATCCATGTGAGCTGCCTGGGGGCAATATATATATCCATGTGAGTTGGGGCAATATATACATATACATGTGAGCTGGGGCAAATATCTATATCCATGTGAGCTGCTTGGGGGCAATATATATATATATACCATGTGAGCTGCCTGGGGGCAATATATATATCCATGTGAGCTGCCTGGGGGCAATATATATATCCATGTGAGCTGCCTGGGGGCAATATATAAATCCATGTGAGATGCCTGGGGGCAATATATATATCCATGTGAGTTGGGGCAATATATATCCATGTGAGCTGGGGGCCAATATATCTGCCCGTCACTGCGAACCCAACACCAGCTCTTGGCCAAAACTGGTAGAATGCCTCTCCGAAACCTGTTTCTGGATCCGCCCCTGACTGATTCAGCATTCAGATTAGAAACAGTTTAACCCTTTTCCACCGGAGGGGGTACCATGCCGTCCCTATGGAGGGTGGGCTTAGAAGAAACATCACGCGTCAGCAGCTGGGCAGGCCGAAGGCAAGGCCCGCTAAGGAGGCCGGCGTTAACCCCTTCCCGCAGGGGCAACACTTGCTCAGCGTTAAGCACGCATTGCTACTTTCAAAAAGTCACAAAACTGCAAAGGTGTCACTGTAGAACTAGTAACAGAGACTTATGCTTTTTCTATGTAATTACAGGAGTAACAAGGCTGTACAGCTTATAGTAACTGAAATAACTTGGCAAAATGATATGAAACGCCAATGCAGTCAGACCTAGAACTATTGAATAGCTACTTTGGCTGACATTCTTTTCATTAGCTATCAATCAGATCAATCCTTCAACAGTCTTATGTTATACAAAGTTTTAATGAAAGTAAATTTATTGTAAAGTGCTACCCAGATTACTTTATAGTGGGTGGATAAATGTTTATGCGAATTTAATACATTTTCTATCAGGGTAATTCAAAGAGAATCGAAAAGTCACCGCATGTTCGGTGACTTTTCGTTCTCTTCAATTCGGGCCGATTCGGCGATCCCATTTTGGGGACCCTGCGGTGCATTCAGCAAGCACCACAGGGTCCCCGAATTGCAGGGAAAGGCTGCCGCAAACCCGACGAAAAGTCACCGCAAAAACCTGGCGAATGCATGCCGAAACCGCAAAAACATCGGGATTAACCTGCCGAAGACGCCGGAAAAACCCAAGCAGGAGCCGATCACATGTAGCACAGCCGCCGGAAAAAGTCGAGAAAAAGCCGACACCGCAGACGAGTGAAGTGAATAAATTAGCAAAACAGTTCTCTTGAATGTTTGAAAAGTGAAACACTGTTTGCAAAGAAACTACTGAGCGAAATTGTCTGAAATTTACATATGAGGTCCAGGGAATGATAATAAAAAGGGCTGTTACAGGAAAAAAATTAAAGTTAAAAAAAAAAAAGATCGGACATTTAAAAAAAAAAAAAATCCAGAAAAATGCTTAAAATATCCAAAAAAATCTATAAATAAAGAGACTCTTTACTGCAGAATTTTATAATGAACGGTTTATTAGATATTGAATTAAAACGGGAATATTTTTAACATTGAAGCCTATGGCCTGAATAAACCTGTCGAATGAAACCACCGAATGGCAAGGCATTTCGGGAACCTTTCACTGCTGGTTTGTGTTCTCTGAATAGCCGAAGCAGTGCTTTTTTATGGGGTTTTCACTGCCCTCGAACAGGCACCGAACAGGCACCGTATGTGCAGGCAATTCGCCAGGATTTGCCGTATTGCCTGCTCTCTGGATAGCCGAATGGCCAGGAAAGGTAACCGAACGCTAATTTTCAACATTCGGTTACCTTTCTCAAGCCATTTGGATCTCTTTGAATAACCCTGTATGTCTTTTTAGCTGATGTGAGAAAAAACAGCTTACACGAAATGCCACCGAACAGGAGATAGAAGGCAATGTGCAGAGGTGGCTTCAGCTTGCTCCTGACAGAGATGGAGGAAAGAGAGAGCGGTGGAGAGAGAGAGAGCGAGAGAGATGGAGGAAAGAGAGAGCGGTGGAGAGAGAGATGGAGGAAAGAGAGAGCGGTGGAGAGAGAGAGAGCGAGAGAGAGAGATGGAGGAAAGAGAGAGCGGTGGAGAGAGAGAGATGGAGGAAAGAGAGAGAGCGGTGGAGAGAGAGCGAGAGAGATGGAGGAAAGAGAGAGCAGTGGAGAGAGAGAGAGTGAGAGAGATGGAGGAAAGAGAGAGCGGTGGAGAGAGAGATGGAGGAAAGAGAGAGCAGTGGAGAGAGAGAGAGTGAGAGAGATGGAGGAAAGAGAGAGCGGTGGAGAGAGAGCGAGATGGAGGAAAGAGAGCGGTGGAGAGAGAGAGCGAGAGAGATGGAGGAAAGAGAGCGGTGGAGAGAGAGAGCGAGAGAGATGGAGGAAAGAGAGAGCGGTGGAGAGAGAGAGCGAGAGAGATGGAGGAAAGAGAGAGAAGTTTTGAAGAGAAAAGAGTGACTGGAGAGCAATACTTCACTTGGACAATTCTGAATAGATTGTCATTCTTCCGTTAAAAGTGTTAACGTGTTTAGCCGCTTTGTGTACATTGCATTACAATCATTAGTTTATTTACTAAAGCTAAAATGACTTTATCATTTAATTTTAAACATGACTGTTAGATTCTTGATAATATTTTAGATTTTGTTAACAAAACGTAACAGAAATTTTTACAATTTGGTGTATTAGACTAGGGTCAGACGAGCGTGATTTCTACGGACTGTACGTCCTTGCACACGGACGTACGTCAGTACGGAAGACACAGTAGTGGCCACACAGTCCGTTTTTTTCACTGACGTATATTTTGACGGATGTAGGAGGGAAAATAAATTAAAAAGCAAAACCATTTTGTCCGTGAAAAATGCTGGACGTATAAATGCAGTCCGTCTGACCACGTTCCATCACTCACACACAAAGCTATGCGGACGTTGCGGACGCAGCGCACTTTGTGCGGCCGTTCTAGGGGTTGTACGTTCTTGCCTGCCTTGCGTCCGTGGGCCGCGGCCATTGTGCGTCCGCAGTTCCGTGCGGACGTACTTCGTGTAACGGGCTCCGATGGACTTTCTGTCATGCTATCACGGACGTACTTTTAGGCGCAATCACGGACGTGAACACTACGCTCGTCTGACCCCAGCCTAAGCGGCAGCTATGTATATGTTTACGTATACGTATATGTTTCTATGTTTCTATATAACTTGCTTTAACAAACAAAAACTGTCATAGTTGTTCATCACTATTTAATAATAAAACAGTGAAATTCAGTTTTCTTGTGACTTAGATTAGAGCTGGGCTGCAGCTCGGTTTTTGAGTTTTCGGGCCACAGGCTGGTTTTGATATGGCTGCCGGTATTAAAACTTGATCTGGCCCAGTGCAGGGCCCTGTATGGGCTTCGATTCGGCTGACATTTGGGCTAGTTCTGGCCCAGTGCAGGGCCATGTTTGCAAAGCGAATCCGGGCCGGATGGGGGCCAGAAAGGCCAGAGCTGGGCCAGAAAAAAATTGCTATGGTGATAGCCGTGCCATATATCGAGTGATAGCCGTGCTGTTTACCAAGGGATAGCCGTGCCGTATACCGAGGGGTAGCTGTGCCGTATACAGACGGATAGCCATGTCGTATACCAAAGGATAGCCATGTCATATACCAAGGGATAGCCTTGCCGTATACCGAGGGATAGCCTTGCCGTATACCGAGGGATAGCCTTGCCGTATACCGAGGGATAGCCTTGCCGTATACCGAGGGATAGCCTTGCCGTATACCGAGAGATAGCCATGTCGTTTTCCAAGTGATAGTCGTGCCGTATACTGAGGGATAGCCGTGTCGTTTTCCAAGGGATAGCTGTGCCGTATACCGAGAGATAGCCGTGTCGTTTTCCAAGGGATAGCTGTGCCGTATACCGAGGGATAGCCGTGCCGTATACCGAGGGATAGTTGTGCCGTATACCGAGGGATAGCCGTGCCGTATACCTAGGGATAGCCGTGCCGTATACCTAGGGATAGCCGTGCCGTATACTGATGGATATCCATGACGTATACAGAGGGATAGCTGCGCCGCGTATTGTGGGATAGCTGTGCTGCATACTGTGGGATAGCTGTGCTGTATACTGTGGGATAGCTGTGCCGTATACTGACGGATATCCATGACGTATACAGAGGGATAGCTGCGCCGCGTATTGTGGGATAGCTGTGCTGTATACTGTGGGATAGCTGTGCTGTATACGGAGGGATAGTTGTGCTGTATACTGAGTGATAGCTGTGCTGTGCACTGTATACTGTGGGATAGCTGTGCTGTATACTGTGGGATAGCTGTGCTGTATACTGTGGGATAGCTGTGCTGTATACGGAGGGATAGCTGTGCTGTGCACTGTATACTGTGGGATAGCTGTGCAGAATACTGTGGGATAGCTGTGCTGTATACTGTGGGATAGCTGTGCTGTATACGGAGGGATAGCTGTGCTGTATACTGAGGGATAGCTGTGCTGCATACTGTGGGATAGCTGTGCTGTGCACTGTATACTGTGGGATAGCTGTACTGTATACTGTGGGATAGCTGTGCTGTGCACTGTATACTGTGGGATAGCTGTGCAGAATACTGTGGGATAGTTGTGCTGTATACTGTGGGATAGCTGTGCTGTGCATTGTATACTGTGGGATAGCTGTACTGTATACTGTGGGATAGCTGTACTGTATACTGAGGGATAGCTGTGCTGTATACTGAGGGATAGCTGTGCTGCATACTGTGGGGTAGCTGTGCTGTATACTGTAGGATATCTCTGCTGTATACTGTGGGTTAGCTGTGCCTTATAGTGAGGGCGAGCTGTGCTGTATACTGTGGGTTAGCCGTGCCTTATAGTGAGGGCGAGCTGTGCTGTATACTGTGGGTTAGCTGTGCCTTATAATGAGGGCGAGCTGTGCTGTATTCTGTGGGTTAGCCGTGCCTTATAGTGAGGGCAAGCTGTGCTGTATACTGTGAGTTAGCTGTGCCTTATAGTGAGGGCGAGCTGTGCTGTATACTGTGGGTTAGCTGTGCCTTATAGTGAGGGCGAGCTGTGCTGTATACTGTGGGTTAGCTGTGCCTTATAGTGAGGGCGAGCTGTGCTGTATACTGTGGGTTAGCTGTGCCTTATAGTGAGGGCGAGCTGTGCTGCATACTGTGGGTTAGCTGTGCCTTATAGTGAGGGCGAGCTGTGCTGTATACTGTGGGTTAGCTGTGCCTTATAGTGAGGGCGAGCTGTGCTGTATACTGTGGGTTAGCTGTGCCTTATAGTGAGGGCGAGCTGTGCTGTATACTGTGGGTTAGCTGTGCCTTATAGTGAGGGCGAGCTGTGCTGTATACTGTGGGTTAGCTGTACCTTATAGTGAGGGCGAGCTGTGCTGTATACTGTGGGTTAGCTGTGCCTTATAGTGAGGGCGAGCTGTGCCTCCTGAGCTGCATATGGAGATAGCGGTTATCCGTCTGAGCTCCTGGAGAGCATCTGTTGCACTGGAATAGTTCTGTCGCTGTCGGGGCAGGTAATTACAGCAGTGAGTGATTAATAATTAATACAGGCAGCGAGTAAACATCAGACTGGTACAGAGCTCACTGCGGGCACTGAGCACAGGGGGACCCTCGCCACGGGTACGGCAGGACAGTGGCAAAGGGTTAATGTCTAGCAGAGGGCAACTTTCACAAGATGCCTCATGTATAATAATGACATTTATTCCCCATCAGTTGAGCGACTCGATTGTGCACGTGTGTGCGATAAAGGCTTGTATTTGCTGCATGATGCTGCACATAAAGGGGTAGTAGCTACATGTAGACCTCTTCACTGCACTAGTTTCCCATGAACGTTCTATATCAAACACTTTCTGTCCTGACCTCAAATAAGAGCCGGAATATGTGCTCTGTATTTTTATCAATTGTATTGGACAGATAAGGTGGGGTGAAACACCAGTGACATAAAAATCTCATGTTTTTGTATAGCCAAAACTTTGACACTATAGGGGTTATTCAGAGAGGTCTGAAATGTGGCCAAAATGTAACCGGACACTGAAATTCAGTGTACGGTGACATTTCGGGGCCATTCATCTATTCAGAGAGCAGGCAGTTTGCCAAATTTTGGCGAATTGCCTACACGTACCGTGCCTGTTCGACGGCAGTGAAATCCCCCATAGAGAAGCAATGGTTAATCTATTCAGAGACACCGAACAGCAGTGAAAAGTTGCCGAAGTGCCCTGCTGTTCGGTAGTTTCATTTGTCAGGTTTATTCAGGCGAATCCCATAGGCTTCAATGTTAAAAATATTCCCATTTTAATCCAATATCTAATAAACCGTTTATTATCTTATTCTGCAGTAAAGAGTCTTTATTTATAGATTTTTTTAGAATCTTTTGGCAATTTTTTTTAATCAGTTTTTTCTTTTTTCTGTAACAGACCTTTTTATTATCATTTCTTGGATCTTATATGTAAATTCCAGACATTTTCATTCAGTAGTTTTTCTTGCAAACAACGTTTAAATTTTGAAATAATCAAGCGTACTTTTTTTTTATACCTCGTTCGTCTGCTTGTCTGCTTTTTCCGGCGGCTGCTCTGTGCTGTGATCGGCGGCTTTTTCTGGTGTGTTCGGCACGGTTTTTGTGGAGATTTCTGCAGGTGTCAGTGAGTGTTCGACGGGTTTGCGGCAGGTTTTCCCTGCACTCCGGGGACCCTGCAGTGGTACTTGAATACACGGCAGAGTCAGCGACATTTCTGCGCTCTGAATAACCCCTTATGACTGGATTTTGAAAGAAAGATGAATCCAAGAAATGTTTAATGAAGACCTGTAAGTGCCTGCTATTTTTTCATTCTAGATTACATAAATAAATATATAGACAAAGTATGCGGAGGAGGCAGTCAGGAACTTATAAAGGGAATCCACGAGGTAGAGGAAGGGAGTATATTTAAAAGGAAACAAAGTAGCAAAACAAGAGGACATAGTCTTAGATTAGAGGGGCAAAGGTTTAAAAGTAACATCAGGAAGCATTATTTTACTGAGAGGGTGGTGGATACATGGAACAGTCTTCCAGTAGAAGTGGTAGAGGCCAAAACAGTAATTGAATTTAAGCAGGCATGGGATAGGCATAAGGCTATCCTAAAGAAAAGATAAATCCAGGTAAAGTATCCATGTAATTGGGCAGACTAGATGGGCCGAAAGGTTCTTATCTGCCGACATTTTTCTATGTTTTTCTATGTTTCTATATGAATTTTATTTAGCCAAATTAAAAGACATTCCCAACGTTTCGACCCCTCTAGGCCTTTATCAAGGTGACCTTGAAAGAAGTCTTCGGGGGCCAAAACATTGGGAATGTTTTTTAATTTGGCTAAATAAAATGGATGCATTTTTAGAAGTCCCTGACTGCCTCCTCAGAATAGTTTGTCTATAGGGGTACTCTCTCCTACGGCACACTTCGGCGACCCTGCGGGGAATTCAGCATTCACCGCAGGGTCCCCGAAGGGCGCTGAATCGACCCGATGAACGCATCCGATAAACCTGCCGAATCAATCAGGTAAACCGCAAAACTACTGCCGAATCAATCCGATTAACCACCGAACGCCTCTGAAAAAAGCCGACCAGCTGCACAACAGGCAAGGGTAAAAAATAGATAAATAAATAATAATAGTAATAAAAAAAAAAATCGGAATAAAAAAATTCACTGAAAAAATACAGAAAATGCCTAAAAATTCTAAAAAATAAATTTAAAAAAAGAGACTTTTTGCTGCAAATGAAAAGAATAAACGGTTGAATACAAAATTTATAAAAACGGGGAAATTTCTTTTATATTGGGATTCGTCTGTTTAAAGCTGTTGAATGAAACCAGTAAAAATCAGGGCATTTCGCCAACTTTTCGGTGCTGTTCGCCGTTCTCTGAATAGATTAACCATTACTTCTCTATGGAGAATTTCACTGCAGCCGAAGGTCGCCATATTTTGCTGGCAATTCTCAAATATTTGGCGAATGGCCAGCTTTTTGAATAGCCGTATGGCCACGAAATTGCACGTATGGAGAAATTCACCATTCAGCGCAATTCAGTGGCCAATTCACTGTTCTTTGAATAACCCCTCTAATCTACTTTTTGGAGAGAGCACCAGGGCATGAAACACTCTGGGCTTTATTACATTCATTGCGCAAAAACACTCGTGCAGCGCAATTTTTTTTGCGTGCAGCGTTAAACGTTAAAGCTCGTAAATTAATGCTGGTATTACGATCCGAGCGCATTTTTTCATCCGTCCGAAAATAGCGCTTGTAAAAAATATGCGCGAAAATGAACGCAAATTAACGCTGCGCAGATATCAGTGGGCAGACTGTTTTTTCACGTGATTCAGCCAATCTGAAATACGAACCACAATTGTCTCCCGTTCAGTTTTTGCGCCTGCCAAAATCAATCTGAGTATATATTCTGCAGCAATAATAAAAACACGCACAACTTCTCAATTTTATTGTTTGGGTATGTGTAGAATGTGTAACTATACTGTGCTGTATTTTTTTCGGGCTGGTGCATTTGGTTTCGGCCAGAACGTTCAGATTTGTAGTCTTTAAAAGACGTTAAAATTATGCGCGCAAACATCGTTCGTAAAAATTTGCGCATCGATTGTAATACCATCCGCATACCAGCGCACGAATGCATTTGCGCTCACAATGTTAAGTATGGGATGCGCGCACGAACCTTCGCTCACGCAGGGTAACTCGCGTTAGACGTTAACGCGCATTTTGTGCACGAAAGTCGTAATACGACATTCAGCACGAAGGGTTTTTCCCCTCGTGTTTTTGCGTTTTTGCGCACGCGCGCATTTTTGCGTGGAGAATATAATAGAGCCCTCTCCCTTTGCTGGCAGCACCGTTTAGAGGACGTGCAGCTACCTTCCTGGTTATATGTATATATTATTATTATTATTATTATTATTATTATTATTTATTTATAAAGCGCCAGCATATTCCGCAGCGCTGTACAATAAGCACAGTATAGACAGGGTTACAATACATTGAACAACATTTGACAAACAGTACAGGAGGAGATGAGGGCCCTATTCCCGTAGGAACTCACAATCTGGGAGGGTTGGGGTTGGAAACAGGAGGAGAGGACTGTAAGGTGAGAGTGATTGATGGTTGCGTCAGTGAGTTGGGGTGGTGGCTTCCCTAAATAGGAATGTTTTCAGGGAGCGTTTGAAGGAAGAGAAGTTAGGGAAAGTCTGACAGTACGAGGGAGAGCGTTCCAGAGAGTGGGGGCTGCGCGTGAGAAATCCTGCAGTCTATCATGGGAAGAGGTGATGCGGGGAGAAGCTAGGCGCAGGTCACTGTTTGACCTTAGGGAGCGGGCTGGGGTGTATTTGGTGATTAGTGAGGACAGGTAGTGGGGAGCTGAGTTAGTGAGGGTTTTGTAGGTAAGGATAAGGATTTTGAACTTAATTCTGCAGTGGATGGGGAGCCAGTGAAGGGACTCGCAGAGGGGAGCGGCAGAGACAGAGCGGCGGGTGAGGTGAATTAGCCTGGCGGAGGCGTTCAGGATGGATTGTAGGGGGGAGAGGTGGGACAGAGGGAGGCCAGATAAGAGATTATTGCAATAGTCGGTCGGGAGATTACCAGGCGTGTATGAGTTGTTTTGTGGCGGACAGCGGTAAGAAATGGCCGAATTCTGTAATATTACGCAGTTGATATCGGCAGGAGGAGGAAAGAGACTTGATGTGGGGATGAAGGAAAGAGCAGAGTCAAGTGTAACTCCAAGACAGCGAACTTGGTTTGATGGGGAGATGGTGATACCCTCCACCGTGATCGAGAAGTCAGGAGGTGGGGCGGCATTAGAGGAGGAATAAGTAGGAGCTCAGTCTTTGACATGTTGATCTTTAGGTGGTGGGAGGCCATCCAGGAGGAGATGCCAGATAAACAGTCACTGACTTTGGAAAGGACAGGGGGAGAGAGATCAGGGGTAGAGAGGTAGATCTGAGTGTCATCAGCGTAGAGGTGGTAATTAAAGCCAAAGCTGTTGATGATTTTGCCCAGGGAGGAGGTGTAGATGGAAAAGAGCAGAGGACCAAGGACAGAGCCTTGAGGTACACCAACAGATAGAGGCAATGAGGAGGAGGAGTTACCAGCAAAGGACACACAGAAGGACCTGTTGGATAAATAGGAGTCAATCCAAGCAAGTGCAGTGTCACCGAGACCCAGAGAGTTGAGGGTCTGTAGGAAGGGGGTGGTCAACAGTGTCGAAAGCAGCCGAGAGGTCAAGCAGGATGAGAATAGAATAGTGGCCATGTTTTTTTAGCAGTTAGGAGGTCGTTGGTGACTTTGGTGAGGGCAGTTTCAGTTGAGTGTAGCGGACGGAAGCCAGATTGCAGGGGGTCAAGTAGTGAATTGGAGGACAGGAAGAGGGAGAGGCGGTTGAAGACTAGTTTTTCTAAGAGCTTAGAGGTAAAGGGAGCAGGGATACAGGACGGTAGTTGGATGGAGAGTTGGGATCTAGGGATGGTTTCTTTAGTAAAGGGGTAACTAGCACGTGTTTGAAGGCAGATGGAAAGGAGCCAGTGGAGAGAGATAGGTTGAAGATGTGTGTGAGAGCAGGGGTGAGGGAGGAGGAGAGGGGAGGAATTAGATGTGAGGGAATGGGGTCGAGCGGCACGTGGTGAGATGTGAGGAGGACAATAAGGAATTGACTTCCTCCTCAGTGGTTGGGAGGAAGCGGCAGAGGGTGGCAGATGGGACCTGTGGGAGTGGAGGTGGCAGATAACTATCTTGTGTTGGGATGTTGCTTCTGATAGTTAAAGTTTTACTGAGGAAGTAGTCTGCCAGCTCTTGAGCGCTGAAGGCAGCTGAGGGGGGAGGTGCAGGTGGGTAGAGGAGGGTGTTGAAGGTGGACCAGAGCCGTTTAGGGTTGGAGGACAGCGTAGATATAAGAGATGAGAAGAAGGATTGTTTGGCCAAGTGGAGGGCAGAGGTGTATGACCGGAGAATAAACTTGAAGTGAACAAAATCAGCTTCAGAGCGGGATTTCCTCCAGGCACGCTCTGCGGTGCGGGAGCATCTTTGCAGGTAGCGAGTCTGGAGGGTGTGCCAGGGCTGAAGCTGGCGGCGTGGGGCCTTACAGAGTCGAAGAGGAGCAAGAGTGTCTAGAGCAGAGATAAGCGTAGTGTTGTAGTGATTAGTGGCAGCATCAGGGCAGGTAAAGGATGAGGTATGAGGGAGGTGGTGAAGTAGGTTGGAGAATTGATGGGGGTCCACAGCCTGTAGATTTCTGCGAGTGTGTGTGTGGGGTGGGGGAGCAGGTGTTTAGGAAGTCCAGATAGGTTGAAAGAGAGAAGGTGGTGGTCAGAGATGGGGAAAGGGCGACAGTTGAACTCAGAAATGGAGCAGAGGTTGGAAAAGACAAGGTCAATAGCGTGACCATCGCGGTGGGTAGGGAGGAGGGAGGATTGTGTGAGTCCAAGGGAGGACGTGAGTGAAAGAAGTTTGGAGGCAGCAGGGGCGGAAGGATCGTCAATGGGAATGTTGAAGTCCCCGAGAACTAGGCATGGAAGATTAGAAGACAGAAGTGAGAGAGCCAGGTAGCAAAGTGGTCAAAGAACTGGGAGGTTGGTCCCGGTGGGCGGTAGATGACTGCCACCCTGAGAGCCAGAGGAGAGAACAGGTGGATGCAGTGTGTCTCGAAGGAGAGAAGGAGAGGGATGGGGGTGGAGGGAGATGCTGGTAGGTGCAGGTGGAGAGAGCAGGATTCCGACCCCGCCACCATTTCTCTCACCCGGTCTGGGGGTATGACTCAAGTGTAGACCGCCATGTGAGAGAGCAGCAACGGAGGCCGTGTTCAGAGGGAGTTAACCAGGTTTCAGTTAAAGCTAGGAGGTTGAAGGAGTTTGAAAGGAAGAGGTCATGGATTGCTGTGAGTTTGTTGCACACAGAGCGAGCGTTCCAGAGGGCGCAGGAGAAAGCGGACAGGCGCTGAGGGATTATGGGGATGAGGTTGCTGGGCTTGCAGGGAGGTGATTTATGTGCGATGGAGATAGGATGAGAGGGAAGTATTGGATGTGTTGTGGGGCCAGGGTTAGGGGATATGTCACCTGAATAGAGAGTAGCAGCAGGAGGGTGAGAAAGAGAAGGTGGAATGGGATTTGTGGGAGTGATTGGCAGCGCGAGAGTTAGAGGGAGACCATGTTCTGAGGAAACAAAGGAGCTCATGCGAGGCCATCATGTGGGACGAGAGGAGGGAGGGAGAGATGCAGATAGTGTAGGGGTCGGTGGTAGAGGGGCAGGAGTTCCATTTAAGGAGAAAAGTAGAAGTAAAGAGTAGAAGCGTGAGAGAAAGCATGATATAGACGTGCGTTTACCCAGAGTAAAAGTGGGCCTTGCAGTTCCTTCCTCCAGTCCCGCAACTCCAGGAAACAACTCTGTATGTCCACTTAAAAATGCCACTTGCAAATGACACTCAGAGCCTGAAACAAACTAGTCACGTGCACTAAGATGTCTTTAAATCCACTTCTATAGTTTTCTGATACAAAATATTGATGTTTAAGTCGATACGCTGAATTCCATCAAGATAGCATCACAGACTATTCTGTTACAATGTCTTGAGGAAAGTCTGTGTATGGACTGAAACCTTGATATTTTGTATCAATAAACTATCAGAGTGGATTTAAAGACATTGTTGTATTTATTTTAATGTATTAGTAAATCATGTGTTAAACAATCTGCGGCAGGTAGACCTCGATTGGTATTAGTTATTGATGGAATGTGCAGGACTGAATGAATAATATTATTGTTGTTATTATCATCATTTACAGTTGTGCTCAAAAGTTTGCATATCCTGTCAGAAAGCGTGAAATTTTGGGATTGATATTGAGAATATGACTTGTCTGATCGTAACAAAAACTGTGTCTTAATTAAGGTTAATGATCATCTGCAGCCATTTATTATAACATAGTTGTTTGACTATTTTTTAAATCATAATGGGAGCAGAAATCACACAAATGTACCTGAACTAGACATGCGCATGATGTTTCGGATCGTTTCATTCTGCTTTTCAATTAATTTCGGTGCGTTCGTTAGGTTACTAGTATTGGTATCGGTGCCGATATTGACATTTGCACGAGTACTTGGTACTCATGCAAATGCCCCGATACCTCCCTCCCGATACCGGAAGCTGGCGCTGGGCCGGCTTGCGGGTATCCGCGGGGCTGCGGAAGCTGGCCGCATGCATTTAAAGCATTTGACCAGCATTCCCCTCCGGCGGGCCACGTTATCGAGCAGCCGCCGAGCGGAGCACAGAGTATCTGGCGGATGGGTGAGAGGCCTTCCAGGCCGTTGTAAAATACTAAAGCACACTGCAGTTTCTTCAAAACCCACAAAACCCACAGGGCCCCAACGTGACTAGTCGAAGATACCTCCTAAAGGATACACTGGCCAGTTGAATGTTGTGCCCGGCTACCAATACACGCATACACATACATTCCTAGGGACATAACCTGTACGAGACTCACACTCCAACCACTAAGGGGTTAAAAATACTTTTTTCCTCTTTTCCGCTGCGCGTTTCTCGCATTACGAAGGGCTGTATTTTTCCTTTTCCACTGCGCGTTTCTCGCATTACGAAGGGCTGTATTTTTCCTTTTCCGCTGCGTGTTTCTCATATTACGAAGTACTGTAAAAATATATACAAATACCGTGTTACTCATTATATGCCAGTTTATTCAGTAAACTATATAATTTATAAAATCTACGACGGTGCTGGAGTATATTTATTCCCTAGTGCGGGGAGACTGACCCGAGGTTCAAATTCAGCGGCTCCTCTGGGAGTGAGCGCTACAATAGCCCTGTTTATTTATCACACCCTCACCTCCCGTGAATGTCATTGCACCCTGGGCTCGTACCTCTGGCCGCTAGACGTGACATATATAGGAGGAGCATCCTATAGTAATCGTTGGGAAAAGGAGTATGAACAAGCACCTTAGTTACGTGTGTCCAGGGCCACCATCAGAGGTTGACATCCCATGTTATGTACAGGACCCCTGTTCTTCCAGGGGGCCCAGGCCCCTGCCAAAACACAGTGTCAGTTTGCCTAGGTACCCATGAGTGCAAGGGTCCTCCATGCCGCCAAGGAATGGCCCACCAGGAACTGTCACAGTTGTTTCCTGCGTCTGCAGCTGGTCAGAACATTCTGGCCCATTCCTGAGCACCAGCACCACAAGGAAGCAATTAGTATGTTCTTACCTAGACCGAGGTGCAGGCTGATAACCCCCCCCCCCCCATCAGAATGCTTGGAAGTAAATTTTCAGCCATTTATTAGACCACCAGGGATTTAGCCCCCAAACTGCAAAAAAGCTAGGCAGGGGAGGGGGCAAATAGCTTTATTGTTAAATACAGAAATAGATGGCTGGGGCCCCAACCAGTGGTACAGTAAGGAGCCCCACGATTTCTGATGACAGCCCAGCTTCGGGGCAGTATACGAGTAATGTTTTTCAGGTGAAAAAAAACAAGATAACGACTTTCATGATGTGAGACGTTAAAGGGAGATCAAAGGTCAAAACGGACACCAAGACAATGAGCTTGAGATGTCACTCTGATGAGCACCCTCATTAACCTGCATAGAGATGATGTGTGCGTGTCCGTGCATGGTGTCAGTGAATGCTTTTGCACGCATGTCTTAAAGGATATGGAGCAATATGTTAAAGCGATGTAATATGCAATCAGTATTTCCTTCCTCACCCTACGTGTCCCACACAGTGTCCAAGTGACTGGTCTTGCGAGCGGAAGGTTAAACTGTGCTCAATGCTCCTCAGTACGATAACTGCAATAACCTAATGGCTGTCAGTAAAGCGAGGATAGGGGGATTATGGAGTGGGTGGCTGAGGGAGGACAAAGAAACGAAAAAAGGAATCAGGTTGACAGTGGAGATGGAGGGAATGAAGAAGCAGGTTGATAGATCTGGGAAAGAGGGAGACAGGATGGAGAATGACGAGAGAAAGAGATATTAGAGGTGGTATGTGCTGTAAAGTCTCTCTCTTGCCCTCACTTTGTTTTTTCCCTCCTGCTTCTTTATCTTTATTAGCTCTGTCCACATTCCCGTTGCAGAATGAATTCCCTTTGGGTGGTAAATGAGAGAAATGGGAGCGAAGGAGAAAGATCCGTGCCAGGAATCCTAATCCAGGGCCAAGAGAGCAGATACAGTCTGGGAGGGGGACAGGAGGGAGAGCGCGGCAGCCAGGGGTCACAGCTCCTGGGGTTTTGTGGAGTGAAAAAGGGGAGAGAAAAGGAAAGGAACAGAAGAGCATAGGACAAACAAGAGGAAATCAGAAGAGATATACAGGGTTATTCAAAGAGAATCAAAAAAGTCGCCGCACGTTCGGTGACTTTTCGTTCTCTTCAATTCGGTGCGATTTGGCGATCCCATTTCGGCGGCCCTGCGGTGTATTCAAGAAGCACCACAGGGCCGTCGTAGTGCAAGGAAAAGCTACCGAAAACCTGTCGAACACTTACCACAAAACCCGGCGAACGCACACCGAAACCCGCAAAAGCATCTGGATTAACCCCACCGAACACGCAGGAGAAACTCGAGCAGCCGCCGGTCACAGCGCAGAGCAGCCGCCGGAAAAAGCCGACACCGCAGACAAATGAGGTGAAAAAAAAAGAAAACAGTATGCTTGAATGTTTGGAAAGTGAAACGCTGTTTGCAAAGAAACTACAGAACGAAAATGTCTGAAATTTACATATGAGATCCAATGAATGATAATAAAAAGGGCTGTTACAGAAAAAACGATTTAAAAAAATCTATAAATAAAGAGACTTTTTACTGCAAAATATTATAATCACCGGTTTATTAGATATTGAATTAAAACGGAAATATTTTTAACATTGAAGCCTATGGGATTTGCCCGAATAAACCTGTCAAATGAAACCACCGAACAGCAGGGCAATTCGGCAACTTTTCACTTCTGGTTTTTGTTCAGCCGGGTTCCCCCTCCTTGACCCCCCCTCTTGACCAAAATTCAACCCCCTCCCTGCAATGAAAAAAAAAGACGAAGCATTGCTTCTCTATGAGGATTTCACTGCCCTCGAACAGGCAACAAACACTCACTGTATGTGCAAGCAATTCGCCAACATTTGGCGAACTACCTGCTTTCTGAATAGCCGAATGGCCAGGAAAGGTAAACATACGCTGAATTTCAGTGTTCGGTTACCTTTTTGGCCACTATTCGAATCTCTTTGAATAACCCTGATAGTCGAGACAATAAAATACACAAAATTAGCATCCCCAGCATAGGCGTGCGCACGGGGTGTGCCGGGTGTGCCTGGGCACACCCTAATGCTGGCCCCCGGCACACCCCGCAGGCCCTCGGAACACTCTGGGTCCCGGCTGGCCACATCCAACGGATAGCTGCCGGGACCCTTCAATTACGCAGGCCTGGCGGCAGCCTCCGCTTCCCTGGTGGTCCGGTGGATGTGGGTGCTGCACCGCGATCTGTGCTTACAGACCGCAGTGCAAGTCCCACAGCGAGTGACTGGCCACGAGCTGAGCACTGGCGATTGCTGATGACCTTTCATCTGAGAGCCGGCGGTCAGGTGACAGGTCACCTGCGATCGGGCGCTCAGCTCAAGTCCAGTCACTTGCTGTAGGACGTGCACTGCGGTCTGTAAGCACAGATCGCGGTGCAGCACCCCACAGCCACCGGACCACCAGGGAAGCGGAGGCTGCCTCCAGGCCTGCGGGGGTGAGAGGTCCCGGCGGCTATCCGTTGGATGCGGCCAGCCGGGTTCCCCCTCCTTGACCCCCCCTCTGGACCAAAATTCAACCCCCTCCCTGCAATGAAAAAAAAAGAAAAGGTAAGCAGGAGAGGGGGCAAGTTTTATATATTATACGCGCCGCACATTACTGGGGGGGTTTTATTGCTGTGGATTTTGTGATACGCTGATGCACACCGCACATTACTGGGGTTTTTTATTGCTGTAGATTTTGTGATACGCTCATACACACAGCACATTACTGGGGGTTTTATTGCTGTGGATTTTGTGATACACACAGCACATTACTGGGGTTTTATTGCTGTGTATTTTGTGGTACACACAGCACATTACTGGGGTTTTATTGCTGTGGATTTTGTGATACGCTCATACAGAGAGCACATTACTGGGGAGTTTTATTGCTGTGGATTTTGTGATACACACAGCACATTACTGGGGTTTTATTGCTGTGGATTTTGTGATACACACAGCACATTACTGGGGTTTTATTGCTGTGGATTTTGTGATACACACAGCACATTACTGGGGTTTTATTGCTGTGGATTTTGTGATACGCTCATACGCACAGCACATTCCTGTTTTTTTTTATTGCTGTGGATTTTATGATACGCTGATACACACAGCACATTACTGGGGTTTTATTGCTGTGGATTTTGTGATACGCTCATACACAGAGCACATTACTGGGGAGTTTTATTGCTGTGGAATGTGTGATACGCTCATACACACTGCACATTGCTGAGTTTAATTGCTGTGGATTCTATGATATGCTCATACACGTTGCACATTACTGTGAGTTTTATTGCTGTGGATACTGATACTCCCATACACAGCAAACATTACTGTGAGTTTTGTTGTGGAGCTCTGTGACATGCTCATACATACCGCATATTACTGTGCATTTTTATTGCTGTGGATTCTCTGCTACGCTCACACACATACCACACACTACTGGGAGTTTTATTGCTACATACCCCGGGGTGTAGGGGATATATAGTTATGTGAACGTATGGCTGTGTGTGTAAATGCAGGTATTTGTCTTTAAACAGGCTGCTGTGTGCAAAATTCGGCACCCGTGTCCTTGTCTCAGCCCGGCGTTGCCCCCTTGCCCTGCATCCAAAAGGCTGGTATTGCTCCTAGAATCACTGCTATATCTTCTGCCTGCACTGCACAAAGTAAGAATAGTGAATAAAGCATCGTGAGATACAGGTAGGAGACTTAATATTGGTGCTTGGCAACAAGACCTTAACCTCCCTGGCAGTCCGATTTTGACATTTTTATACGTCAAAATCAGTGCATTTATTCAGCCCCCTGGCTGTTTTCCCGCGTGTGGCTCATGGTTAAATTTCAATGCTGAAAGCAGTAACCCCGAGCCACACCTGGGCTGTTACATACCTGTCCCTGCGTTCCCTCGCTGTCCTCTCGCAGTCACCTCCGGCCAATCGCGGCGTCCTGGTTCCTGTTGCGAGTGGTTGATTCCCTGCACTTTGGGGGCCCCGCGGTGAATGGTGAATTCACCGCAGGATGGGGCAATTTGATTCCCCGAAGTGCGGGGAACAACAGTCGGCGACATTTCAACGCTCTGTGAATGACCCCTAGAGTAATGATATATTTTGGCTAAATGCGTGAGTGTGTCTGTGTATGTTTGCATAAGGGTGCGTGAATATATAATATATATATATTATATATGTGTGTTTGAACTTTTGGGTGCACACGCTAATGCAATAGGCTGCGCACGCCAATGATCCCCAGTATAAGCAATTTATAGAATGATGGTCTACTGAATCCAGGAAGTGCTTCAGCCAATCAAGATGCTCCTATAGTTTCATTTACCAGTAAGGCTAAGGTCAGACGAGCGCATTTTCTACGGACTGTGACTGACGTTATTTTTGATGGATGTAGATGGGAAATGAAAAAACATTTTGTCCGTCAAAAATGCTGGATGCATAAATGCAGTCCGTCTGACCACGTTCCATCACTCACACATAGCTATGCGGATGTAGCGCACTCCGCACGTCCGTTCTAGCAGTTTTACGTTCTTGCCTAACCTGCGTCCGTTTGCTGCGTCCGTCATGCATCCGCACTTCCGTGCGGACATACTTCGTGTGTGGGGCTCCATTGATCAGAATGCTATGTTCAGCCATCTACCCCCTCCTCACAGAGAAGCTCGGCACATCCCCTCCTCCATGTTTCTCCCTCTTCTTTCCCACTTCGGTTTTTTACAGTTTATGAGTGTACAGATTAAAGTGGACTCTGCCTATTTACTACCACGAAGCTCTATTGATGTGGCCCTGCGAGTCCACTAATGTCGGTCAATTTGTGACCTCTTTTCTTTCAGAAATAAAAAAATTTAAAAGAAAAAAAAAAAAAAAGAATGCTATGTTCCCACGAATGTACAAATGTGCGGCAACACGGACGTGAACACTGTGCTTCTCTGACATGGGCCTAAAATGTCGCTAAAGCAGGGAAATACAATAAAAATAATAACAATAATAAGTGTGGCATGTAGCCTACCCATTAAACCCTAAAATGCCATTAATCAAGAGAAAACATTAAATGAATACACTGTGAGGCATGTAGCCTATCCATTAACTCCTAAAATGCCAGTAATCAAGGCAAAACATGAAATTTATACACTGAGAGGTATGTAGCCTACCCATGAACACCTAAAATGCCATTCATTAAGAGGAAAACAAAATTAATACTGTGACGGGTGAAGTCTGCCCATTAACCCTTAACATACAACTAAACCAAGGCAAAAACAAAAGTAATACACAATGTAATATATAGTCTGAACATTAACCCTTTCACAGCTGAGCCATTTCAACCCTGTGAAAAAAAAATTTTGTTTATATTTTATTATTTATGATTTTTATTTTACACTAAATATGGTCATGTTGGATATCATTGGAAAGGCCAGACACTGCCCTTTCCAATGAAACCTTGTACTTCGCACGGAGACGGAGATACAGCAGTCTGAAGAAGTGGGGGAAGCTGGATGCTCATCCCTGAAGGGGGATAACTTAGGGGGGCAATTGCCACCCCTTTCCCCACTCTAGAGACATCTATGCCTGAATGTAGAATGCAGGTACTGAAGAAATCTCACCACTGCCATTTCTCAGCATAGTACAAGTACTTGTATGGGCAGAGGATGTTGCAGCTTCCTGTTGTGCCATGTTTGAGTGAGGGGCAGTCTTAAAGCTGTGTGACTGACTGTTGCAAAATACTCCAGTTAAGAAACAGTGTAGACAGGGAGACAGGGAACCTTTTGTCAGCATAAGAAAATGCTAAACATTTGTCTGTAATGTAATTAATATTGTGCTTGCTTGGAGTCACACCGTGCACAATTTTTATACATTACGCAATGATAATTTATTTGCATACTGTTGACAAAGACAAACATATCGTTAATGATGGTGTATGCAGAGCGTGGCTGTCAAGCTCCGACCCCCAGATTGCCTACAATTCCCAGAACACTTTGGCAATCTATTGTATTCTGAGAATCAAGGGAGTTGTAGTTCAGCAACATCTGCTGTCCAGAGATTGACAGCCCTGATAAAGAGTCACAAAAAAAAGCATTTTGGAACAGAAAGAACACTGATGTAATTAACCGCATATCCCCATTATATTGTAACTCACTGAAGCCAGAGATGGAGAATAATCGTTCTATCGCCTTATTTATTTAGTATTGTATGTTACTTAACAGCAAGGTCACCGTGTCCCACATAGTTACATAAAGAAACGTAATAATACAAGTTCAAAATGGTCAAGTGCTTCTGATTTTCTGTCAGCGCAGTTGATTCAAAAACGTGGGCAAAAATCTAATTGAAAAGATTTTACAATTGAGCCACAAAAAAAATAACTTTTATCAGATTTCTTTTTAATATACCCGCTAAGATGGACATAGCAATATTTTAGGGCAGAACACTCCATGTTTTTATTATTTTTGCTGTAAAGAAGCCTTTCCTTTGCTGTATGCAAAATCTCTGTGGATGAACACTTTCCTTCTTACAGTCCTGTTAAAGAACAGGCCACATGAGAAGTGCTTGTTGACTAATATATATATATATTATATATGTATACATATACATCCACAATGCCAGGCAGAAAGTATGTCACAACCTCTCGTGCAAACCTGTTATGATCTGGAGTTGCTTCAGTTGGTCAGGTCTAGATTCAGCAAAATTATGTGCCCAAACAATTGGGTCAGCCGACTCCCTGAATATACTGAATGAGCAGGTTTGTCTATCAATGGGTTTTTTCGGCCCTGATGGCACAGCGGGCATATTTCAAGATGGCAATGCCAGGATTCATTGGGCTCAAATAGTGTGTAGCGCTGGTTTTAAAACACGGTTGCTGTAGTACTTATTTTTGCCCACCAGAGGGAGACAAGCGCAATGTAAGACAATGGGACTACGTTTTCCAGCATGCTTTGCGGGCGGGAACAGGAAGTGAGTGGGAAAGAGAGACTTACATCCGCCGCCTCGTGGAGAGAACAGGCAGAGCGTGCAGAGGAGTGAAGAGAGCAAGACACACGTGGGAGAGATAACGATCGTGACCAGGCCGGAGCGCAGGTGCGGCCTTGCGGAGCTGGAGATCGGTTTCCCCTTTACTTGCCAAAGACCTAGTGATCCACCGCTGATAACTTTACACAGATACAGAGTATGCTGAAGGACCCCGAGTTAGGAGACCGCAGATGATCTAATGGGAGTGCAGGCGGTGAGCTGAGCATCTTGTGGCAGACACAGACAAGCAAGACAGCGGATCCGGTGGCACAGAGTCCCAGTCAAATCGAGCGGAGAGACGTCCTGGGTCGAGCAGAGCGCAGAGTATCTGGCGGATGGGTGAGAGGCCTTCCTGGCCACAGTAAATATAATAAAGCACGCTGCAGTTTTGTCAAAACCTACAGGGCCCCAACGTGACTAGTCGAAGACACATTGAAATCATTCACTGGCCAGTTGAATCTTGTACCCGGGTACCAATACACGCATACACGTACACTTTCTTGGGACATAACCTGTACGGAACTCACACTCCAACCACGAAGGGGTTAAAATATTTTTTTTCTTTTCCGCTGCGCGTTTCTCGCATTACGAACTGTAAATATATATACGTATACCGTGTTGCTCTTTATATGCCAGTTTATTCAGTAAACTATATAACTTATAAAATCCACAACAGTGCTGGTGTATATTTATTCCGGGGAGACTGACCCGAGGTTTAAATTCAGCGGCTCCTCCGGGAGTGAGCACTACAAGTGCAAGAGTGGTTCAGGGAGCATGAGACATCATTTTCACACATGGATTGGCTACCACACAGTCCAGACCTTAACCCCATTGAGAATCTTTGGGATGTGCTGGAGATTGAGAAGACTTTACACAGCGTCCGACTCTCCCATCCTCAATACAAGATCTTGGCCACAAATTATTGCAACTGGACAGAAATAAATGTTGTGTCATTGCATGAGCTTATTATAACGGCAACTGGGGGTGACTTGTTTCCAGCTTGAGGTCCAGACGCCAACCTATTACAGTGTCCGTACCTTCTCCCAAGTAAAGCAGATCTACAGCAGCTTTCCTTTCTAAACAACCCTCAACCAGAACTTGTGGGAGTACTGTGTAACTCCTGGCATCTCTCTGTAAACACCAGACACAGCTTAGTGCAGGGAACAATAATGCTCTTTAATTTGAAATGAGTACCATTTTATTTGTGAAATAGTGAGGGGGAGGTATAATGACATAATCAACACAGCACATTCAGGGTTATTCAGAGAGAGCCGATCTGTCCCCGAAATGTAACCGAACACTGGAATTCAGCGAACGGCTACATTTAGGCTATTCAGAGAGCAGGCAATTCGCCAAATGTTGGCAAATTGCCTGCACGTGCGGTGCCTGTTCGGTGCCTGGTCGAGGTCAGTGAATTCCCCATAGAGAAGAAAAAAAAGCAGTGAAAAGTTGCCGAATTACCCTGCTGTTCAGTGGTTTCATTCAGCAGATTTATTCAAGCGAATCCCATAGGCTTCAATGTTAAAAATATTCCCGTTTTAATCCAATATCTAATAAACCGTTGATTATAATATTCTGCAGTAAAAAGTCTCTTTATTTGTAGATTTTTTTTAGGCTCTTTTAGTCATTTTCGGGATTTTTTTGCCGTTTTATTTTTAAATCATTTTATCTTTTTTCTGTAACAGTCCTTTTTATTATCATTCATTGGATCTTAAAATGTAAATTTCAGTCATTTTCGTTCTGTAGTTTCTTTGCAAACATCGTTTAATTTTCAAATATTCAAGCGTACTGTTTTTTTTATGTTTTTTTACTCCATTCGCCTGCGGTGTCGGGTTTTTCCGGCAGCTGCTCTGTGCTCTGATCGGCGGTTGCTCGGGTTTCTTCAGCGTGTTCGGTGGGGTTAATCCAGCCGTTTTGCGGGTTTTAGTGAGTGTTCGGCGGGTTGGTGGTGAGTGTTCGGCGGGTTTGCGGCGAGTTTTCCTTGCACTTCGGGGACCCTTTGGTGCTTGCTGGATACACCGCAGGGTCGCCGAAATAGGATCACTGAATCGCGCCGAATTGAAGCGAAAGAAAAGTCACCGAACATACAGTGACTTTTCGATTCTCTTTGTATAACCCTGTATACACAAAGGAGAAGGAAAGTCACTTCAGGTGATACAGACAACTGATTTGTTTACAATTCACAGGATTAGCATTAGCACAGCATCAACTTCACACTATATCAATCAAGGACAAACAATTACACAGACAGCAGGAACAATAGTTCTAGAAGGATTACTAAAACAAATCAAACTCTTAGGCCAGGGTCAGACGAACGCATTTCTGACGGCCGGCGTCAAAACGTACGTCGTTGCGTGCAAACGCATTTTTTCACAGAATACGCTTAAGCGGGCAGATGATGCGCAATTCTGGACGTATTTCATGACGGAGCTGTAAAAAAAAGAGAAAAATCCGATGAATCTAATCAATTGATAAATGTAAAAATAAGGGTAAGGGTATAAAAAGCCATTTTTGAGATGGAGGCGTTTTCCAAAGATGGATCCTGCACATGTCTTTGTGTTTGCTGCGATGGGGTACCTGTACCTCAAGAGGAAGAGAAAGCGGCGAACCTGGGTTCATGAAATCAACGCTGCCAGACCCACGCATGGACACTTTGTGACGCTGTACAGGCCACTGCTAGAGAGGGACCCCGTGAAGTTTTTCAACTACATGCGGATGTGCATCCCCTCCTTTGATGAACTGTTGATGAACATGACATGACAACTGTTGATGAACATGACATCGCTGCCAGTCACCTGACATGAGTGCATCATGTCTGTAGTCACATGCCCACTGTCACATACACACACACACACACACACACAGGCATCACATCACACGTACATAATCATAAATGACTCCGACAACAATGTAGACCAAAATAATAATATAATATGAAACATGAAATAAAATAACAGTAATATATTCTCGACATATATTAAAAGTTGTAAACTGAAGGTCAGGATATATAAAACGTTAAACCAAATAATACATGACAAACAAAATAAACATATTCATGACCTGTATCATAGATCATGATACCGCCGAGCATCTGGGTCATGAGGGCCGGTGGTGTGGCTAGAGCTGGACCCCGACTCCGTGTGTGGCCTGGCTCCAGGGGGCATGGCTGGGTGGGTGGACAGCACCTGACTGGGGAGGGAAGATCCACTGGCATTGGTGGATTGTGGCACAGCATGGTAAGCGGCTGCGTGATGGGGACGGGAAAGGATGTCGTCCAATATTGCCAGAGATCTGTGCCGGTACTCCATCTTCTCAGCCTCGCTCATCTTGTTGAGGAGGAGCATACAGGCATTAAAGAACGACATGTCCACGGAGTCCGCAAGCATGCAGCGTTGGTGTGGATGGTTGGTTTGAGCCTCCATGAAGGTAACCATGGCCTGCTCCAGGTCTGTAGCTGGTGCCCTTCGCCTCTGTGCAGGTCTGGTGCTGACCGTTGTTGCGGTACCTGCCACCTGTTGTGTCTCGGAATCCTCCTCTAGTTGGGACTCTGCAACACCCTGGTTCCCTCCTCCTGGCAGCTGGCAGAACCTCCTGGCACCATGTGTTTGTACCTGTGTGCCGGAGGTCGATGGCTGGTCCATGCTGCTGACGGTACTGCGCGGCTCCTGGGTCCTTCGGAGGAACGCCAGTTGCTCAGCATAGATGTATCCACGGACCTTTTTCCCACCAGCTCCAGAGCGCGCAGCCATGGCTTGCTTCTTCTGCACACGTATAAAGTTGTCGCGTACTGTGCGCCATTTGTTCATCGCCTCTTGTGCTGCAAAACATGATGAGTGTGACATTAGCTTGTGTTCATGGGATGTGATCATATTCAAACATTCTTGTTTTGTCTTCTAGGTATCTCGCTAGTGGATGCAGTTTGAAGGATCTGCATTATAACTTCCGCGTTGGCAGATCAACAGCTGGTGAGATCGTCCACAAGGTGTGCCAAACCATATGGGAGACCATGAAGGACCAATGATTGCCAAAACCGACACACAAGGCATGTCTAGAAATTGCAGCAGGATTCTGGGAGAGAGCCAACTTTCCAAACTGCCTGGGAGCCGTGGATGGCAAACATGTCCGCATAGTGAAGCCACCGCACAGTGGCTCACTGTATCAGAATTATAAACATTACTTTTCTTGGCCTACTGGCGGTGGCAGATGCCAACTATAGTTTCGTCTATGTGGATGTCGGTTCATACGGCAAAGACTCTGACTCCACACTGTTCAGGAACTCCACACTGTGGAATGAAATTGAGAGTGGGACCCTGAACATCCCCAGACTTGCACCATTGCCTGGCAGTGACGTGACAGTCCCCTATGCCTTCGTGGGTGATGAAGCATTCGGACTATCCACACACCTCCTAAGGCCCTACTCAGGGACACACCTGAATGTGAAGAAGCGGGTGTTTAATTATAGGCTGTCGCGGGCGAGACGGTATGTGGAGTGTACCTTTGGCATACTGACCAACAAGTGGAGGATTTTACATAGACCGCTGGATGTACAGGTTGATTTCTGTGTGAACATTGTGAAATGCTGTTGCATTCTACATAACTATGTGCGGGCCAGGGATGGTTTTAATTTTGTCGATACCCTCACAGTTGTCAGTCTTGAGGATGATGTGAACGATGACATCATAGCGGTGAATAGATACAGCAACAGGTATCGCGATGCTCTATCTAATTATTTGACCAGTGATGCAGGTCAGGTGCCCTGGCAGCTGGGGAGCATTTGAGATTTCACCTCTAGGATTACATATTTTTATTTATTGTTATTATTGTGATTTACAGGTATAGGATTATGAATTAAATAATCTTATACTCACTCTGGATGTGCTGTTCTTTCTTGGACCACGTATCGTACTCCGGGTACACCACACGGGACACCACGACCCATGCGCTGGCCTTCTTCACTTTATCCTTGTACCGGTCGCAGGCCGTGTCCCAGATCTCGGGATGCTCATCCACAGCGCTTATCAGCCTCTCCACGTCCATCTCTGGTCCAGCAGCCATGTTCAACGGTCGCAGGTACGCTCCAACAAACTGCAGGAAACTTTGGCTGTTTGGACGTGATGTACGCCGCACAATAGCAGCGTCTGACGTCTCCTAATCACGCACACACGCTGCTATGCGGCCGCAGCGCACTCTGTACGTCAGTACTAGTGGTATCACGTTGTGCGAAAAATGCGTTCATTTGCCGGTTGCGTGGCGTGGGCGCACTTTTGTACGCACGTACTGCATATATTGGCCGTCATTGGCCGTCATGTGCTGCTACTTTGGCCGTGATTTAGTGCGCCTGCACGCGCGTTCGAACTGCACCAGTCTGACCCTAGCCTTAAACAACCAGTTTTAAGGTACTAATACATTTAACATGAGCACCCTTTGGTGCACACTTATGCCCACTGTCTTTAAGGCTAGGGTCAGACGAACGCATTTTTCACGTCTGCCGTCAAAAAGTGCATCGATGCGTCCGAACGCATTTTTTCACGGAAGACGCGATAGCAGTCAAACGATGCGCAATTTCGGCCATATTTTTCGGCGGAGCTATAAAAACCAAATGGACGTGATGTTGGCCGGACATGTGCAGCGTCTGACGTCTCCTAATCACGCACACACGCCACTATGCCGACGCAGCGCACTCTTTGCGTCAATACTAGCGGTTCTACGTTCTTGAAAAAATGCGTTCGTTTGCCGCTTACGTTGCGCGGCTGAACTTTCGTGCGGCCGTACTTCGTATATTGGCCGTCATTGGACGTCATTTGCTGCTACTACGGCCGTAATAAAGTGCGGCTCAACGCACGTTCGCACTGCGTTCGTCTGACCCCAGCCTTAGAGTTGGCTTTGCCATATTGGTCAGCAGTCCCTTGGCAGTGAAGAGCACCAACACTGTGATGAAAAACAAAGTAGCTAGAGAAGGATTGCTCGGTATTATTGCTTCTCATATTCAACCACAGTACTGGCAACGCTGGTCAGGAATGATTCATGAAGCACCATCATGGAATAGGTTTTTCTGGCTGTAGGAGCCATTGTGTGACCAGCAGTTTCAGAGTTCGACTCGTTGCTGTTAGAGCTCTGCGTGCTTCAGCAGAATTATCATTCAGCACCGAGGAGCAAGCTGGTGTTATATTGAGCTAGCCTGGAAACAGCTGTAGGTGCTTTAAAGCTCGATGCGAGAGAACATTGTGCATGTATACTATTACGCGTCTTTACCACCATGAATTCTTGGACTTCATCCATAAATTATTCACTTTGTTTATCAGCGCATGCTTTATACCAAGAGTACAATGTTTTAGTGTGTATAGCTTTCTAGATTAGGGCTAGCACAGCAGCAAATAGATTTGGGATTTAACCCTTTAATATAATGCCAGGTATCCTGCCACTTAATAGTCACTCCTGGACTGCAAATCTCAACAGCGGCAGCCGGGCTCATGGAAAATTGTAATGAACCCTGGCACTGGTTTTTCAACACAGGCACTGACAGTATGGAGGGAATAAAATGTGGAGGTTTCAAAATGATTAATTAAATAATCACTTACAGGGTTGTTCAGAGAGAGGTGAAAATCAGGAGATTGGCTGGAGAATTGAAAATTCTAGGTCAAAACAGCCAAAGCAGAAAAATTCTCCCATTTATCTCACTGTCCAAATCGGCTATTTGGTCTAGATTGTTCATTCTCCTGGCAATTCTCCTGGTTTTCACCTCTCTCTGAATAACCCTGTTAGTTTTCTTTCTTGAAATCTACCCATATTTAAAAATTACCTAAATTAATTCAGCGTGTTAAAACAAGCATTTTCTTAATTTACACCCATTATATGTCTTCTTTGTTATTCCTATTTAACCCATTGTCAACGGGAGCTCCCGGCGGCAAGGCAGTACCTCAACGTTGCGGGGTGGTGTGGTACACCCCTCTGGCACTGAGGACAGCCTACATTGTGCACCCACTGATCGCGTCATTGGCAGGCAGCCAATGACATGAGAGCAATGTAGGTACGCCAATCAAGGTCTATGGCCAGTCTGTGGGGCATACTATGCCAGCCTGGGTTGTTTAGGCCCACCCACCTCGGGGGCAGCATAGTACACCAGGGTTGCCAGGTCGGCCATGTTTTCCTGGACACATATTATTTACTCATGGTGATGGGTGTGCATGAAAAATGCCGCCCTAGAGCATGTATAATCCATACGCTGGAGGTAAGAACTCATAAAAGAATTCCAGGTGAGCTGCCTTGATGTCCAGCCTTGATCTGCATAGGAGGATCGAGCCTTGCAGCGCTGAGCACACTAACTGCACTCAGCGAGGTGGCCAGACGGGCGTCAGAGTGGAAGGAACGTCCAGTGGCGTAGCGTGGGGGGGCTGGCGGGGCCGTGGCCGGGCGCAGTTTTGTTAGGGGCGCATTTGCGCCCTAAAACTGGCCCGGGGTTGAGGGGACGCAGATGCGGGCAGCGCGGGAGCGCCTGCCCGGTCTTTAACAGTCCGTCCTGTTAGGTGATGCGGCTGCGCGGCGTGCGCAGCCGGTCACGTGGTCCGGGTAATCAGGTGGTACGGAGTCTCTGTACCACCTGATTGGCCGGACCACGTGACCGGCTGCGCGGCATCACCTAACAGGACGGACTGTTAAAGACGGGCAGGCGCTCCGCGCTGCCCGGCATCTGGGTCCCGGTCCCTCAACCCCCGCCGGAGCTGGGGCCTGGGGCAATATCCAGGTAAGGGCTGGGGGCAAATCCATGAGCTGGGGGCAAATCCATGAGATGGGGGCAAATCCATGTGAGAGCTGGGGCAAATCCATGAGTGAGCTGGGGGGCAAATCCATGAGTGAGCTGGGGGCAAATCCATGAGTGAGCTGGGGGAAATCCATGAGTGAGCTGGGGGGCAAATCCATGAGCTTGGGGCAAATCCATGAGCTGGGGGCAAATCCATGAGTGTGCTGGGGCAAATCCATGAGTGAGCTGGGGGGCAAATCCATGAGTGAGCTGGGGGGCAAATCCATGAGATGGGGGCAAATCCATGAGATGGGGGCAAATCCATGAGTGAGCTGGGGGGCAAATCCATGAGTGAGGGGGGGGCAAATCATGAGATGGGGGCAAATCCATGAGTGAGCTGGGGGGCAAATCCATGAGATGGGGGCAAATCCATGAGCTGGGGGGCAAATCCATGAGCTGGGGCAAATCCATGAGCTGGGGGAAATCCATGAGCTGGGGGCAAATCATGAGCTGGGGGCAAATCCATGAGCTGGGGGCAAATCCATGAGCTGGGGGGCAAATCCATGAGCTGGGGGCAAATCCATGAGCTGGGGGCAAATCCATGTGTGAGCTGGGGGCAAATCCATGTGTGAGCTGGGGCAATATCGATAACGTCCACAGGTTGGGGGGGGGCGCACAATTCTTTGCTGGCCCCGGGCGCTGACAACCCACGCTACGCCACTGGGAACGCCCACTCTCACAGACATTCCTTCCACTCTTAAAAACGCTCGTCTGACCCTGGCCTTACTGTAAATTCAATGCTCAATCCTTGAGTCCCCAGAGACATTATGGAAACCTATAAACAACTTGGAGTTCGCTCATCCTCTTTGACCACATTGCATGGCACTCAAACATCAAAAGGGAGAGAGACAATCTGGCCCCGAAATGTCACCAAACAGGGAATTTACCCGTACAGTGCCATTTCGTGGCCATTTGCCCATTCAGAGAGCAGGCAGTTCGCCAAATTTTGGTGAACTGCCAGTAAGTACAGTGCTGTTCGACGACAGTGAAATCCCCCATAAAGAAGCAATGGTTAATCTATTCACAGAACACCGAGCAGCAAAGAAAAGTTGCCAAAATGCCCCGATGTTCGGTGCTTTCATTCGGCAGGTTTATTCAGGCAAACCCCATAGGTTTCAATTAGGGATCTGCAATTCGTTTTGTTCCGAATTGAATTTCGGACAAAATTGACCATTTTCGTTCTTTCGGGAGCATCTCCGAAACGAAATATCGGCCGCCCGAAATTACAAACTCCCGAATCAAAGTTTCAACATAATTTTCGCTATGAGACCTACACGAATTAAAACAGAACGCAGATGATGCGAAATGCTGAAAAAACTGACCAAAACAATCAAAAACAAAATCAATTTCGAAACGAAATGAACTGAAACAAAAAAAGTAACCAATCATCGGACATGAAAAAAAACACAAAATCATCTAAAACGGAAAAAAAAAAACAGAACAGGTCAATTTATAGTTAATGCAGATGCTGTCTGTGCCCCTATATATTATCAGGGTTATTCAAAGAGATCCGAATTGTGGCGAAAGGTAACCGAACAGTGAAATTCAGCGTTCGGTTACCTTTCCTGGCCATTCGGCTATTCAGAGAGCAGGCAGTTCGCCAAATGTTGGTGAATTGCCTGCACATACACGGTGCCTGTTCGGTGCCTGTTCGAGGGCAGTGAAATCCCCATAGAGAAGCAATGCTTCAGCTATTCAGAGAACACCAAACAGCTGAGAAAGGTTGCCGAATTGCCCTGCCATTCAGTGGTTTCATTTGACAGGTTTATTCAGGCAAATCCCTTAGGCTTCAATGTTAAAAATATTCCCGTTTTAATTCAATATCTAATAAACCGTTGATTATAATATTCTGCAGTAAAAAGTCTCTTTATTTATAGATTTTTTGGGATTTTTTTAGGCATTTTTCTGATTTTTTTTAGATAGATTGATAACATGTTCCTCCTATCAGACCTTGGACAGTACCTGAAAAGTGGAACATGTTATCAATCTAAATCACAAGTGGAACTGTCCAAGGTCTGACACAATGTAATGTAATGTATCTTGCTGAAAGCAGACAGACTGTAAGAAAATAATCCAGCTGCATGCGTTCAGCAAAGAAAACCAGACCTCATTATTTCATATAAAATAAGTTAGAAAACCTAAACTTTCACCCAAAAATTCCAGAAAAATGCCAAAATAATCCTAACAAATAAATAAATGCAGGCACTTCTTGCTGTAAGTGAAAAAAATAAATGCTTTAAGATATATTTAATAAACAGTTAAATACGGGGATTTTTTTAACATTGAAAGCTATGATGGAAAAAAGGCTAGTTTCTTTAAAATAACTTAGGAAACCTAAAGATTAACCCAAAAATTCATGAAAAATGCCAAAATAATCCTAACAAATAAATAAATGCAGACACTTCTTGCTATAAGTGAAAAAATGAGGGGGTACACTAATCCTGCTGTTTTGATATGCTAATGAGTGCTTTTCAATCAGGGTAATTCAGGGTAATTCAAAGAGATCCGAATTGCTTGAGAAAGGTAACCGAACGCTGAAAATCAGCGTTCGGTTACCTTTCTTGGCCATTCGGCTATCCAGAGAGCAGGCAATTCGCCAAATCCTGGCGAATTGCCTGAACATACGGTGCCTGTTCGAGGGCAGTGAATCCACCTAAAAAAGCACTGCTTCGGCTATTCAGAGAACACAAACCAGCAGTGAAAGGTTCCCGAAATGCCCTGCCATTCGGTGGTTTAATTCGGCAAATTTATTCAGGACAATCCCATAGGCTTCAATGTTAAAAATATTCCCGTTTTAATTCAATATCTAATAAACCGTTGATAATAATATTCTGCAGTAAAGATTTATAGATTTTTTAGGATATTTTAATCTTTTTTTTTTTAAAGTCCGATGTTTTTTATTTTATTTTATTTAAGTTCACTTCTTTTTTCTGTAACAGCCCTCTTTATTATCATTCCCTGGACCTCATATGTAAATTTCAGACATTTTCGCTCAGTAGTTTCTTTGCAAACAGCGTTTTACTTTTCAAACATACAAGCAAACTGTTTTGCTAATTTATTCACTTCGCTCTGTCTGCGGTGTTGGCTTTTTCCGGCGGCTGCGTTGTGTGTGATCGGCTCCTGCTCGAGTTTTTCCGTGGTTTTCGGCGGGTTAATCCAGATGTTTTTGAGGGTTTTCGGCGTGCATTCGCCGGGTTTTGCGGTTAGTTTTCGTCAGGTTTTCGGCAGCTTTTCCCTGCAATTCGGGGACCCTGTGGTGCTTGCTGAATACACCGCAGGGTCACCGAAATGGGGTCGGCAAAAGGAACCGAATTGAAGAGAACGAAAAGTCACCGAACGTGCAGTGACTTTTCGAATCTCTTTGAATAACCCTGAAAGTATTACAATGCAAAATCATGATAACTCGACTTTGGGAGTGAAGGGGTTAAGGGTGGCGATGCCAGCTGTAGTGATCTCCATCTTATAGGCATCAGCACCATGATCTCCTAAGGACACAACCTGCATGTGTTTATGATACATGGCCAGTCATACAGTGTATGCATGTTGTTGACACAGTGTAACACTGGTGTGGATCACTTTCACAAGTCAAATGCATTCCGTCTCTGCACCCTGAGGACAAACTATGAGAGACTTGATAAAAGAAGCGATCGATAGCGTGAGATCGAGGCTTGATGAACAGGACTGAGAAGGAGAGAAGACAATGGCAGGTTCATAGGAATATGAGGAGGCAGAGGGGAATGGTAGGAGGCAGGAAAGAATCCAAAGATATACCTTGTTATATTAGGGGACCAGAATTTAAAATATACATACCTACAGATAAATATGTAAATACACATTATATATGTATATATTTCAACTGTGTATTAGATTCTATATAGATAAATAAAAAAATATTTTAAAGCCCAAATATATATCATATTTATAAACCACCACCAACAAAAAAAATGAAAATGTACTATTTAAAATTTGGTGCACTGAAATAAAGATGTTGTAATATCACTGCATTAATTCATGCCATTGACGGCAGTAGCTACGTGGTTTGTTTAAGTTCTGGGTAAAAAAGGACACGATCGAAGCCAGAGGCAACAGTGTGAGCTGATACATAAATGCTGTCAATGCACCACATAAATTACTTTGGTTTCCTGTGAATTGTCTAATGCATTGGGCAGAGATTGCGCAGTGGTCCTCTACTCATTCCGCATTAGTGATAGGGTGAAAGTTGATATAGGTAAAGTGGAATGCAGGGGCGACTCTCAAACTGACTTCACTTAAAGAGATACAAGTCTCTCTTAACATGTCAGTGATGTTACAGAGACTTAAGAGATCTCTATTAACATACCTCAATACAGAATGCACCTGTAATCATGTAACACAGTGATTATATACAGAATGCACCTGTAAACATGTAACATAGTTACTATATACAGAATGCACCTGTAAGCATGTAACATAGTGACTATATACAGAATGCACCTGCAAACATGTAACATAGTGACTATATACAGAATGCACCTGTAAACATGTAACATAGTGACTATATACAGAATGCACCTGTAAACATGTAACATAGTTACTATATACAGAATGCACCTGTAAGCATGTAACATAGTGACTATATACAGAATGCACCTGTAAACATGTAACATAGTTACTATATACAGAATGCACCTGTAAACATGTAACATAGTGACTATATACAGAATGCACCTGTAAACATGTAACATAATGACTATATACAGAATGCACCTGTGAACATGTAACATAGTGACTATATACAGAATGCACCTGTAAACATGTAACATAGTGACTATATACAGAGTGCACCTGTAAACACGTAACATAGTGACTATATACAGAATGCACCTGTAAACACGTAACACAGTGACTATATACAGAATGCACCTGTAAACATGTAACATAGTGAATATATTTCCTACATATTTATTTTCTGTCTTAATCTGTAGATTTGTATTTTTTTTAATATCTTTCATTTATTACTTTGTATTTCTGTACCTAATGTAACAATTCAATTCAATTTAAATTAACCCATATCCCTATACAAAACGCACACATAGTATAAATGCTATCATTGGAGTAGATTTAGAGACTGTATGCTCTGTATTGACAGGCATTAGGCTCCCTCTGCGGACCAGTCCCGGTACTGCCTTAAGACTGCCAAAGGTCTAAAAAAGGAGTATCGGCAGTTCATCGAGTTACAGTACAGTGGCCGATATATCGGATATACTACAACGTTAGGCTCATATTCTGGAGCCTATTTGCAAACATAATTTGTCTGCAATAAAGGAAATTAGTGGCAAGTTTCCAGAATAAATCCAGATCGAGTTAACTTGATCTAGAGCACCAGATGGTGCTTTTGAAGACCGTTAACTTGAAGTGAAGTACCGGCTGGATGAGTAGAGGTAACATCACTTCTCTATAACCATGGAGACACAGGTTTGGATCCCAGCCAGAGCATCTCTCCAGGGTGTCCTTGGGCAAGACACCTAACAGTACATACTTGCCTACCCAGGGCATACTTGAAAACAAGAGAAATCTCAATGTATCATTAAACAGGGGAATAAAAAACTCACTTGGACAAAGATCCAAAAAATTTGCTGGGTTAGGTGTAAAAATACAGAAAATTATTTATTATATTTAAGATTTTTATTTTGTATTCAAAGGGTCACAGACTGACCAACAGGGTCGGCCTCGCAGGGCCAATTATCACAATCATAAGAACATATAACACATAAGGGGGGGGGTGTCGTCATAATAGAGGGAGCTGCATAAGATCAACAACATTTAATCAAAAAAGTGAAGGCCTCGCAGGGCATCCGTAAATCGTAGAATATGTCACAGGAAAGTCATATCTGTGCTAATACACAGCGATAGATATGAAAAAAGAAAGACCATACCCACAAACAGGGGGAAAACAGAATGGGAACAGAGTATTGTTAGGCTAAGGCACAGAGCTGGGCCACTCAAAGTCCGATTCTAACCCGGATCCAACATCGGAGAAGCGGAACCCCTGGGGACAATGCCGAGAGACACCGGGGCAGGGGAGAGGCCCAGAGAGCGCAGCAGGGACCAGGCGGCTTCAGGGGAGGACACCAGGTGAGACAGGTTGTCATAATTTATGTACATAGAACCTGCAACCCCCATCTATATCTAACCCCACAGTCCCTCATAAACGCCGAGACTTCTCGAAACTGCCGACGAGCAATCAATGTCACAAAGGGGAGATCATTAAACAATGACAAAGCCAGCTCTTCAAAAATAATTGGGGCTCGAGCTGTGGGAGTTGACATCAGGCGCCGCTTATCGGCCTCATTTCCCGCCACCGCCAACACATCTCGAGGGGAGTCCACCGGGGCCGTAGTCGCCTTCCGTAGTCGGAAAACGTTCTGAAAAACAGTCCCGGTCGGCGTTTCGATTACATGCAACGCAAACTTATTAATAAACGGTAGCCAGGCCTCGTCGGCAATCGTCTCCGGGATCCCTCGGATACGAACGTTCCTCCGGCGATGACGGTTTTCAGCCGCCTCCACGGCTCCTGTGAGCATCGCCACCTGAGACTGTAGTGATTCCACCTGTGGCGCGAGGAGCGTCCGGGTCGCCATAACCTCTTCGACCTGGGCTTCGACCGCCGTCAGCCGCCCTTTGACAGCCGTCAGGTCCGTTGTCAAGGCTGCAAAGTCTGCGCGCCACACTGCTCTCATCTCCTCAAGTGCTTCTCCCAGTAGGCCACGTATATCGTCCCTCGTGAAGGACAGGCGGCCCGCGTCTCCCTGCTTCCTAGGAACAGTCGGAAGAACATCCGCAGGAACAGGAGGATCAGAAGATGCCCCGAGTCGGCGTGCCACTGGAGTCTTCCGACTGCCGGGGCCCGCCACTGGCTGACCACCCGCCCCCGGTGCCCGGGGCGAGTGCCGCACTGCCACCGAGGCCTCCGACCAGTATGGGTCCTCCTCCTCGCAAGAGCTCATCGTGGGAGACAGGTATGTGTGGGGCTCTCCCTGCCTCTTACGCCTGTCCTCACCCAGTGCATCACGGACGTCTTGCTGTCGTGGGCCCTCTGATGGTAAGAGCTTCTTCCCCGACTTCCTACCCATGGAGATGCGGTAAGTCAGGTCGCAGATCTACAGGGAGCACCTCGGTCGAGGGAGAATCCACCCAAATGGCCACCAGGCGTGTATCTCCGTGATAGGCCTCCCTCCTCGTTATCACCACAGTCCGGGCCGAACAGATCTCCCACCGCAATCCAGTGTACTGGGACAGGTCCAGGGGGATAACACCTGCGGGACGTGTCTGGTCCAGGGGGGCTCAGCCAGTCACTGGTTACCTCTGATAATCGGCTCAGGAATCCCCGAAAATTATTTATTAAATACAAAAAAGACACCCATGTCACAATGATCAAAAAACAATTGTGGGGTACCATGAAATGCCAATGACGCTTAGCAAGGAAACAATTCCCCCCCACAGCCCAAATATGCGAAATGCAGTATAGTCATGAACAATTCATAGGGCAGGTGAAATCCCAGGACCTGGCTACAGGATTCAATAAAACAGAGATAGGGGGAAGTGGGGATCAGAAGTCACTGTGTGACATGCTGAGGGAAATCTAGGCAAATGCCCTATTATATCGCCTACGCCTCATTGATTTCTGGTCTGACCCTAAAAGTAGCCCTGGTATCTGTACACTGAATGCCTGATTGAATGATAGACAGGCACTGAGGTAGATAAAGAACCATGCAAGTGTAGCGCTCACTCCCGGAGGAGCCGCTGAAAATGAACCACGGGTCAGTCTCCCCGCACTAGGGAATAAATATACTCCAACACAGTTGTGAGTTTTTATATTTAAATAGTTTACTAAAATATTTGAGCAGATGTTGAACCACGGTATTCACAAGTATTATTACAGTATTTTCGTATTACGGCAAACGCGCAGCGGAAAAGAAACGAAACACGAGGCTTCGTATTTCGGAAAATAAAATATTCACGACCGAACATAAAAGCAATGCAATTTCCCGATAGTTCAGAAAAAGGGACACGTAGCAAAACCCCAAACATACAATCCCTTCGTATTACGGTAAACGCGCAACGGAAAAAAGAGGAAAAATATATTCGGAACATATCTTTATTTTTAACCCCTGTTCCGATTCATAAAAGGAAATGAGTCCTGCACAAGTTAAGTCCCAGAAGGTGAAAGGTGTATATGTGTGTGTGGTACCCGGGTACTGTTCAACTGGCCAGTGAGTTTATTTAAGGAAAGTCTTCGACTAGTCAGTTGGGGCCCTGTGGACTTTAAAGAGAAAACAGCAGCTTGACCTTTAAATCACAAACAGCCTTGGAGGCCTCTCACCCATCCGACGCAGGCTTTAGGTTCCGTTGACCCAGGACGTCTCTCCTCCGGATTTTGACTGGGGATACTAGCGGCCGGATCCGTTGTCTGACTTCATGCAGCTTATCCAGCTCACCGCCTGCTCTCCGCTCGATTCCGCCGGTCTGCAGCAGTGTCTGGGCTCTGGCGAGTCTCCTTCTCCTCAGGCTAAGTGACCCAAACGGAATAACAGGTCTCCCTCGGGCTTGGGCCTAGATTCTCCCGCGATCTCCTCAGTGCGTCTGCTTTCTCTGCTTCCCTGGCGCGCTCTGGAACTTTCTCCACGAGGCAGAGGATGTAAGTGTCCAGTCCCCACCCACTTCCTGTCTTCTTGCAAAGCATGCCGGGCATTGTAGTCCCAATGTCCAGTATCTCTGATCGCGATAGTCTCCATCTTGTGGCCAAAAATAGGTACTGCCACAGCAAGATTTTTAACACAGCGCTACACAAGCTTCAAGAGTAAGAGCATAATACTAGATAGAAGGTAAAAGGACCAGGATAACACCAGCTGGACCATAACCAAAATGAAGTGAAACTGCTAAAAACAAAAACCCATCAGCAAAGCAACGCTGACGCGCGTTTCGCCGCTGCCTATCGCGACTTCATTAAGAGCGTCTTGATGAAGCTGCTATAAGCAGCGGCGAAATGCGTGTCTTTATCTACCTCAGTGCCTGTCTATCGTTCAATCAGGCATTCAGTGTACAGATACCAGGGCTACTTTAGGGTCAGATCAGAAATCAATGAGGCGTAGGCGATATAATAGGGCATTTGCCTAAATTTCCCTCAACATGTCATAGGGTGACTTCTGATTCCCTCCTTCCCCCTATCTCTGTTTTATGGATTCCTGTAGCCAGGTCCTGGGATTTCACCTGCCCTATAAATTGACAATGACTATACCGAATTTACGCATATTTGGGCTGTGGGGGGGGGGGGATTTGTGTTCCCTTGCTAAGCGTCATTGACTAGGCATTTCATGGTACCCCACAATTGCTTTTTGATCATTGTGACATGTGTGTCTTTATGTGTGTCTTATGTTTTTGCTCAAGTATCCTTCCTGGTAAAATACTTCTAAAAAAATATAAAATTTGATCAACAGAAGTGAAGGTGTTAAGAATGGTGACAACGAGACCCGTTATTTAAAGTCTTGGCCACAATCCGTCTCTCTATTCCGATCAATCTTCACCTCCTCCCTCATTACATCCTCTTGCTCCTGTCTGAATTCATATTCCTATCTTCATCACTCTATATTTACTCCTATGGAGCGCTCTACCATACGTGTGGGAAATTCAGGATTCTTTCGTATCACAGATTATTTTTTTTCCTTTAATTGTTTTTGTAACATCTTCCTGCCTCAGGTCCTACAAACAGTGGAGAGATGTCCACATTGTTCATACTGGTTATTAATCCCATGGAATGGGTTGAAGAGTAGACTGTATGCACTGGAGCCATTGCGTAGTGCGAATAAATCAATGTTGGGCGCCAGAAGCTCTCGAACACCAAGGTAGTTTATTACAGATGTTATAGCAGCAGGGTTGCTCACAGTCGTTTGTGCAGAAATTTATAAGTTCATTTCTGCAGAATACAGATCATGCTTCATCACTCCTGAGCGGTGGATTTGTTGGAGTGCAGGGGCCTCTTCAGTCGAGTGTTCATGCCTCTCTATGTGCTCGCCATCTATTAATTTATCACTACACACACAGGGGATTTAGAGTCCACCTGGACACACCGCCAGTTCATTGTTTTAACCTAGGTGGTATGGCCTTTCAGTCAAGAAATGTGTCCATTCTTCAGGAGACTCTCTGTGTGGCCCCCGAATAAGAAGGCTTCAACTTTCAGAGCCAACCTCATCCTTTATCCAAATAGACTGTAGAACACCATAAGAGACATGCAGGGTTATTCACTGATGTCCGAATGTGCCACTGAATTGCAGCGGACGGTGAATTTCACCATAGGTGCAATTTTGGGGCAATTTGTCTATTCACAAAGCTGTCAATTCCAAACACAGGCGAATTGACAGAGAAATACAGCGCATTTCACTACGATTTTGCTGCGATCTGTGGCAATGCAATGGTCCCATAGAGAACTATTAATTCGTCTATTCACAGACCACCGAAATTTTGGCAATTTTGTGACAATTTATGGTGTTTCAATTTGACAGGTTTAAACATGCATATCTAATAAGTTTCAGTGTAATAAATGTAATAGCTCTTCTTTTTTTAAAGACCATAGGGGTTACTCAGAGAGAGTCGATCAGGATCGAAATGTCATTCGGCTATTTTGGCGAACTGCCAGCCAGTACGGTGCCTGTTCGAAGGCAGTGAAATCTCCCATAGAGAAGCAATGGTTAATCTATTCAGAGAACACCGAACAGCAGAGAAAAGTTGCCAAAGTGCCCTGCTGTTCGATGGTTTCATTTGGCAGGTTTATTCAGGTAAATACCACCCCGGAACCAGCATAAGCATAAACTGACCAACACCCCAGAACGAGCATAAGCATACACTGACCAACAGACCAAAAGATTCTCCACTCTGCACCCTGGAACCAGCATAAGCATACACTGACCAACACCCCGGAACGAGCATAAGCATACACTGACCAACAGACCAAAAGATTCTCCACTCTGCACCCCGGAACCAGCATAAGCATACACTGACCAACACCCCGGAACGAGCATAAGGTAGCAGGATTCAGAATGCCGTCCAACGCTAATCTCCAAAGAACCCCATTTTTGCAAATGTGTTTTATTTCTAAATGTATTAATTTCTGGCTGATTCCATGTTGCAATGTTCCCTCCTTTTTACTTAAACTTTTTTTACTTGGTCTTCACCTCTGCCTCTCACCTTCCCCCCCTCTTCCTCCTCCTCCCCCCTCCTGCCGTGTAGGTTTTTAAAAGCACACTTAGAAATCTCCATTCTGTTTTCTAGCATACAACAGACCACAAGATTCCCACCCAGGCCTGGTCCATAATTTAAGGGCTCTTTTACAGCTGTTTCCACTTCTCTCGCTAATTACCTTTACTCAGCCCAACCTTCTGGTCCTTCCCATGCAACCATCACAACATTTCTTCTAGCAACCAGCTTCACTTTCCCTCTGCTCCCATCTGTTTCACTTACCCCGTTCCTTAGATTGTAAGCTCACGGGATGTCTGGCCGAGCACTTGGTTAAAGTGCTGTACTTTCTAGACAAGCTATCCTTTGGGCAGGGTTGTCTTTTCCTTATTTATCATGTATGTCTCAGGTTTGTGCTTCCCTATTGTACAGTGCTACGGAATATGTTGGCACTTTATAAATAAAGGATAATAATAACAGGCGTCAATGTTAAAAATATTCCCGTTTTTTATTCAATATCTAATAAATCGTTCATTATTTTAATCTGCAGTAAAAAAAGTCTCTCTATTGATTTTTTTTAGGATCTTTAAGGCATTTTTTGGGAAATTTTTTACCTTTTTTTATAAAAGCATTTTTTCTTTTTTTGTAACAGACCTTTTTATTATCATTCATAGGATGTTATATGTAAATTACAGGCATTTTCATTCAGAAGTTTGTTTTGCGAACAGCGTTTCAATTTTGACACTTTCAACCATATTGCTTTTTTTATTTTACCCCGTTTATAAGCTTGTCGGCTTTTTCCGATGGCTGGTCTGCGCTGTGATCGGCGGCTTTTTCCGACGTGTTCTTTGCGCCGGCTCCGGCGAGTTTTTGGCGGGTGTTCCTCAGGATTGAAGCGGGTTTGTGACAGGTTTTCCCTGTACTCCGGGGACCCTGCGGTTAATGCTGAATTCACCGCAGGGTGGGGAACTTTGATCCCCCGAAGTGCAGAAAAGTGCGGGGAACGAAAGAGCACCAAAATTTTGATGCTCTCTGAATAACCCCCTGTGTATTGTCGTGATTTCTTCACTTTTTCTAACCATGTGCTGTTATTTATTCTAAAAGGTAATAATAGTTTAAATATTCCTGTACAAATAAGCACTCCCGTGGAAAGAAAAACCAGGGGAGCAGACACGGAGAATACGGAGAAATCTGCAGCATGTGCTGTTTAAAATTAAACAAATTATTATTAAAGATCCATTAAAAACCTGTTCCTTCAGCTCCAAAGGGGAACATGCATTAGGCACCGAATCTTTAAGTATTTTCTGGCTTGACTTGTGCAGATATGAGGTTTCCATAAAACCGCACTATGGTCTTTGCCACCTGCTGGTACAAAAATTATTCTAAATAGAATGTATAGGAGAGAGGTACACTCCGTCCTCAAAATAGCAGAACCTCATGCAGAAAACATGCAGGGGTTGGTTTATATTATAAAAGGAGCAAGTGATCTCGTCTACAATTTACTTCCAATATATTCGCAGGCATTAGTACAATACATGTGACTATATATATATATATATATACACACATATATATATATATATTTTTTTTTTTTTTCAAAAGAAGCTTAATTGGAGAGCAGCTCTATGTTCATATAGGAGAATATTTTTTTTTACGTGGAGTGATTGTCCATGTCCCTGACCTCATGAACTATCACCTTTACAACATACTACATTGAAAGAATTGATACAATAAGATTAAAGGATAAAAGAAAATTGCTAGGATTTTATCTATTTATTCCTTCTCTCCTAAGTCTTTTCTCTTCATTTCCTGAAGAGGACACTCCCGTACAACGTTCATCCTGTTACTCCACATCCCATGGATCCTATGGGCCCTATTACTTTGTTCGTGCTAAAATGGGGACGCCAACGTGGAAAATCTGCGCCTGCAGGCTTCCCTGTAGCGTCCCCATTTTAAACGCGATATTCCGGGGTAGGTGCCACCTCAGCACCTTGCCAAAGGAACGCAGCACTAACTGCTGGGATACACATGGTAGCGTCAGGGCTAGATTTGCATCTCAGGAGCCTGTAGGCACAGAAATGTGGAGCCCCCCCAAACAAAAAATAATAATAATGCCAAAATGTCTTTTTAAATAAAAAAATTATAAATAAAAACATTTTGAAAAACCGAAACACAGTTTCTCTCTGCCCTCAAATCAAACGAAGGGACAGAATCTGTTGCCTTTGTTGGGTTTGTGCAGTGACATTGTTTCTTTTATATGTAAAGCATATATTGCCTCTGCCGTAGAACAGAGAAAAAAATTATTTAGCAATTACTTTTTTCATTTTTTTTATCTTTACACATTATATGGTCATGTTTGGTATCATTGGAAAGACCAGACTCTGACCTTTCCAATGACACATCACTTAACCTTGTGTGGTGTACAATTCAGAGATGTTCCAAAGTCCCCCTGGCTCTACTCACTGCAGTGCCACGGTCTAAGTTGTTGATGAAACAATACTTTGCTCCACACTTGCTGGCAGTGTGGGTAATGAGAAGGTGATTTAGCACAGCATCATTGTTCACTTTATAATTGTAAACTAAATAATAGTGCTGCATTAAAAAAAGAAGATAATTACTTTATCTGATATTTTATTTTTACATAAAACTATCCTGGTTATATTTGATATCATTGGAAAGTCCATCATCTGGCCTTTCCAATGATACCTCATATGTCCCACTAGCCCTCAGGGTTCCAGCGATACACTGGTCTAAATGAATGTAAATTGTAAAAAACAAAAACAACGCTTTTTTTAAAGAACAAGGCGCCCACTTGTGGCAGGTGCTTGTAGTCACATGCCTACTCTGCCTAGTTATAAATCCGGTCTTGGGTAGCGCTTCCGCGCTGACGAGAGTATATATATCCTGAAGGATTACAATTAAACAATCAGTGCACACCTACAAAGCTTCCTATATCATTATTCTAATTTCTACATTAATCAGCAGCAAATGTGACTACAAAAAACAGTTTTTCTGTGCCTGTCTTACTCTGTATCCACCACTAGAGGGAGCAAAGGGAGCTGCTTAGGCCTGTCATACTCTGTATCCACCACTAGAGGGAACAGGGGGAGCTGCCTGGGCCCCTTCCTGTCAATCAGAGGCCAGCCTCTAATGCAGGCGGTTTTTTGAATAGCTTGGACCAATGGTGCTTTCCCATTGGTCCAAGCTATTCCATTGCTCTGTCAGGGCCTCTCTGAGGCTCTGACGAGCACTGCTCAGGAAGTAGGCAGCGAGTGTATTCCTATTTGAACAGACACGCAGCTACAGACCTCCTGAGCAGCCTACGCGATTAGCCTAGCAGGAAGGATACAACCGCTATGCAAATTACATAAGCTGTAAAAAGAATGTGTGCACTACGCACAGAGGAAGAGGCAGAGGACAGAGCCAACAGCGGGGGAGCGAGGAACAGGTGAGTTTCTTTTATTATTTTAACCCATAATGGCTCTGCCTCACCTGCCTACCCTGACTGCACGTCTCTGTGTTACACGTACTTCAATCTCCTGTGCTGAGCAACGCCTTTTTTCACAAGTGATTTAACCATTCTAGATTTCCTTTTCCATAATTTTTTCCGCTCTCTTTATATATGTATAGCATAAACTGCAAAATGTAAGGTAAAATAAAGGAGTATACATTTAGCACGACGCTTTAAGACTGCCTAAGAGCGTCTACTCGGATCTTCTCCTGCCCTTTATCACAGTTGTTTATTCATTGACCAGGCAATTCCCTATTTAATAATGAATTAAAACATTGCTCGCTGAGGTTTGTCGAGAGGTTTTGCTCTCGCATGTATGTATGACCCCCATGTTGTCTTGGTAATTGAAGACACGTGGCAGAAGACAATGTCAACATAAGCTATAAAGGAGCTCACTGAGCATTCTGAATATGGTGTACATACAATATACATAAGAGTCAATAAGAGATCCTTTTTTGCCTGACAATTATCTATAAAGTGCTTCTGGATCTGCCCAATTATCTTCTAACCACATCTGCCACAGTGAGAAAGAGAGGGAACCAGCACCCCTGCGGTTTCCTTCAATGTTTGTCGTGGCCACATCTTCCCCTGTTCCCAAGAAGCACAGAATGAGCAGTACTGGAAAGATTTCAGAATTAACCATATGCCTTGACTAAAGCATTTTACCTTATAGACCAGTTGGCTCCAGCATATGTAAAGATCACGCTGAAATTCAAATTTTCAGGTATCGAAAAAAAAGATGAAAAAGGTTTTAAAACAAGACCAGGGATATGGACGGAACAGGTAAACACGTAATTACATGGAATTAGGAACTGGGGTATTGATTTAATTCTTTCAGACAGTTTTAAAAAAAATAATGTCGAATTCCGATCGATATTTTTTTAAACCACCCTTCACTACCGTGTACACACAATCAGCAGCAGACACATTAGCCCGAGATCATGGGAACACAATCTGGAGCTATGATATATCATTGCAAATTATATTTATAATTTGCAAACCAGTTTCATTTGGATTTGGGCTCTAAAAGGTGCACCTGATGTCTTAGCAGCGTGGGCATGATGCCCGATGTACCAACACTTTTTAAAACCAGCTGGGAATGTGGCTGATTGACATCTCCCCAGCTGATTGTGCATGAAGCCCAGAACTGTAGTAACAACTCTTGGCCAGTAGATGGTGCAATCTGCCTGCCAAATAGCTTATTACAGTAAGAAATACATTGGGAACATTCCTAACTGTATAATTAAAAGTGACTTTCCAAAAAAAACAGCTTTTCTGTAAAATTCTTTGATAGTAAATGGGTTAAATATCTGCTGAATCAATCGAAAAAACTCCACGGAAGAAATGCTAAAAAGTCTACTGTTCAGACAAAAGTGGGCCAGGAAAATGTCCAAAAAAGCATATTTTCAGAATACATCAAATAGATGGTGGCCGAAAATATGCATTCCTATTTGAGAATCCAATGTTTGAATGAGAGTATCCGTCTGATTCTGTTTCTCTGCTCGAAATTCTATTTATCAAACTTTTTCAGCACCGCCAAAATTTTTCAGCTTGCTGATCATTTTGAAATGAATTTCAAAGAGATTCGAATTGCTTGAGAAAGGTAACCGAACGCTGAAAATCAGCGTTCGGTTACCTTTCCTGGCCATTCGGCTATCCAGAGAGCAGGCAATTCGCCAAATCCTGTCGAATTGCCTGCACATACGGTGCCTGTTCGGTGCCTGTTCGAGGGCAGTGAAATCCCCATGAAAAAGCACTGCTTCGGCTATTCAGAGAACACAAACCAGCAGTGAAAGGTTCCCGAAATGCCTTGCCATTCGATGGTTTAATTCGGCAAATTTATTCAGGAGAATCCCATAGACTTCAATGTTAAAAATATTCCCGTTTTAATTCAATATCTAATAAACCGTTCATTATAAAATTCTGCAGGAAAAAGTCTCTTTATTTATAGATTTTTTAGGATACTTTAAGCATTTTTCTGAATTTTTTAAAAAAAAATTAAAAGTCCGATTTTTTTTTTTTTTTTTCAGTTTACTTATTTTTTTTGTAACAGCCCTCTTTATTATCATTCCATGGACCTCCTGTGAAAATTTCAGACATTTTCGCTCAGTAGTTTCTTTGCAAACAACGTTTCATTTTCCCAGATTCATACAAATGGTTTTTCTAATTTATTCACTGCCTCCTCTATGTCACAGCTGCTTCATTTGGCTCTTGTTCGGCTCCTGTTCGGCTACTGTTCGGCTTCTTCAAAGGTTAATCCAGATGTTTTTGCTTGTTTTCAGCGTGCATTCGGTTAGGTTTCGGCGGGTTTGCGGCAGCTTTTCCCTGCAATTCGGGGACCCTGTGCTGTTTGCTGAATACACCGCAGGGTCACCGAAATGCAATCGGCAAAAGGAACCGAATTGAAGAGAACGAAAAGTCACCGAACGTGCGGTGACTTTTCGAATCTCTTTGGATAACCCTGTAAATCTCGAAAATCACGAGATCACGAAATCTCCATTAGCGAGTGTAGGTGCAAGTGCCGATAGCAGAGACAAATTCTTTACGGGAATCGTAATGTCGGTACACACTTAATTAAAGCTGCTGAAAATTAGCCATTTGCGATTGCAAATGTTCGGTGAGTGAGCTGAAATAAAGCCCTAAGTTTAACTAAGAGGCTCTTGGGGTTCGATTGAATTCAGAGCGATAGACGAAATCTGCACCTTTCTTGTCAACAATTCAGTCATTTTTTTGGTTAAGGAAATTCAAATTAGGGCATACCGGCAAATAGATTCCGGAAAAAAAAATGTATGTCAAATATCGGCGCTCTGGACTATACATTTTAATGGAAATATCGTCTTTAGCGATTCAATTAGAATATATCGGTGAGCTGATTTCCGAAAAAAACCTGTAACAGGTGCTGAAAGGGGCTGATAAATGGATTTTAAGGCTGGGAAGAAAGGGAATCAGACTGAAAACTTTTCAAATAGCTATGCCAAAAAGCCCGAGTTGACATGCTGGGCGAAAATATGCTTTTTGAGCTTTTTAGGCATCTTTTTCTGGAATAGCATGATTTTTTTTGAGTTTTGGCTCTGGGAGAATCTCTTGAATTGATTCGGCTGATATTGACAACAAAAATGTATCATCTTATGCCGAGCGTTTTTAGAGCAGACGGAACGCCCGTTCCTTCCACTCTGACGTCCTTCTGGCCACCTCGCTGAGCGCAGTTAGTGCGTTCAACGCTGCAAGGCTCGATTCCCCTATAGAGGATTGCACTTTGCAGCCCTGTCAAACGCGCTTGGTAGCGCTTTGACGGGGAGGCTTTCAGAATGTCTGCAGCATGCCCACTGTAGCGCACGCAATTCGTGCGCGCGCTACAGCGTGTGGCCGGCCCCGTCGAAGCGTCACAATGTTCCGTTGGTTGGCACGTCAGTACGGGCGCACATAGTGCGCTTGTATAACCCGGCCTAAAACTTGCCTATTTTTTTTTAATGACCTACCAATAGAATTAAACCTAGCCCTTGGTTGGACACCCGTGTCTCGGCCTCAGGGTCAAACCAGGCATCTTTAGTCAGTACAAAAACCATAGATAGCTCTGCTCACTGGCACCACCCCATCTTTATCATTTTATGACATGCTTGTAGACGGCAGTGACGCCATACACTATTTTGATCGTTCTCTTCTATTTTTCTTGCCCCACCTTTTTTGCCATGTTCTGCCCTCTACCACCCATCTCCTACAGTGCCCCAAGCACTCAGCACTGAGGGAAACTCACTTCCAGAGACTCTCCGCTCTCATCCCGGACTTCACCTCTATAGAAGAGACGAGGAAACGCCACATCATACTGGGAGAAGAGGAGCCGGCGGTGAAAATATCTGCCCAATACGTCACAGAATGTCACAGACTGAGAGGAACATGAGAGATCCTGGACTTATAAATCCCCAACATGGACTCGCCCCCATCCCCCTTCACATTATCCCTTACCCCTGATAATGTCCATGGACTTGCCCATTCCCCCCCATATATATGTCCCATTACCCCCCTCCTCCCCATATGCTTTGGCAATGCTAAAATGTATTTGGTCCTGCCAATAAAGCTTATTTTGATTTGATTTGATTTGCAATGGCCAGGAAAAACAACGAGCTAAATAAACATGAAGCTATTGTCACTCCTATTTGCAGCTGGTAATTTTTGAAAATAATGACTTCCAAAAGCAGATGTTAAGTGCTTTTGCATTTTTTTCCAATCACGCTCTATTTTCGACCTTGTTGGAAAATAGCCCGATGCATTTCATTAAAAAAACAAAAGTTCCTGAGTTCCTGTCCACCCTTGATTTTTCCAGCCTTGGTGGATAAAGAAGAAATACCTCAAAATTCCCAGTGACCCTAAATTACCATTAAACCGTCCCATCTCAAACCCAACCAAAAAAAAAAAAAAATTATTTTTTTTTAATTGAAAAAAATAAAAAAAAAAATTTCATTGAAAAAAAAATATATATTTTTTTTAATTAAAAAAAAATTCTTTATGGTTATTACACATTATTTTTCCTTGGTAAATCCACTCTCCAACCTGCTGTTTCTATTTAATATACCGACAGCCTTTCCGTCGACAGGAAGTGGTGACCTAGTCAAGATTCAGGAGGTAAGGGATGTTGCAACGTACTAGGAAGTCCTGGAGGTCAATCAATTTAACAGGATCCAATGTACATAGTTAAACCCCCACTCGGGTGATTGGGGAAGAGGAGTATTAATCTACGTGAGTGCTCGAGTCAAATTCCTGACATAAATCTAATAAAAAATTTATGACCAGACATGGAGACAGAATTCCATCCATGATCCGCAGCGAACTTACTGGAAACGAAGCAATCTTCTGCTGAACATTAGGCAATATTTTCATCAGCCTTCAATTCTAAGTTTGTGGAGGCTCCGGCTGTAAAGACCTATAAATCGCCATAAAACAGACTGCTCCAATAAACTATACTTAACAGGCCAAAACGTATGGAACCAATACATTTTATGTTACATTTTTTTTTCTTTACGCTACTTTGTTTAACCTCGACCCCGTAGAAAACAGTAATTTATCGAACCATAAAAAAAAAAAAAAAAGAAGAAAGAAATATAAAATATACATTAGTTTTAAGATCTACGGATAATTATGTGCGGTTTGATCTGAGGGTTTTTTGGTATGGAAACCCTATATTGAGTCCACTACGATCGATAATAAGTAGATGATTTATTTATATAACCAATAACCGACAGCTTGCTGAGTTTTATCATCTGGACAGCCCGATTAATTAATGCACGGAGGAAAGTGTTTTAAAGGATTTAATGATCAGTTATATGAGTATGCAAAGCACAGGACTGCCCGCGTGAGGCCTACTGACATGTTTATAGATCTCCGAAATTAAATCCATTTATAAAACAACATTATTTCTATAAACCTTCCAATTAAGTTGTGTTTTTTTTTTTCTTTCCACGTTTTCAAATTTTCACTTTTTTCCTTACGTGCTGATCGAGACCGCACAATCTTAATATTCTCAGGAGCAATTCTTGTCCTGTGATGACACAAGGTTCTGTTCTATGCTATGTGTGATGAACGTTAGCAGCTGTACATGACATGCGCTGCTTGATTAATCCTACAAAAATGTAATAGTCATTAACGATCCAGCTGTACTAGGCGAAAATAAAACTATATAGATAATAGCACCAGCATTAAAGCAGTGATGGCGAACCTTGCCCCCTCCGAGGGGCACTATCACCTGGTGTGAGCTAAAACGCCAACGCTACATGAAAAATCTAGCATGAGCATAAAATGTAGCACCTCACAACCCACCAAAAGGGATGAGCCGAACACCCCCGTGTTCGGTTCGCATTCGAACTCGAACAATTTCGAAAGTTCGAGTTCGAACACGAAACAATTTTGAAAGTTCGAGTTCGAACACGAACCAAACTCAATGCAAGTCAATGGGAGTCAAAAGTTCGGTTTTTAGAGTATGCAAGATATTTGCCATAAAAGGTGTATGGGGGTCCGGGTAGTGCCCTGGGGGACAGGAAACAAGGACAAACAGTTAAAAAAAAAAACGTTTTAAAAGGGACAGTGAGTTTTCCATGAAAGAAGGGTTAAAAATAAAAAACGAAAAAATTCCTTCAAATATCGTTACCTAGGAGGTCCCCAGAATCTGCGTTCTCGAAAAAATGCGTTCATTTTCCACTTGCGTTGCACAGCCGGACTTTCGTGCGACCGTACTTCGTATATTGGCCGTCATTGCCCGTCATTTGCTGCTAGTGTGGCCGTGATTAAGTGCGCCTAAACGCACGTTAAAAATGCGCTAGTCTGACCCTAGCCTAAATGGGAGAATTTTTCTGGTTCGGCTATTTTGACCTAGAATTTTTCATTCTCCAGTCATTCTCCTGCTCTTCACCGCTCTCTGAATAACCCTGACAGGGTTATTCAGAGAAAGGTGAAACTCAGGAGAATGACTGGAGAATGGAAAATTCTAGGTCAAAATAGCCGAACCAGAAAAATTCTACCATTTATCTCACTTTCGAAATCGGCTTTTTGGTCTAGAAGTTTCCATTCTCCTGCTTTTCACCGCCAAAAAATCAGTAAACTTTTTCTGCGTGTCTGAAAATGTCTCCTCTTTTCATACAGACTGCCGCCCCAAGCAGTTGTTTATGGATAGATGAAAGGAAAAGCATTTACCGTCATTTGAAATGTCATTTGTTGGTTTTTACATATTTTTTGTCCTTGTCTTCTGTCCCCCAGGGCACTACCCGGACCCCCATACACCTTTTATGGCAAATATGTAGCATATATGCCCTCTTGGAGGGCACTCTAAAAAACCGAATTTTCAGCCCCATTGACTTGCATGGGGGTTCGGGTTCGGACCCGAACAAATGGGAAGTTCGGGTTCGGGCTCGAACCGAACTCGGGGTATGTTCGGCTCATCCCTAGTCATCACCCCCTATCTCCTCGTCACTGGAGCCAACTTGGCAGTATGCTGCAGCTGCTGGGGCAACATGAGTGGAAGTTATTTGTGTGTCATCACTGGCACCCCCTTCCTCTAGGTTCATTATATTCCATTCCTCAACCTCAGAGATTGAATCAGAGCACTGTAGTTGCTGCGCATCCTCAAGCAGCATGTCACTCTCATTGTAGTCAAACAATTCAGCTGACTCCGTGTGTGATAGTGAGGCTACAGCAGGAGTATCTGTGGACATGGAGGCTGCATTAGATGCTTTGGCAGTTGAGGTGGACTGTAAAGCACTAGAAGCCTGGCTGGCAGAGGACTCGGAGGATGAGGATGGCCTGGTTAGCCAATCCACCAAATCCTCTCTATGTTGCTGCTGCTTAAGACGGCCAGCACCAGTTAGAAAGGACAAGCGTGCCCCTGCAGAGGATGCACCACGTCCACGACGACCAGAGACACAGCCTCCCGACACAGAGGCTGCTTGCCCTCTTAATTATCTGTGCCTGGGAGCGTCTGCCTGTCCTTTTTGGTCTGACATGGTGAGTGATATATAGATTAAATATATACAGAACTCGGATTCAACTCTGGTATAAAGATTAACGATTTCCGGAACTCTGGTATAACTCAGTCAGACCCCCTGATAGCTGGCAGCCAGTGACAAGACACAGATTACAATTCCCAGAAACCTCCTATAAATCAGTGAGACCCCCTGATGGGTGGCAGTGACAATACACAGATTACCACAATTCCCAGATATTTTGTAGAAATTACTGACCCCAAAATACTGGGTGACAGTGAGAACACACAGATTAGAACAATTCCCATAAATATTGTAGAAATGAGACCCCCCCCCCCAGTAGCTGGTGGCAGACTGGCAGTGAGAACACACACTAACACAAGAACAATCTCCTCTCAAACACGTGCTGCGGGACTTAGCTCTGTGAGCCGATGATAGGGCAAACTTTGTCCAATCAGGACTCTGAGCTGTGATTGGCATAGTCTTGAACCTGTCTTGCACCTGACCTGTGGTCAGGTGCAAGGCTGTAGCCAATTACAAGCTTCAGGCCAGTGGAAAAGTGCATTGTGGTCCATTGTGGGCGAACATGCGGCGAACACGCGGAAATGTTCGTAGTTCGCGAACATGCGAACAGGCGATGTTCGAATCGAACTCCGAACCGAACAGCTCATCCCTACCCACCAACAGATCACCTTGTTCGCGTCTGTCAGTGTACAAGATTCAGTAGCGCACGCTAGGGAAATGCTAAGACCCAGGCTGAGAACCAGCGCTAATGCGGTTGTGTACAGGATAGAAGTGTTTCCAGTGCAGAGTGCCGGGCCATACCGATCTCCTGCCCTCACAAGCTTGAATAAGTATGAACACATCCAGTGAAGAGCCCTTACACCCCTGCATTATTAAAATCCTCCAAGGTGGCTGTATCATCCATGTTTATATGCACACATATATTAATGAAGGCTGATGGGCATTGCATGATAAATGCCACCCAACAGCATGTAGAATCATTACACTGCATTTAATAGATCCAAAAGGAAGGCCAAGAGAACAACAATAATTGCCCTGCTGCAGCATATAAATAATACATGTTTCAGGGCAAGACTTATCCATGTGTCCCTTTAAACATGGTTCTAACCCTAACACTCAACCGCTTACATACTATGAATAACCCCCAGCATCAAATGTTTAGAATAAGCCAATATATTAGAATTAGGATATATGTGGATAAAGGATACATATACATCATAATAGAGCCTACTGCAACAGCAGCGACATTGCTGACCAGATCCATTACTATGGTGTATGGGGTCAAGAGAACAACTGTGCTGCATTCCTTTCAATTGCCTGTTAATTTGGTGCAAGGGCCTTTTTTTTTCTTGCTTCTTTCCGTCAGTTAACAGGGTTGAGAAGTAGGTTAATTATTTCGATTAGTGTATGTGTAGAAATTAGCACCGGGACAAAATGATCTGTTGGTTACAATAGCACAAGTGATCTCTTGCGCTCCACATGTTAAGTATAGGATGCGGTAAGTACAGTAAGCTCGCGCCACGAATCGCAAAACAACGCACGCTATGTGGTTTTCGGCGTTTGTAGTGAGAGGCAAACGATCTGTTGGTTTGGAGTTAGACTGAATTTACCTGGCGCTAACTCGAAAACATGCTGACGCTAGGGTTAGCTCACACCAGGTGATAGTGCTCCAGATGTTTCTGAACTATATGTTCCATGATGCTCAGCAAGCCTTATCTGTGACTGAGCATCGTGGGACATGTAGTTCAGAAACATCTGGGGTGCCGAGGTTCGCCATCACTGCATTAAGGAATATGCTAGTGTTAAAAGGAGAAAAAGAGGGGTTAGCCGTCACCTCTGCATCTTATTTATGTTTATCATAGTTATCGAACACATAGGACATTTCTGCCTGTATGATAATGCAGACCCAATTTGAAATTGTGTATACAAAAAAAACAAAACATCTAGAGCTCAGAATCTTACATTTCAACATTATTTCTGTAAAGGATAAACGAATACATGAAAAATTATAAATGAGCTAATTAACATTATTTAAATATTTGTAACTAGCTCAGAATAACATTTTCTGTGCGAAACCTATTTTTGTCTATTTTAACCTAAATTTAATGGTTAACGTCAAATCCCATGTTTCAAATAAATGCGATCATAAGAAAAATTTCAACACAAATCGCGTACTAGTGAAGGGGTTAAACCCATTACCAATTTGATTTCTTGAGAGAGTAGAATACTCACCTTTATTCCAGTGTTGGGCTCTCTTGCTGCAGGTTTGGATTTTCCAGCCGCGGCTTCCATTGAAGCTGCAGCTCTGGCAAGATCAGGAGTAGACTGAAGCTCGTGTGAGCATTCGGCCAATCCAATGGCTCTCTTTGAAAGCCAATGGCTAGCTGAGAGTGTACGGCTGTACATACCCGGCCGGGACATTTGCCCCGAAAGCTGATGGTCACTTTTTCCAACGGGCTGAATCTTCTGAATTCAAGGGTCTGAATAAAGTGGTGGATATGCATTGAACGGTGCCTAGAGTGTCCGATTAGTGATACACATATTATTAAGTATTTTAAAAACAAAGTACTCTCCATTGAGGGACATAAATGGCTAGAAACACTCACTAGTTCCCATTTTTAACACATTAAACCACTGGGTGGAGTAGAGGTAACATCACTGCTCTGCGTGGAGAGAGACTGTGGAGACACAGGTTCGATGCCAGCAAGAGCACCTCTCCAGTAAGTGTCCTTGTGCAAGACACCTAACGGTACATACTCGCCACCCAGGACATACTTGAAAACGAGAGGAATCTCAATGTATCCTTCCTGGTAAAATACTTTCTCAAAAAATAATATACAATTAAAACCAACATTCATGTTGCTCAAGTTCCCATGAATGTCCAGCTTCTGCGGTAAATGCCATAGCTGCTCTGAGCAAACCATTTCAACTGGGACGCAGGGCCAGACAGGGTCTATTGCAGCGCCAGCTGCAGGCTCATATCTCAAGATAGGGCCAAGTGTTACATTTTATATATATTATAGTGATCGCTGACTTTTTTGCTCCCTCTCAATCTGACAGGACACAATAAAGTACATCATGGAGTTTTGGCAAGAAAATAGACTTTTTTTGAGCGCACAAACTGGCAGGCAGCCAATCAGTCAAACTAACTTCACTAGTGTGAAAAAACCCCAACCTGCCAATAATATATCACACGTTATAAATGTATTACATAATTAACATATTGCAAATGTATTCAGTGCCTCGGGGAGTTATTTAGACGTGATGCACAATATTCTGTATTATTTATCTTAATGTCTCAGGTTTTAAATTCTTGTTTTTTTAGAAATGACTGAATTGATTAATTGACAGGTGCATTAGGCTTTAATTGGGGCTATCGGTTATAATTAGGCGGTCTTATCATGCACAAGGTGTTTCACTGGGTCATCAGAAGGTCATGGACAGTTTTGTATTATTTGATTAAAAAACTGCCATTATTCTTCATGCAAAGTCCTTTCATTGTTATTAGAATTGATTTCTGCTGCAAAGGTTACCATTATTCCTTCAAGCCATGAGGACAGGACAAAGGTGCAACGAGGATGAGAGGGATGGGGCAATGAGGATGAGTATGTGGGACAGAAACACAATGGATGAGAGGTATGAGGCAGAGGAACAATGAGGAAGAGAGATAGGGATCAGAGGCATAAAAAGGATGAGAGGGATGGGTCAGAGACATAATGATGGTGAGAAGAATGAGGCAGAGGAACTCTGAGGATGAGAGGCACAATGTGGATGAGAGCATGTGTGGCAGAGGCACAATGAGGATAAGAGAGAAGGGGCAAAGATAAGATGATGAACGGAATGAGGCAGAGGAACAATGAGGATGAGAGGCACAATGTGGATGAGGGCATGTGAGGCAGAGGCACAATGAGGATAAGAGAGAAGGGGGAAAGATAAGAAGATGAACGGAATGAGGCAGAGGAACAATGAGAGGGAAGGGTCATAACTTCAGAAGCATATTAAGGATGAGTCGGAGGCACAATGTGAATGAGAGGCATATGGAGCACAGGCACAATGGGGATAAGAGAGAAGGGTCAGAGATATGATGAAAGGAATGAGGCAGAGGAACAATGAGGATGAGAGGTATGAGGCAGAGGAACAATGAGGATGAGAGTTAGGGATCAGAGGCATAATAAGGATGAGAGGGAAGGGTCAGAGATATAATGATGAAAGGAATGAGGCAGAGGTTCACCGACGATGAGAGGCACAATGAGGATGAGAGCATGTGGGGCAGAGGCACAATGAGGATAAGAGAGAAGGGGCAAAGCTATGATGATGAAAGGAATGAGGCAGAGGAACAATGAGGATGAAAGGTAGGGATCAGAGGCATAATAAGGATGAGAGGGACGGGTCACAGGAACAATGAGGATGAGAGGGATGGTTCAGAGGCATAATAAGGTTGAGAGAGAGAAGGCAGATATATGAGGTTGAGAGGGATGAGGCAGAGGAACACAGAGGATGAGAGGCACAATGTGGATGAGAGCATGTGGGGCAGAGGCACAATGAGGATAAGAGAGAAGGGGCAGAGATATGATGTTGAAAGGAATGAGGCAGAGGAATAATGAGGATGAGAGGTAGGGATCCGAGGCATAATAAGGATGAGAGGGAAGGGTCAGAGATATAATGATGGTGAGAGGAATGAGGCAGAGGAACAATGAGGATGAGAGGTAGGGATTAGAATAAGGTTGAGAGAGAGAAGGCAGATATATGAGGTTGAGAGGGATGAGGCAGAGGAACAAAAAGGATGGGAGGCACAATGATAGTCATATGGGACAGAGGCACAAGGGGAAGAGATATAACGGGGAAGAGATATAATGAGGATAAGAGGGATGAGGCAGAGGAACAAGGAGAAAAAAGGGAATATGGGGTAGAGGCACAGTAAGGCTGAGGATGTGGCGCAGAGACACAATGAAGATAGGAGGATATGTATGGGTCAATCATGATATGGATGTGAAGATATGGGGCAAAATCCCAGTGAAGATGAGAGAGATTGGGCAGGGGTACAAAAAAGATGAGAGAAATTGGGCTGGGCACAATGAGGATGAGAAAGATAGAGTACGGTACAATAAGGTTAAGATGAAAGAGGCTGAGGTCGAAGCGACCAGACTGGGGACTGGTCTGGGAAGGGATCGGGTCAGGGGCAAGCATGGGGCAGGACTTCAGAGAGGTTTAGGAAGTCTTTGGACAGGTCCTGGGGTTCTGACTGCCCCAACATGAATCAGGCAGTCTGCCCAGAGAAGTAACCTTACATTTCTGAAAGCTTGTTACCCATTAGAAGCGTCACGTATTTGTGAATTGAAAAATAATTTATGCTGTCTCCTACTACACTGACGCGCAGGACACAACCTTTTTAATAGCGATGCTGTAGAGCGAGGGGCAAATTATACCTGATCCTCCTATTACAAATAAGATATAATGAACGACATAAAAGATGTAGGGAAAAAAACTCACAATAACAGATTATTCTCATTACCTGGGATTGCCAAGAGATTTATTCTACTCTTCAAATTTACACATGGTGGAAATAAGCTCCAAATAAATATTCCACTATATTAATATTAATAATATATATCAGTTTCTTAATGCAAATATAAAAAATGCATTTATTGTTTAGTTAAGATTATAATTTATGTATGTGATATAATACAAACCCAAGACCCCTTTCTAGGCATCATCATTTTTCAAGTTCCTAACAGTCAACTGTCTGTATTTATTTAGATATAGAATTAGGGCCATATTGCATTCCTCGCGCATCGGTTTTGCGCGCACGCAAATGCGCATTTGCGCAGAATGTCGTATTACAACGTTCGCGCAAATGATGCGCGTTCTCATTTATCGCAGATGGACTTGCGCGAGCGTGATGAACTGTGCGCGTCCTATACTTAACATTGTGAGCGCAAATTCGTTACGCGGATGGTATTTCAATAGATGCGCAACTTCCTACGAACGACGTTTGCGCGCATAATTTTAACGTCTTTGAAAAGCTGGTGTTAACTACTGCAAATCTGAACGTTCTGGCCGAAACCAAATACACCAGCACGAAAAAAAAAATACAGCACAGTATAGTTACACATTCTACATATACCCAAACAATAAAATTGTGAATTCGTGCATATTTTTTTTATTGCTGCAGCATGTATACTCAGATTTATTGTAAATTGATGTCAATTAAGGTTCTTAATTCTGATTGGCTGAATCCTGCAAAAAAAACAGTCCGCACACAGATTTACGTGCGCAACGTTACTGCGCGCGTATTGCACTTCGTTTTGCGCGTTTTTTTTACTAACGCTATTTTTTGACGGATGAGAGAAATGCGTTCGGATCCGAATATCACGTTAATGTTCGCGCGATAACGCTGGACACTGCGCGCGGAAAAAATTGCGCGAGCGCATTTGCGCAGAGAATGTAATATGGCCCTTAATCTGTGATTCAAATAATTACACTTTATAATAAAAAATGTTTACGGTAAAAAATATTACCATTTGAATTATTTATTTTAACCAGGTTTTGTAAATATACTTTTTTTTACCCAAGGGTAATTTCCGGCCCCGATTCTGTCTAGCCAGAAGTGATTTTTCCCACAACATTATTTCCTCTGAAAAAAAAAGGAAAGTATATGCCTTCATCTTTTTCCACCATCCCGCCTTCACCTCCAAGCTCTGCCATTTCACTCATTGTATTTAACAAGCCTTTCTGCAACACATTTTCCAGTCAGCTGAAGCGTGTTCATTCATACCCGGCTTGTTTGTTGTTCGGCCATTTGAATCTCTATTCACCCACATATATGTTAACAATAAAAAGTCAGAGGTTTGCAATTTACTATCAATCCAGACAAAAAGGAATGTTGGCTCCCCGGATAAAAACAGTGTTTTGGAGAAAAATATTGTGCGCACCGATGTTTAATTGAAACATTCATACAGGGCGACCCATGAGGTTGGGCTGCTACGTGACACACTTCCCTGCCGTCTGACACGGCTCGACACTCCAACCACTCATGGATGATCATCGTCCCATTTCATGGTGCTTCATGTATGAAGAGTTACAAGTAGGTGATCTTTCCCTATGAAGGTATTTAGCCAAGTGATTGAAGACATCGTTCACCGAGTGGTGATACGGACAAGAATTGTAAGGGAATTGCAAATTTAAGGTCAAGATAGTCAAGCGGATAGAATAGGAGATTTGGAAAACGTGAGCAAAAGCAAAAAAAAAAAACAAGTCCTTGGTGGTCTAGTGGCTAGGATTTGGCGCTCTCACCACCGCAGCCCCGGTTCGATTCCCGGTCAGGAAAACCAGTTATTTTTAAAAGTAACACCAAGAAGAATTATTTTACTGAGCGGGTGGTGGATACATGGAACAGCCTTCAAGCAGAATTGGTTTTCTCGCTGCTAAATCTCGACTTGATTCGCACCAGTATGGCTTTCGCTCCCAGCACTCCACTGAGACTGTTATGACCAAGGTGACTATTGATTTTGTTGCTGCTAAAACCAAAGGACACTTCTCTTCTTGACCTTTCTGCTGCATTTGACACTGTTGACCACCCTCTCCTGCTCCTCAATAGGGATGAGCCGAACACTCCCCGAGTTCGGTTCGAAACCGAACCCGAACTTTCCAAATATTCAAAAATACCCGAACTCGGATCCCATGCAAGTCAATGGGGCTGAAAATCGGTTTTTAGAGTGCCCTCCAAGCGGGCATATATGCTAGATATTTGTCATAAAAAGTGTATGGGGTCTGGGTAGTGCCCTGGGGACAGGAAACAAAGACAAAAATTAAAAAAAAAGTTTTTAAAGGGACAGTGAGTTTTCCATGAAATAAGAGTTAAAAATAAAAACGAAAAATATCGTGCCTAGGAGGTCCCCATAACCTGCCCGTGAAGTGGCGGATTTCTAGGATGTATAGAAATATGTAAAAACCAAAAAATGACATTTCAAATGACGGTAAATGCTTTTCCTTTCAACTATCCATAAACAACTGCTTGGGGCGGCAGTCTGTATGAAAAGAGGAGACATTTTCGGACACGCAGAAAAAGTTAACTGATTTTTTGGCGGTGAAAAGCAGGAGAATGACTGGAGAATGGAAAATTCTAGACCAAATAGCCGATTTGGAAAGTGAGAAAAATGGGAGAATTTTTCTGGTTCGGCTATTTTGACCTAGAATTTTCTCTTCAGTCATTCTCCTGAGTTTCACCTTTCTCTGAATAACCCTGTCAGGGTTATTCAGAGAGCGGTGTAAAGCAGGAGAATGACTGGAGAATGGAAAATTCTAGGTCAAAATAGCCAAACCAGAAAAATTCTCCCATTTAGGCTAGGGTCAGACTAGCGAATTTTTAACATGCGTTTAGGCGCACTTAATCACGGCCGCACTAGCAGCAAATGACGGGCAATGACGGCCAATATACGAAGTACGGTCGCACGAAAGTCCGGCTGCGCAACGCAAGTGGAAAATGAACGCATTTTTTCGAGAACGCAGAACCGCTAGTACGGACGTGCAGAGTGCGCTGCGTCCACTAGCGGCGTGTGTGCGTGATTTGGAGACGTCAGACCCTGCTCATGTCCGGCCAACATAACGTCCAGACACCCAAAGTTTCCTGGTTTGGATACGTAAAAAAATCACGCACAAAAATGCGCATCGTATGACCGTTTTCGCGCATTCCGTGAAAAAATAAGGCAATGCGTTCGGACGCACTTTTTGACGGTCGCTGTGAAAAATGCGTTAGTCTGACCTTAGCCTTATCTCACTTTCCAAATCGGCTATTTGGTCCAGATTGTTCTCTTTTCTTGCCATTCTCCTGGTTTCCACCTTTCTCTGAACAACCCTGAGAGAGAGGTGAAAGCCAGGAGAACTGGCAGGAGAAGAGAACAATCTAGACCAAATAGCCGATTTGGAAAGTGACTTAAATGGGAGAATTTTTCTGGTTTGGCTATTTTGACCTAGAATTTTCACTTCTCCCGTTATTCTCCTGCTTTTCACCGCTCTCTGAATAACCCTGTGAATGTTTAATCCCGAGGTGAAAAATAACATTGCTTAAGGCTGGGGTCAGACGAGCGCAGTTATCACGTCCGTGTTGCCGCACATTTGTACGTCCGTGGCAGCATAGCATTCTGACCAATGGAGCCCCACACACGAAGTACGTCCGCACGGAAGTGCGGATGCATGGCGGACGCAGCAAACGGACGCAGGTTAGGCACAAACGTAATACTGCTAGAACGGACGTGCGGAGTGCGCCACGTCCGCAACGTCTGTGTACCTTTGTATATGAGTGATGAAACGAGGTCAGATGGACTGCATTTATACGTCCAGCATTTTTGACGGACAGAATGTTTTTTTCATTTTAATTTATTTTCCCTGCTACATCAGTCAAAAAATACGTCAGTAAAAAAAACGGACTGTTTGGCCACTACCTTGTTGTCAGTCAGTAAGTACGTCCGTACTGCACGGACGCACAGTCCGTACAAAATGCGCTCATCTGACCCTAGCCTTAGGCTAGGGTCAGACGAAAGCATTTTTTCCGCGAACGTGAAAAAGTGCGTCCGAACGCATTGACGTATTTTTTCACGGAATGCGCAAAAACGGTCAGACGACGCGCATTTTCGGGCGTGATTTTGTCTGGATCGTCAATAAAACTCTTTTTGTGTCTGGACGTTATGTAGGCTGGACATTAGCAGTGTCTGACATATCCTAATCATGCAAACACGCCGCTATGCCGCCAGGGCCGGATTAACATAGGGGCAGATGGAGCAGCAGCTCCAGGCCCATGCCCCAGAATAGGCCCACAGAAAAGATAAATTTGTCTGCATTGATGGGCATTTGGACCACTATATATCCACCTCCATAGCAGCTACAGGGTCATGTGAGGTATCACCGGAAAGGTCAGAGTATGACCTTTCCAATGATACCAAACATGACCAGGTTTTATGTAACAATAAAATAATAAATATTTCTTTATTTTTCTTTCTAACACAGCAATATTTTTCAGTTATAAAGGGAACAATGATGCTGCAGTAACTCACCATCTAATTTTTCATGTCACTAACAAGCGTGGAGGTGATGGTACACTCCATTAGTACGAATTGTTACATCAAGAACCTAAGGCTAGGGTCAGACGAACGCATTTTTAACGTGCGTTTAGCCGCACGAAATCACGGCCGTGCTAGCAGCAAATGACGTCCAATGCCGGGGAACATACGACGAACGGCCGCACGAAAGTTCGTCCGTGCAACGCAAGTGGCAAACTAACGCATTTTTTCGAGAACGTCAAACCGCTACTACTGACGTACAGAGTGCGCTGCGTCCGCTAGCGGCGTGTTTCGTGATTGGGATACGTCAGACGCTGCACACGTCCGGCCAACATATCATCCAGACGCAAAAAGTGTTTTATTGATGATCCGTACAAAATCACGGACGAAAATGCGCATCGTATGACCGCTATCGCGTATTCCGTGAAAAATACGTCCATTCGTTCGACCGCACTTTTTCACGGACGACGCGAAAAATGCGTTCGTCTGACCCTAGCCTAAACCGCCACAATGCAGCAAAGTGCACTGGGGGGGCGTTGGAACCCTGCGCCACTAATCTTTACACCTCGCAAGGTCAACTGAGGTGTCGTGTCAGACAGGACAGAGTCTGGCCTTTGCATTGATACCAAACATTACAATGTAAAATCTAAAAGAAAAAGAAAGAAAACAAAAAACTTTTTTTATTTATTTTTTGTTCCAAAGCGATGGTATTGTCCATTTGCCACTTATAAAATTAGCAATACCACTGCCATTACCGTTTCCTTTCCCAAGTTGGGAGCAAGGACAGTGTTTTATTCATAGTCGTACTACTCATAAAACACCATTATCCAAAGCACATGGGAAATATCAAATTTTTGGGCTAAAATTGTATATTTTCTCAGAAAAATGCAGTTACAGGTTCCCATTTAATTTTTTTTAACAAGAATTCCCTATAGAATATATAACCAGAGGTTTGGATGATAAAATAAAAAAATAATTTTACACACTGTGATGATTGAAGTCTGAATGGAAATTTACTCAAACAGTATCTACCTGCTTAGATATACCTATATATGCAATATTAAATAGCCTAAAATATGTTGTCATTTCACTAAATTATGAAAAAAGCCCACCAAAATATTCAGCTCCAGGCCCATAGAGATCTTAATCCGGCCCTGTATGCCGCAGCTGCGCACTCAGTACGTCAGTACTAGCGGTTCAGCGTTCTCAGAAAAATGCGTTCAAATTCCACTTGCGTTGCACGGCTGGACTTTTGTGCGGCCGTACATCATATATTGTCCGTCATTGCCCGTCATCTGCTGCTAGTGCGGCCGTAATTATGTGCGCCAGAACGCACGTTAAAAGTGCGCTGGTCTGACCCCAGCCTTAGATGTTATTTTGAATTTTTTTCAAACACAAGTTAACCACTTGGCTGCTATGGCTATGGCTCAGCGCGTCCAGCCAAGTGGTTCTCCTGTGCTATGGACGCGCTGAGTGCGTCCATGCACAGGAGGCAGCAATCCGCCGGATTGCTGCGCCGCCCGGTGCGGGCTGACATCTTGGATGTCAGCCCAGCACTCCAGGACCCCGAAATTCGCGAACTTTCGAACTGCCAAAGTTCGGGTCAAACTCCGAACCGTCCGAACCCGAACAGCTCATCCCTACTCCTCAAGCTGCGTCAACTTGGCCTCAGTGACACCGCTCTCTCCTGGTTCTCTTCCCATCTCTCTCTTTGCTCCTTCATTGTCTCATTTGCTGGAGCCTCTTCACCACAGTCCCTCTTTCAGTTGGGGTACCTCAAGGCTCTGTTCTGGGTCCCCTACTCTTCTTGATCTATATCGTCTCTCTGGGCAACCTCATTTCTTCCTATGAAATTCAATATGCCAACTACACCTAAATCTAGCTTTCCTCCCCCGATCTCTTTCCTCCGGTGTTGGACCGTGTTATTATTATTATTATTATTATTATTCTTTATTTATAAAGCGCCAGCATATTCCGCAGCGCTGTACAATAGGCACAGTATAGACAGGGTTACAATACATTGAACAACATTTGACAAACAGTACAGGAGGAGATGAGGGCCCTATTCCCGTAGGAACTCACAATCTAGAGGGGTTGGGGTTGGAAACAGGAGGAGAGGACTGCAAGGTGAGAGTGATTGATGGTTGCGTCAGTGAGTTGGGTGGTAGGCTTCCCTAAATAGGAATGTTTTAAGGGAGCGTTTGAAGGAAGAGAAATTAGGGGAAAGTCTGACCGTACGAGGGATAGCGTTCCAGAGAATGGGGGCTGCGTGTGTGAAGTCCTGCAGTCTATCATGGGAAGAGGTGATGCGGGGAGAAGCTAGGCGCAGGTCGCTGTTTGACCTTAGGGAGCGGGCTGGGGTGTATTTGGTGATTAGTGAGGACAGGTAGTGGGGAGCTGAGTTAGTGAGTGTTTTGTAGGCAAGGATAAGGATTTTGAACTTAATTCTGCAGTGGACGGGGAGCCAGTGAAGGGACTCGCAGAGGGGAGTGGCAGAGACGGAGCGGCAGGTGAGGTGGATTAGCCTGGCAGAGGCGTTCAGGATTGATTGTAGGGGGAGAGGTGGGAGAGAGGGAGGCCAGATAAGAGATTATTGCAATAGTCAAGTCGGGATATTACCAGGGCATGTATGAGTTGTTTTGTGGTGACAGCGGTAAGAAATGGCCGAATTCTGGAAATATTACGCAATTGGTAGCGGCAGGAGGAGGAAAGAGACTGGATGTGGGGGATGAAGGAAAGAGCAGAGTCAAGTGTAACTCCAAGACAGCGAACTTGGTTTGATGGGGAGATGGTGATACCCTCCACCGTGATAGAGAAGCCAGGAGGTGGGGAGGCATTAGAGGCAGGAATAAGTAGGAGCTCAGTCTTGGACATGTTGATCTTTAGGTGGTGCGAGGCCATCCAGGAGGAGATGGCAGATAAACAGTCACTGACTTTGGAAAGGACAGGGGGAGATATATCAGGGGTAGAGAGGTAGATCTGAGTGTCATCAGCATAGAGGTGGTAATTAAAGCCTAAGTGGTTAATGATTTTGCCGAGGGAGGAGGTGTAGATGGAAAAGAGCAGAGGACCAAGGACAGAGCCTTGAGGTACACCAACAGATAAAGGCAATGAAGAGGAGGAGTTACCAGCAAAGGACACAGAGAAGGACCTGTTGGATAAATAGGAGTCAACCCAAGCGAGTGCAGTGTCACAGAGACCAAGAGAGCTGAGGGTCTGCAGAAGGAGGGGGTGGTCAACAGTGTCAAAAGCAGCCGAGAGGTCAAGCAGGATGAGAATAGAATAGTGGACGTGTTTTTTAGCAGTTAGGAGGTCGTTGGTGACTTTGGTGAGGGCAGTTTCAGTTGAGTGTAGGGGACGGAAGCCAGATTGCAAGGGGTCAAGTAGGGAATTGGAGGACAGGAAGAGGGAGAGGCGGTTGAAGACTAGTTTTTCTAAGAGCTTGGATGTGAAGGGAAGCAGGGATACAGGACAGTAGTTGGATGGAGAGTTGGGATCGAGGGATGGTTTCTTTAGTAAAGGGGTAACTAGCGCATGTTTGAAGGCGGATGGGAAGGAGCCGGTGGAGAGAGATAGGTTGAAGATGTGTGTGAGAGCAGGGGTGAGGGAGGAGGAGAGGGGAGGAATTAGATGTGAGGGAATGGGGTCGAGCGGGCACGTGGTGAGATGTGAGGAGGGCAATAAGGAATTTACTTCCTCATCAGTGGCTGGGAGGAAGCGGCAGAGGGTGACAGAGGGGACCTCTGGGAGTGGAGGTGGCAGATAACTATCTTGTGTTGGGATGTTGCTTCTGATAGTTAGAGTTTTACTGAGGAAGTAGTCTGCCAGGTCTTTAGCGCTGAAGGCAGCTGAGGGGGGAGGTGCGGGTGGGTGGAGGAGGGTGTTAGAGGACAGCGTAGATATAAGGGATGAGAAGAAGGATTGTTTGGCCAAGTGGAGGGCAGCGGTGTATGACCGGAGAATAAACTTGAAGTGAACAAAATCAGCTTCAGAGCGGGATTTCCTCCAGGCACGCTCTGCAGTGCGGGAGCATCTTTGTAGGTAGCGAGTCTGGAGGGTGTGCCAGGGCTGAAGCTGGCGGCGTCGGGCCTTACAGAGTCGAAGAGGAGCAAGAGTGTCTAGAGCAGAGATAAGAGTAGTGTTGTAGTGATTAGTGGCAGCATCAGGGCAGGTGAAGGATGAGGTATGAGGGAGGTGGTGAAGTAGATTGGAGAATTGATGGGGATCCGCGGCATGTAGATTTCTGCGCGTGTGTGTACGGCAGGGTCGGATTAACATAGGGGCAGATGGAGCAGCAGCTCCAGGCCCATGCCCCAGAATAGGCCCACAGAAAAGATAAATTTGTCTGCATTGATGGGCATTTGGACCACTATATATCCACCTCCATAGCAGCTACAGGGCCATGTGAGGTATCACCGGAAAGGTCAGAGCATGACCTTTCCAATGATATCAAACATGACCAGGTTCTATGTAACAATAAAAATAAAATAATAAATATTTCTTTATTTTTTTATTTTTCTTTCTAACACAGCAATATTTTTCAGTTATAAAGGGAACAATGATGCTGCAGTAACTCACCATCTCATTTTTCATGTCACTAACAAGCGTGGAGGTGATGGTACACTCCATTAGTACGAATTGTTACATCAAGAACCTCAACCGCCACAATGCAGCGAAGTGCACTAATCTTTACACCTCGCAAGGTCAACTGAGGTGTCGTGTCAGACAGGACAGAGTCTGGCCTTTGCATTGATACCAAACATGACAATGTAAAATCTAAAGGAAAAAGAAAACAAACAACTTTTTTTATTTATTTTTTGTTCCAAAGCGATGGTATTGTCCATTTGTCACGTATAAAATTAGCAATACCACTGCCATTACCATCTCCTTTCCCACGTTGGGAGCAAGGACAGTGTTTTGTTCATAGTCGTACTACTCATAAAACACCATTACCCAAAGCACATGGGAAATATCAAATTTTTTGGCTAAAATTTTATATTTTCTCAGAAAAATGCAGTTACAGGTTCCCATTTAATTTTGTTTTTTAACAAGAATTCTCTATAGAATATATAACAAGAGGTTTGGATGATAAAATATGAAAAAATAATTTTACACGCTGTGATGATTGAAGTCTGAATGGAAATTTACTCAAACAGTATCTACCTGCTTAGATATACCTACAGTTGTGTTCAAAATTATTCAACCCCCACTGAAATTGAGTGTTTTGGCCAGTTTGACATTGATTTTGATCATTCAGTCATCTTGCTTACAATTAAATCAAAGAGGCACGTGTAGGTCAGACAAATATAACATAACATTTATAATGAAATAACCACAAATGTCTTTTCTGTGCTCACATCATTATCAGTTTTATTCAACCCCCAAGTGCCATTCAATCTTAGTACTTAGTACAACATCCTTTTACAGTTATAACAGCTTTTAAACGTGAAGCATAGCTTGACACAAGTGTCTTGCAGCGATCTACGGGTATCTTCGCCCATTCGTCATGGGCAAAAGCCTCCAGTTCAGTCACATTCTTAGGCTTGCGCACTGCAACTGCTTTCTTTAAGTCCCACCAGAGGTTCTCAATCGGATATAAGTCAGGTGACTGCAATGGCCACTCCAAAATGTTCCAGCCTTTAATCTGCAACCATGCTCTAGTGGACTTGGAGGTATGCTTGGGATCATTGTCCTGTTGAAAGGTCCAACGTCTCCCAAGCCTCAGGTTTGTGACGGACTGCATCACATTGTCATCCAATATCTCCTGGTACTGAAGAGAATTCATGGTACCTTGCACACGCTGAAGCTTCCCTGTACCTGCAGAAGCAAAACAGCCCCAAAGCATGATTGACCCCCCGCCATGCTTCACAGTAGGCAAGGTGTTCTTTTCTTCATAGGCCTTGTTCTTCCTCACCAAACATAGCGTTGATCCATGGGCCCAAACAGTTCTAATTTTGTTTCATCAGTCCACAGAACACTATCCCAAAACTTCTGTGGTTTGTCCACATGACTTTTGGCATACTGCAGTCGACAGTTCTTATTCGTTGGAGACAGCAAGGGGGTGCGCCTGGGAGTTCTGGCATGGAAGCCTTCATTACGCAGTGTGCGCTGTATTGTCTGAGCTGAAACTTCAGTACCCACATCTGACAAATCGTTTCTCAGTTCCTCAGCAGTCACACGGGGACTTTTCTCCACTCTACGCTTCAGGTAACGCACAGCAGTCGAAGTCAGCATCTTCTTTCTGCCACGACCAGGTAGTGTTTCAACAGTGCCCTTTGCCTTGAATTTGCGAATGATGCTTCTTATGGTCTCTCTTGGTATGTTTAACATCTTTGCAATCTTCTTATAGCCATTGCCCTTCCTGTGAAGAGTAATCACCTCTTCTCTTGTCTTCCTGGACCATTCTCTTGACTTCACCATGTTTGTAACCACACCAGTAAATGTCTAGAAGGAGCTGAGTATCACAGTCATTTTAAAGCTGCCTAATTGGTGCTTATTATGCTTTATTGCTGCTCCGTGACATCCACAGGTGTTTTCAATACCTGATTGAAAACACTTGAATGAACCTCTGTTCTTCAGAGTGGTAGTCTTTAAGGGGTTGAATAATTGTGTCAATGAAGAATTCACAAAATAAACATTTACTACTGTATTACAAAACCAATTGATGTCATTTTAGTTGCATATGGTTCTTTAAAAAGTCCTTGTAGGATTTCATTCTGTATACAATTACAAATGTACACTAAATTCCCTAAAACCCTTTACAGCATTGGGGGTTGAATAATTTTGAACACAACTGTATATATGCAACACTAAATAGCCTAAAATATGTTGTCATTTCACTAAATTACGAAGAAAGCCCACCAAAATATTCAGCTCCAGGCCCATAGAGATCTTAATCCGGCCCTGGTGTACGGGGTGGGGGAGCAGGGTGTTTAGGAAGTCCAGATAGGTTGAAAGAGAGAAGGTGGTGGTCAGAGATGGGGAAAGGGCGACAGGTGAACTCAGAAATGGAGCAGAGGTTGGAAAAGACAAGGTTACAGCCTGCCTATCAGCTGTCTCTCACTGGATGACCTCCCGTTTCCTTAATCTCAACCTCTCTAAACCTGAACTTTTAATCTTACCTCCCTATAAAAACCTCATTCCTACGTCTACTTCCCTTCAGGTGGATGGTGCCACCATTACTTCTACCTCTCAGGCTCATTGCTTCGGGGTCCTCTTTGACTCTGGTCTTTTCTTCACTCCTCACATTCAGTCGCTAACCAAATTTTACTACTTCCACCTAAAAAACATTGCACGCGTCCATCCCTGTCTTAACCAGGACTCTGCTAAAATGCTCATCCAAGCTCTTATCTCCCACCTTGACTACTGTAACCTCCTCTTTGGCCTTAAGAGACCCCAGATTCTCCCTCTGTAGTCTGTAATGAACACCTGTGGTAGGCTCACCCAACTCACCTCACACCACGCCCCTTTGTCAATCTCTACACTGGCTCCCTGTTCTCTTTAGAATACCATTCAAAATACTGGTGCTCATGTACAAAGCTCTCCATAACCGCACCCCTGCCCTCATCTCCTCCCTTATTAGCAGGTATAACCCCCCAACGACTTTACTTTGCCAGTGATCTGATGCTCTCCTTGTACCAGCACCCCCAACTCATCAGGACTTCTCCAAAGCTGCCCCTTTCTATGGAACTCCCTCCCCCCAACAGTAGACTCTCCCCATCTCTCCAGTCCTTCAAAAAGTCTCTGAAAACACATTACTTTAGAGAAGCCTATCGGCTCACTCCATAATTCCCCCAATGTACATTTCTCGCACCATCTTTCCACTTAGCCCACATGCACTCCGCTGCTTCTTGCACTCTATTTACCCTCACCTTGTGTGTCACCCCCTCCTCTTAAATTGTAAGCCCTTCTACAGTTGTGTTTTTTTTTTTTTTTTTTTTTTTAGAAAGGATTTTACCAGGAAGGATACATTGAGATTTCTCTTGTTTTCAAGCATGTCCTGGTTGGCGAGTAAGTACCGTTCTGTTAGGTGTCTTGCTCAAGGACATTTCTGGAGAGGTGCTCTTGCTGGGATTCGAACCCATGTCTCCACAGTCACCACGGTCATATATCAGTGATGTTACCTCTACTCTACCCAACCGGTACTTGTTTAACTTGTACAGTGGCAAGAAAAAGTATGTGAACCCTTTGGGATTACGTGGAGTTTTGCATGAATTGGTCATAAAATGTGCTTTGATCTTCATCTAAGTCACAACAATTTGAAAAACACAGTCTGCTTAAAATAATACAACACAAACATATGTTTTCAGGTGTTTATTGAACATAACATGTAAACATTCACAGTGCAGGGTGGAAAAAGTATGTGAACCCCTAGCCTAATGACTTCTCCAAGAGCTAATTGGAGCCAGGAGTGAGCCAACCTTGAGTCCAATCAGTGTGATATTATTGGACGTGTTGCTGAAAGCTGTCCTGCCCTTTAAAAACACACACCAGTTTTGGGTTTACCGGTTTCAAGAAGCAGTGCCTGATGTGAACCATGCCTCGCAGAAAAGAGCTCTCAGAAGACCTACAATCAAGAATTGTTCACTTGCATGAAGCTGGAAAGGGTTACAAAAGTATCTCCAAAAGCCTTGATGTTCATGTGTCCACGGTAAGACAGACAGTGCAACAGTAGCACTGTTGCTACTCTCCCTAGGCGTGGTCGTCCTGTAAAGATGACTGCAAGAGCACAGTGCTGAATGTTTAATGAGGTAAAGAAGAATCCTAGAGTGTCAGCTAAAGACTTACAGAAATCTCTGGCACATGCTAACATTTTTGTTGACACATCTACAATAAGGAAAACATTAAACAAGAATGGAGTACATGGGAGGACACCACGGAGGAAGCCATTGCTGTCCAAAAAGAATATTGCAGCACGTTTGAAGTTTGCAAAAGAGCACCTGAATGTTCCACAGCACTACTGGTAAAATATTCTGTGGACAGATGAAACCAAAATTGAGTCGTTTGAATAACCCTGATAGTGTTGTGTGTTTTTTCCAAAGAGATCCGAATTGCTTGAGAAAGGTAACCGAACGCCGGAAATCAGCGTTCGGTTACCTTTCTTGGCCATTCGACTATCCAGAGAGCAGGCAATTCGCCAAATCCTGGTGAATTGCCTGAACATACGGTGCCTGTTCGGTGCCTGTTCGAGGGCAGTGAAAACCCCATGAAAAAGCACTGCTTCGGCTATTCAGAGAACACAAACCAGCAGTGAAAGGTTCCCCTAATGCCCTGCCATTCGGTGGTTTAATTCGGCAAATTTATTCAGGAGAATTCCATAGGCTTCAATGTTAAAAATATTCAGTTTTAATTCAATATCTAATAAACCGTTCATTATAAAATTCTGCAGTAAAGAGTCTCTTTATTTATAGATTTATTAGGATATTTTAAGCATTTTTCTTAATTTTTTTTTGATAAAAGTCCGATTTACGGGTTTTACAGTTTGTTTTCATCAGGTTTGCGGCAGCTTTTCCCTGCAATTCGGGGACCCTGTGGTGTTTGCTGAATACACCGCAGGGTCACCGAAATGGGATCGGCAAAAGGAACCGAATTGAAGAGAACGAAAAGTCACCGAACGTGCGGTGACTTTTCGAATCTCTTTGAATAACCCTGTAGGTGTGGAGAAAAAAAGGCACAGCACACCAACATCAAAACCTCATCCCCACTGTAAAACATGGCGGAGGGATCATCATGGTTTGGGGCTGCTTTGCTGTCTCAGGGCCTGGATGGATTGTTGTCATTGATGGAAAAATGAATTCCAGAGGTTATCAAGACATTTAGGCTAGGGTCAGACGAAAGCAGTTTTAACGTGCGTTTAGATGCACGAAATCACGGCCGTGCTAGCAGCAAATGACGTCCAATGCCGGGAAACACACGAAGTACGGCTGCACGAATTTCGTCCGCGCAACGCAAGTGGCAAACGAATGCATTTTTTCTAGAACGTCAAACCTCTACTACGGACGTACAGAGTGCGCTGCGTCCGCTAGAGGCGTGTGTGCGTGATTAGGAGACGTCAGACGCTGCTAATGTCAGGCCAACATAACGTCCAGACACAAAAAGTGTTTTATTGATGATCTGTACAAAATCACGGACGAAAATGCGCATCGTATGACCGCTATCGCGTATTCCGTGAAAAAATACGTCCATTCGTTCGAACGCACTTTTTCACAGACAACGCGAAAAATGCGTTAGTCTGACCCTAGCCTTAGCAGGAAAACGTAAGACCATCTGTCCGCCAACTGAAGCTCAGTGAGCACTGAGAACAGGCAAGAGCATTAGTGTCCCGTCCTACGATGGGTCCTCGCTCAAGTCTCATAAGGTTTTAGCTGGATGCTGCCATTATAGAGAAGACGGCTCCATATGCAAATCCATCTGCTATCACCCATAAATTTGATTTAATTAAAATTAAGCTATTTCAGAAAAAAATTGCACTTCTCCACCAATGAACTTCCTTGTAAATAGCCATATGTGTATAGCTGTACGTGAGAATACGTGTTTGTACGTGTGCATGTGGGATCGCTAGAGCTTCTCAACCACCATCATTATACGTAGCTTTTTATATTATTTAAATAAAGACATTCAGGTTACGAGTTTGTTGTCCGGGAACTACTCCCCAAGGAGCAGTAAAAAAAAATAATACACATCACTTAACTTTCCTTAAAATCCTCCTTCCTTCCTCCCCACCCGCCGCATTTGTCTTTGTCCCTCGTGGACATTTGAAATATCTGGCGACCCTGCTTTCCTCACCGTACGTTCATGATAAATGGACGTTATCCTTCTACCTAACAATCTCCATGTGTAAAGCAAGCTCCATGGGCTGTGGGGAATAAAACTGGGACATGTTTACAATGGTTACTTCCCCCGAAGAAAACCTATGGGGTGAACTGCAATTTAAGATTGCGACTCAGCCAAACAATAACGTTTATACCCAAGCTTCGATGGTGGCTTGCGGCGTATTCCTATGTCAAGTTCCTACAATACAAATAGAGAAAAAAAACTACAATACAACCCATTTAAACGTGGGAGAGACGGACAGTAAGGGACATAAACGGCAGTCTAAAACCATGGTTCCTCATAAATCTACAAGGGTGGCACCTGTCGGTTATATCAAGGTCAGTAGCCAAGGAGAAAGGAATGCTGGTCACACCGTGGGATTTGATAAAGATGCTTTAATCAGAGCAAAGAAATGCATTGTTTTAGCTCAAGAAAGGAGGTTTTTTCTTATCAAATACTAGATAAAGACTCATGTACTGAGCTAAAACGTTGCATCTCCTTGCTCTGATTAAAACAACATTATCAAATCCTGCAGAGTGACCAGCATTCCTTCAGTCCTAACATTTGGTGGTCTGATGGCCATAACCTGGAACCTGTGGTGATTGATACCTAGTCATGTGCTTCCACTAACCTCTGCACATTTCAAGGTCGTATTCAGAAGTGGATCCAGACACAAGTTTCAGGATTCTACCGTTAGTCGCTAAGAGCTGGTGTTCACAGTGACAGGAAGAGCAGGCGCCAACTTGCAGACTGCACTCATCACACTCACTCTCCTCAGAGCATTGCTGCACAGGTCGGGTGACACCGCAAAGAACCCGTACAGCAATGCTCCTTTGTCTGCATTCTGGAACATTGTCACGACCTCTGCCTGGTGTTCCCCAGCAATCCAGGGAAAATCCGCAGTCGCCGTGGCAAGAAAGGTAAACCTGGTAATGTTCCACCCTGAAAGCCTAGCAGCACTTTTCATGACCTGCCGTACTCAGCACCTAATCTCTGCTCACAGCACTGCAGGTTCAACAGGTGCTTCCTAATCAACAGCCTGTGTTCCACTACTTAAGGGTGGAGCACCCATGATGCAATGCTTCTGCATTGTTTCACAAGCTGAGCAGACTGTCTCCAGCCTTTGTGACCTCTGCTATCCAGAGTCTCCAAGTCCCACCATGATTCACAGCCTCCTGTGTGTAACCTCTGCCACCCAGAGCCTCCTGTCTTCAAGTCCCCTGCACCTGGTTTCCAGGTCCCATTGTGATCATCAGCCTCCTGCCTCTGTGACCTCTGCTATCAAGATTCCAGTCAGCCCTTTTCCTGTCCCACCTTTCTTGTATCCCCAGTAAGTCTCCTGCATGTGTTTGCCCTCTATGTCTCCCTGTGTCTTGTTTCCTCCCTTCCTTTGGGCTAAATTACAATCTTCATGCAAATGTTTGCGCCGGCGCAAATAACCATTAATGCGAGGGGTAAAATCATTTGCGTCGAATCCCGTATTACACAGTCAGCGCAACAACCGCGCGCAATCGTCTACCGCGGCTGAACATGCGCGAACCCTTACCGCGAGCTTACTGTATTTTGCGCGTCCTATACTTAACATTGTGAGCGCAAATGTGAATGTGCGCTGGTACGAGTATGGTATTACACTCTATTTTGCGGTAATTACCGCATGTCCTCTTCGCGCATAATTTTAGCAACTGCAAAAAGCTGGTGCTAACGGCAAATCTGAACAACCTGGCTAACCCCAAATATCCAAGCCCATAAAAAGGAATGCACCAAAGCACAGTGGCCCATTCATCTCTACCAAACCAATACAATGGATGAAGTTGTGTGCGCATGTATTATTGCTGCAGCATATATGCTCAGATTGACAGTGGCAGACGCAATTTGTTAACGTGAGACAGGTGTGGTTCTTAATTCTGATTGGCTGAATCTCGAAAAAAAAGACTGCGCGCAAAGATTTTTGCGTGAGTCAGTACTGCGTCTGCATTTGGGCGCGTCCTGTTTGCGCGCGCTATTGATCGGAGGAAGAAAAAAGCCGCGAAGATTGTAATTCCAACGGTGATTTGCGCGCGCAAAACTTTAACGCTTGCCGCAAAGATTTTTGCTTTGTGCGAGGATTTTTGTGTGAAGAATGCAATTTAGCCCTTTGTGTTTCCATCCTCTCATCCTCCTCTGGTCAGCCCCATTCCAGCACTGCCCATCTCAACTAAGCAAAATCCCTTTTCCCAAACACATTACTACTTTTACCTGGACTTTGCAATTAAACTCCTGTTTTCCCGTATTCAGTCTCTGTGGTATCACTGCATTTTAGACTCGCTATCTCACCACTCCGCGTGCTGGTACCTGACACACATGTACATGTCATGTCACATCAAAAGTGGTCAAAAAAAGTGTAAACCTATATTCAGATTTCAAAGAGATACATAGGTTTAAAATGTCCAAAGGTCCCCTGTATCTCTTACAATGAGATTGCAGCTGGGAGGGGGGGGGGAATTGCTGCCCCCTGTATCCTCTCCCTCTGGGTGGTCTCCAGTGGTCTTATGTTGCAAATGTTGCCTGTCAACCTTAAGACTTGAAACCTTAGGTCAAGATAGCAAAGACTGGCAGAGTTGAAAAAAATGTTTCCCCCATCTGGGTCTATATTTTTCAGTTACACCAGTTGTACAGGATTGTACACAATTCCTGGTTTAGTCAATAAACCCCAAGGCGCATCCTCTTCAAAGTGCCTTGAGAAAGGTCGCCTTGCTGACAGAAGTGTTGCATCTTCCGTGATTAAAAGCCAACTTGAAAATTTTGAGAGTCCTTGGTCCCCCCCACCTGCCTTTTTGTCATTGTATTGCTGTGATTGGCCTCACTGAGTCCATGAACATCTTATTTTACTTTAGGTGGTGGGATTTTTTTCGACTGCGGCTCCTTTTCTTTGAATCAATGGTTTCCAAGTAGTCATACTCTAATTATGTGGTCATATATGATTCCTATCCTTTATGGCAGTTTTCCCACCCCTGGTCCTCAGGTCCCCTTAACAGGACAGGTTTCAAGGATCGCCTTGGGGAAATGCAGACTGAATCCTGCAATCACTGAGCAGCAAATCATATCACCGGTGCTGTGCTACAGATATCTGCAAACCTGGCCTGTTAGGGGGACCTGAGGAGTGAGGACCAGGGTTTGGAAACACTGCTCTAGAGGATAGGGATCATGCATGACCATCTAATTAGTTTATGACTCTGTAGCGCTGTGTTAAAATCTTGCTGCTGGCAGTACCTATTTTTGGCCACAAGATGGAGACAATCGCGATTAGAGACACTAGACATTGGGACTACGTTTCCTGGCATGCTTTGCAAACAGACACAGGAAGTGGGTGGGACACAGACGCTGTACATCCTGAGCCTCGTGGAAATAGCTGGCAGAGCGCGCCAGGGAACGAGAGAGAGCAGACGCAGTGCCATACATCGCGAGAGGGCTTAGGCCAGAGCGCAAGTGAGACCTGTCAGTTCTTTTACCGGGTCATTCAGCCTAAGGAGAAGGAGCCCTCCAAGTTCCAGAGTTGCTGCAGATTGAACCAACCGAAGACCTCGAGTAAGGAGTCACCGCGAGTTGATCGGGTACAGAGAGCAGGCGGTGAGCTGGGAAAAGTCGTGGACAAGCTATGGGAAGTCAGACAACGGATCCGGCCGCTAGTATCCCCAGTCAAAATTGAGCGGAGAGACGTCCTGGGTCAGCGGAGCCTACAGCAACCGGTGGATGGGTGAGAGGCCTCCAAGGCCGTATGTAATTAAGGAACACACTGCTGTTTTCTCTTTAAAGTCCACAGGGCCCCAACTGACTAGTCGAAGACATTCCTTCAGTAAATTCACTGGCCAGTTGAACAGTACCCGGGTACCACACACACATACACACCTTTTATATTCCGGGACTTAAACCTGTGCAGGACTCATTTTGTTACGAATCGGAACGGGAGTTAAGGTTACGTTCCGAATACATATTTTTCTCTTTTCCGCTGCGCGTTTATCGTAATACGAAGAGATTGTATTTTGGGGTTCGCTACGTGTCTCTGTTTTTCCGAACTATTGAGCAATTGCATATATTTTTCTGTTCGGTTGCGAATATTTTATTCTTCCGAAATACGAAGCCTCGTGTTTCGTTTCTTTTCCGCTACGCGTTTTACCGGAATACGAAAGTACTGTAATAATATCTGGGAATACCGTGTCTCAACATCTGCCTATTATTTTAGTAAACTATTTAAATGATAAAAACTCACAACTGTGTTGGAGTATATTTATTCCCTAGTGCGGGGAGACTGACCCGTGGTTCATTTTCAGCGGCTCCTCCGGGAGTGAGCGCTACACCTCTATTAGGGAATTTAAAAAGTGGATAAGGAAAGGAGGGGAACACTCTAATTACCTCTACAAGGACTTTGATGAAGCCACAAACTCATACTTGAACAGGACATACTTGAAAACGAGAGAAATCTCAATGTATTCTTCGTGGTAAAATCGTTTATAAATAAAATAAATTTAAAAAAATAATAATTAGAAGCTGTAAATAACTGTTCCCATTACATCCCTTCCTATACTCCAACTTTCCTTAAGACATACAGGGTTATTCACCACAGGGATTTAACGCTGAATGTGATTGTGAGTTCCTACGGGAATAGGGCCCTCATCTCCTCCTGTACTGTTTGTCAAATGTTGTTCAATGTATTATAACCCTGTCTATACTGTGCTTATTGTACAGCGCTGCGGAATATGCTGGCGCTTTATAAATAAAGAATAATAATAATAATAATAAAAACGCACGATCTGCCGAAAAACCTCTGAATGGAACAGAAAAACCGCCGCAAAGCCATTGGAAAAACATCGGATTGATCCGATTAGCCGCCGAAAAAAAAGCTGATAACAATCCACCACAAAACTGCTGAACACATCTGGAAAAAACGATGGAAGCCTATGGGATTCTCCTGAATTAATTTGCCGAATTAAACCACCGAATGGCAGGGCATTAGGGGAACCTTTCACTGCTGGTTTGTGTAACCCTGAGGGTTATCCAAAGAGATCCGAATTGCTTGAGAAAGGTAACCGAACGCTGAAAATCAGCGTTCGGTTACCTTTCCTGGCCATTCGGCTATCCAGAGAGCAGGCAATTCGCCAAATCCTGGCGAATTGCCTGCACATACGGTGCCTGTTCGGTGCCTGTTCGAGGGCAGTGAAATCCCCATGAAAAAGCACTGCTTCGGCTATTCCGAGAACACAAACCAGCAGTGAAAGGTTCCCCTAATGCTCTGCCATTCGGTGGTTTAATTCGACAGGTTTATTCAGGAGAATCCCATAGGCTTCAATGTTAAAAATATTCCCGTTTTAATTCAATATCTAATAAACCGTTCATTATAAAATTCTGCAGCAAAAGTCTCTTTATTTATAGATTTTTTAGGATACTTTAAGCATTTCTCTGAATTTTTTAAAAAAAATTGAAAAGTCCGATTTTTTTTTTTTTTTTTTCAGTTTACTTATTTTTTTTGTAACAGCCCTCTTTATTATCATTCCCTGGACCTCCTGTGAAAATTTCAGACATTTTCGCTCAGTAGTTTCTTTGCAAACAGCGTTTCATTTTCCCAGATTCATACAAATGGTTTTTCTAATTTATTCACTGCCTCCTCTACCTCACAGCTGCTTCTGCTCTGTGTGATTCGGCTCCTTTTCGGCTCCTGTTCGGCTCCTGTTTGGGTTTTTCGAAGGTTAATCCAGATGTTTTTGCTTGTTTTCAGCGTGCATTCGGTGAGTTTTCGTCAGGTTTGCGGCAGCTTTTCCCTGCAATTCGGGGACCCTGTGGTGCTTGCTGAATACACCGCAGGGTCACCGAAATGCAAACGGCAAAAGGAACCGAATTGAAGAGAACGAAAAGTCACCGAACGTGCGGTGACTTTTCGAATCTCTTTGGATAACCCTGTAAGACTTTTTGCTGCAAAGGAAAATAATAAACGGTTACAGAAATATTTAATAAAAACAGGAATATTTTTAACATTGAAATCTATGGGATTCGCCTGATTAAATCTGCCGAATTAAACCACCGAAAATCAGAACATTTCAATGACATTTCGGTGCTGTTCGGTGTCTCTGAATAGATTAACCATTACTTCTATAGGGGATTTCACTGCTGTCGACCAGCACCGTATTTCGCTGGCAATTCGTCAATATTTGGTGAACTGCCTGCTTTTTGAATAGACAAATGGCGCCGAAATTGCACCGTGCGGGAAAATTCACTGTTCGGTGCAGTCTCGGAGCCAATTCAACTCTCTTTGAATAACCCCCTATAATGTATACATACATGCCAGGAGCAGTAATGTTATGTAAGGGCTAAGAAGCCAGCACTATTGTATCGACTGGACCAATCTAACTGGCTAGTGGATTGATTGATATACACAGTTTTCAGAAACATATTTCAGAACCGAATAACAAAATAATAAATCAATGTTTGAGAATGCGAATAAAACTCCCCAAAACAAGACATCACATAAATTGCAGAGATAAAACTTCTCAAACATTAACAGGGTTATTCAGAGAGAGGTGAAAACCAGGAGAATGACTGGTGAAGTGAAAATTTTAGCCAAACCAGAAAAATTCTCCCATTTGTCTCACTTTCCAAAACGGCTATTTTAACCTACAGGGTTATCCAAAGAGATCCGAATTGCTTGAGAAAGGTAACCGAACGCTGAAAATCAGTGTTCGGTTACCTTTCCTGACCATTCGGCTATTCAGAGAGCAGGCAATTCGCCAAATCCTGGCGAATTGCCTGCACTTACGGTGCCTGTTCGGTCTCTGTTCGAGGGCAGTGAAATCCCCATGAAATGCACTGCTTCGGCTATTCAGAGAACACAAACCAGCAGTGAAAGGTTCCCGAAATGCCTGCCATTCGGTGGTTTAATTCGGCAAATTAATTCAGGAGAATCCCATAGGCTTCAATGTTAAAAATATTCCCGTTTTAATTCAATATCTAATAAACCGTTCATTATAAAATTCTGCAGCAAAAGTCTCTTTATTTATAGATTTTTTAGGATACTTTAAGCATTTTTCCGATTTTTTTTTTTTTTTTTTTAAAAGTCCGATTTTTTTTTTATTTTTTTTTCCAGTTTACTTATTTTTTTTGTAACAGCCCTCTTTATTATCATTCCCTGGACCTCCTGTGAAAATTTCAGAAATTTTCGCTCAGTAGTTTCTTTGCAAACAGCGTTTCATTTTCCCAGATTCATACAAATGGTTTTTCTAATTTATTCACTGCCTCCTCTACGTCACAGCTGCTTCGGCTCTGTGTGATTCGGCTCATGTTCGGCTCCTGTTCGGCTCCTGTTCGTCTTTTTCAAAGGTTAATCCAGATGTTTTTGCTTGTTTTCAGCGTGCATTCGGTTAGTTTTCGTCGGGTTTGCGGCAGCCTTTCCCTGCAATTCGGGGACCCTGTGGTGTTTGCTGAATACACCGCAGGGTCACCGAAATGCAATCGGCAAAAGGAACCGAATTGAAGAGAACGAAAAGTCACCGAACGTGCGGTGACTTTTCGAATCTCTTTGGATAACCCTGCTAGAATTTTCACTACTCCAGCCATTCTCCTGGTTTTCACCTCTCTCTGAATAACCCTATATGTAGGCCATTTAAAACCATATATCATCTAAGAAAACAAAAAATTCACCAGGAGAAAATAAATAACCATAGTCCACAGATTATTTACACACTGTGTGCGCCTCAACATTTTAAATTGCACACGTAAAGCAACGAGCAACAAAGTAGCCGAATCCTTGAAGAACTATTGAGGATGTAGGCCTTGGTAAGGGCATTAAAATCCATCCACAGCCAGTAGAATAAACATATTTACACATGGCCATTGATTACGACAAAAACAAACCTGCTGATTCTACTAGGCTTGTGCACCGATTTTTTTCGGTTTGATTTTTCGGATTTTTAAACTTTTCGATTCGGCTCGTTTCGACCGATTTCTGTTTCGTTTCGGTTCGGCTCGACTCGTTTTCCGTGTACATTTTTTTTTCGGAATTTCGACCATTTTTCGTATTTTTGTGTCACTTAGCTCGTTTTTGTATCGACTTTTCGTATTTTCGGAAATTTTCGTTTTTTCGGAACGTCTGTTCTCCTCGTTTCAAAGCAATAAATCTCGATTTGACACATTTCAAGTACATTCGAAAATTCCGAAAATATTTCGTTTCGGCTCGGAAAACTTTTCGGATCTGCCATTTTCGGATCTAAAAATTTTCGGAAAATCGGCCGCATCCAAAAACACGAATCGGGAAATTTCGTGAAAATTCCGAAATTCCGAAATCCCGAAACGCACATCCCTAGATTCTACTTGATACTCCGGGATCTGCTAATTTTAAGGCTACTAGGTAATGGTCTGAGTACGGAGAATGCTAGGATTCTGTGCAGGAGCTTTTCTGAAAAGAGGTCCTCCCATGTGGTTCATATCGAAACACTGGAAGATTCTGAAATAAGGTCAGTTGGGATGAAACATTCTTTATTTTTCGTTTTAAATGCATATGTGCTAATATATATCTATATTTTACATATATTTTCTCTTCTAATTTCTGCTTCTAATCTCAGCCTACCGAGATGGATCACTTACAGATGAGAACACAAATGAAAATGCTGATGTTTGGGTTTTCATCCCGTTCTTTGCAGTCCTATGATTGGCTTCCCTTATGAATCTCAGATACACAAGTTATGAAGACTTGTGTTGTAGAAAGTCTTGATTAAGGTGCGACTAGCACAATGTTTTGGAGTCTTGACGTCGTGTTGGTTGGCTGGTGAGGACTGAGGACATGTTGGTTTGCCTTTCTTGTCTGTTTCGCATTGGCAGTGGTTAACCACCCATGGGTGTTAAAGATGATGCTACACAAGCCCCTACACACAGTTTAACACAGCAAACTACATAATGAAGAAAAACCTGAAAGCGTCTTCCTGCAAAGCTTGACCTGATGTCGGATTTACAAATGGTGGATCATATGCCTGTCCTCTGTTTCCACCTGCAACAAAACTCTCTCCTTCAAGACTTCTCATGGGCAACTCCGATCCAGTGGAATGACCTACTTTGCACTATCAGACTCTTTTAATATCTCGGCCTTCAAGAAATCCCTTAAAACCCAGTTCTTCAGATTAGCATACCACATCAAAGATGCTGACCCATTCCTCACCTACTCCCACACTACGATAGATGTCACTTCCATGTCCTCTCCAATTCTGTAACATTAGTGCTGGTCTTCCTCCACCCCAACTCCTCTAGACTGTAAGCTCCTCGGCTCGTAGCAGGACCCCCTACACCTTGTGTTTCTGTTCCTATGTTTGTTTTAGTTTTGTTCTCATTCCCATTGGTTATTGTAAAGCGCTGCGGAAACTGGTGGCGCTTTATAAATGATGACAATAATAATACTAATAGCTATTGACTAATTATTACAGAACATATACAGCACATCATCATCAAAATATGGCGAAATGTGTCTTATTTCAGTGTTGTATCATTTTAGGCGTGACAATAATTCCTCTCTAGAGATGAAAGGGAGTAAAGGAAACCGAAGCCTGTAAGTCTGTGGGTTCTGAGGACCGTACAACTGGGCATTAACTATGATCAAAGTTTATGTAGGCTCACATTTATGCCGGAAAAATGTAAAAAAGAAAATCTGTTGGTATGGATACGGAGGACCACGGCTACAAATTTTACAGCTCTAGGTGAAGATATATTTTGCTTTGACCTTAAATGAACTCTCGCCTAGGATGTACTTTGGTTAGTAAGAAGAATGTTTAATGTATTTTGTGCCCATGGAAAGACAGACAGACAGGTTGAATGATCATTTAATAGACAGAAAGATAGATAGATCATCAGAAAGAACGATATATAGATAGATACCTATGATTAGACAGATGGATATAGATAGATACCTATGGATAGACAGATGGATATAGATAGATACCCATGGTTAGACAGATGGATATAGATAGATACCTATGGTTAGACAGATGGATATAGATAGATACCTATCATAAAACATAATTTTGCCTCTGTATAAATCAATGGTCAGGCCGCACCTTGAATATGCCGTGCAATTTTGGGCACCTGTCTTAGAAAAAGATATTATAGTGTTAGAAAAAGTGCAGAGACGGGCAACTAAATTAATAAGGGGAATGGAAGGGTTAAGTTATGAGGCAAGACTAACAAGCTTAAACCTGTTTAGTTTAGAGAAACGGCGCCTTAGAGGGGATCTGATAACCTTATATAAATATATACGGGGCCGTTGTAAACCATTGTCTGATAACCTATTCATTAACAGGACTATACATAGGACACGGGGTCATCCATTTAGACTGGAAGAAAGAAAATTTAGCTTAAAGCATAGGAAGGGTTATTTTACGGTGAGAACAATAAAGCTGTGGAATTCTCTGCCTGTTGAGGTGGTTGGGTCAGAGTCTGTACAGACTTTTAAAAAACGACTGGATGACTTCCTGCAGACACAGAATATTAAGGGTTATAATATTTAATATGTGGGTAAAAGCTTCTTGATCCAAGGAGAAATCTGACTGCCATTCTGGGGTCAAGAAGGAATTTTTTCCCAGTATGTTGCATATTGGCAAGTATTTCAGACTGGGTTTTTTGCCTTCTTTTGGATCAACAGCAGTAGGTTATGTGGGAGAGGCTGAACCCGATGGACGCATGTCTTTTTTCAGCCTATATAACTATGTAACCTATGGTTAGACAGATGGATATAGATAGATACATATGGTTAGACAGATGGATATAGATAGATACATATGGTTAGACAGATGAATATAGATAGATACATATGGATAGACAGATACATATGGTTAGACAGATGGATATAGATAGATACATATGGTTAGACAGATGGATATAGATAGATACATATGGTTAGACAGATGAATATAGGTAGATACATATGGATATAGATAGATACCTATGGTTAGACAGATGGATATAGATAGATACCTATGGTTAGACAGATGGATATAGATAGATACATATGGTTAGACAGATGGATATAGATAGATACATATGGAAAGCCAGATCGATAGCTATGATCGACTGATATGGATGGATAGACAGATATTCAGGATTCTGTCCTCAGTGAGTGAAATCTTATAATGGCGATCATTAGGTAACAAGAATAGGACCTGTCATCAATGGGATACATTGGCATTGTGACAGGCTTAAGCAGTTTATGGTCATATATTTTTTTATTTTTTTGAGAAAGGATTTTACCAGGAAGGATACATTGAGATTTCTCTCGTTTTCAACTATGTCCTGGGTGGCGAGTATGTACCGTTAGGTGTCTTGCCCAAGGACACTTACTGGAGAGGTTGCTCGTCGTTATCGAACCCATGACTCCACAGGCTCTCTCCACGCAGAGCAGTGATGTTACCTCTACTCCACCCAGCCGGTGAGCTAAATTCCCATAATTTTTATACAAAGCTTAGGGTTACACATTTTGGGATAAAAAGTGTTAAAATCTTGAAAGGGTTAAGACGAGTTGTTTGAGTCTTTGAAATCGATTTAATCTTTAAATGTGTGAGCTACTGTTAAAGTTGTGGAGTGCTCTGGAGTGCTCTCCTCCTGGTTTGTTGTAGACAGATAGATATGGATAGATATGTATGTCTATGATAGATAGATAGCAAAGGCGTGCGCATGGAGTCGCATGGAGTGTGCCTAGTGTGCCCAACCCTAATGTTGGATGAGGAGGTCTTTTTTCACCTCCTATACTGACATTTTAGATGTCCCTTATCTGATTCAGAATAAATATCCTAAAAAATGACTGTATCTCTTATTACAGGTTTGTTAGTGCTAATGAAAAATGTTCATTTTGTGTAAAATCTTGTTAACATAAGTTTCCAATTAATAGATGTTCCGTGGGTGCACACCCTAATGTAGCGGGCTGCGTACGCAAGTGATAAATAGATATGGATATACACTACAGTATATGTATGCAGAGGTGTTATTTTGCCTAGGCCGACAAGGCCTAGGCCTAGGGTGGCACTTTCCATGGGGTGGCGGCCCCGCTGCTCAGCGGGACCCACCGCCCCATGGGACTGTTGTGACCTGCCACACTGTGGGACCCGCCGCTCCATGGGACAAAACGCTCGCGGCTGCCGGTTCTTGAATACCCAGCCACCGAGCATTTCTGTCCCAGAGCTGCAGCTCTGTGATACGCTCATACATAGTGCACGTTTCTGTGGGTTTTATTGCTGTGCAGCTCTGTGATACGCTCAAAGTGCACGTTTCTGTGGATTTTATTGTTTAACCAATTAGAGGGGCTGTGATCCAGTATACTTGACATGCATGTCTGATCTTTGTAAAAATGGTTGAATTTTTAAACATTTCAGAATTTTATTTGATTATCTCAATAGATACAACATTTGAAATGGTATACAAAATATACATGTAGGCATTTGGTATCCACTTTTAATATCAAGAGAGGAAAAGGCGTAGCTCTAAGAGGAAAAGGTGGAGCCTAAAGTGGAAGGGCGGGGTTTAACAGGAAGAGGTGTGACCTTGACAGAAAGGGGTGTGTCAAATTTTAATTGGGGGGGTGCTCGAGTTTAGTCAGGCCTAGGGCAGCATAAAACCTAAATACACCACTGTATGTGTGTCTATGATACATATATTTATTTATTTATAAAGGATTTTACCAGGAAGGATACATTGAGATTTCTCTCGTTTTCAAGTATGTCCTTGTATATTCATATCTATATATGTATGCCTATGATTGATATATAGATATGGATACATATAGATGTTTGTCTATGATAGATATATAGATATGGATAGAAACATGCATAGATATGTATGTATATATGTATATGAGAGACAGCAGTTAAATAAGGTAATGGTTCTGTAAGAACACAATGATCAGCTGACTTACTATTTGCTTTCAACTTGGAAAAAAACATGAAATCTGCTTAAGGGCTGTAAATGCTGCTTTTTGCTGCCATTTAAGAGATTTTGATGTGTGCTCCAGAAGGCACCTGGATTGATTTGCTTTAAGAGATTACTTTGCAAGACTTACAAGAGGGCATTAGGTTTTCATGTCAAACTGAACTGTTTAACCTTTCTAGTTCCAGAATGAATGAGCGGCGTGGCTGCACAGGGACAGTTACATGGTATCCTCAAGGCAATATATTCATTTTGACTGATTTGACACCGCGTGCATTTAGCAATGTTTCATGTTTGCCACATTTAAAGGATAATGTCTCCATGTCCATAAGAACAATGTAACAATACAGACATTATTTGTGTTCCCTGCATTTAAACATTGCATTCTACTAGAACAGTGGTTCCCAACCGAGGTCCTCAGGTCCCCCTAACAGGGCAGGTTTTAAGGATTCCCTTGGGCAAATACAGACTGAACCCTGCAATCACAGAGCAGCAAATCCTATCACCTGTGCTGTGCTTCACATATCTGGCAAACCTGACCTGTTGGGGGTACTTGAGGACTGCGGTTGGGAACTACTGTACAAGGAGTCAGAGGATGATAGGAGATGCAATCTAAGTATAACCTAACCCTAATTCTTATTTAACCCTATCTCAAACATCTCCTAAATCAAACCCAAACTACTCCCAAAGTTTTAGAATCCACCCGTGTCATGGTTCATTGGTCTGATCCAAAATTAAATAAATACAACTAGTACATAAACATCGGTATGCATTAACATAAATCATAAAGTCCAGGGAGACCATAGTATTTACCTTGGGAAGAAACTTGGTTAAGCTGAAACGTTGGGGTTCCTTGGTGGTCCTAGTCACTTAGCCAGGGCTGGATTAATATGGGGCTGATGGAGCAGCAGCTCCAGGCCCATGCCCCATAATAGGTCCAGAGAAATAACTATCAGGGTAATCAGAGAAAGGTGAAACTCTGGAGAACTTTTGGAGAAGTGAAAATTCTAGATCAAAATAGCTAAACCAAAATTCTCTCACTTTCCAAATCAACAATTTTGTCCTAGAATTTTCACTTCTCCAAAATTTCTCCAGAGTTTCACCTTTCTCTGAATAACCCTGTATGTCTGCATTGTAGGCATTTGGAACCATGTGTCTCTGGCTCCATAGCAGCTACAGAGTCATATGAGGTATCAGTGGAAAGACCAGGTCTTGACCTTTCCAATGATACCAAACATGGCCAGGTTTTATATAATAATAAAAATAAAATAATAAATATTTGTTTTTTCTTTCTAACAAAGCAATATTTTTCACTTTTCAATTATAAAGTGAACAATGATGCTGCACTAACTCACCATCTCATTTCTCATGTCACCAACAAGTGTAGAGGCGATAAGACAATCTGTTACTACACATTGTTCCATCAAAAACACTGCGGTGAGGAGCACAGGGGGGGGGGACTATAGAACCCTCCTGCGTCTCTAATTTTTACACTGCACAAGGTCACGTGAGGTGTCATTGGACAGGTCAGAGTCTGACCTTTGCATTGATACCAAACATGACCATGTAATATCTAAAAGAAGGAAGAATATATTTTTTTATAATTATTTTAAAAGCAATAGCATTTTCCATTTTTCATGTATAAAATGAGCAATACCACTGCTATTACTCACCTTCTCATTCCCCACGCTGGGAGCAAGTTCAGTATTTTATACATAGTCATATTATCCTTAAAACACCATCCTCCAATACAAAAGTTAAAATTAATTCTTTTTTTTTCGTTTTGGGTAAAATTGTATATATCCTCAGAAAAATGCAGTGACAGATTCCCATTTTTTTTTTTTAACAAGAATGCCCTATAGAATATATAACCACAAAGGCTTGGATGATAAAATGTGTAAAAATCATTTTGCACGCTGTAAATGATTTAAATCTGAATGGAAATTTCCTCACACAGTATCTGGCTGGTTAGAAATACTCGTAACTGCACTATTAAATAACATAAAATATGTTTTCATTTCACTAAATACCAAAAAAAAAGCCACCAAAATCTTCAGCTCCAGGCCCGTAGAGATCATCTTAATCCGGCCAGGTCCTTAGCTACAACATCCAAGGTAAATACTAGTGTGTCCCTGAACTTTATCCAGGATGTACCAGTTGGTTTAGCTGTTTTAATTCTAGATTTTCTATTTGTTTGATAATACATGTTCCCATGTGGTTTATATTAGTGCATACGGATGTTTGTGTATTATTTGTACATATTTCATTTTGATAATATTTGTATCAATAAAGATATCGCTTTGATTATTTCAGAAGCTTTCAGGTTGTTGTATATTGCCAATATTACAAACTGCTAGAGGGCTGTAGTATTTCTTCTGTGCAACAACATGTTTCTATCTAGACAGTGTTTTCTCTGTGCACAGTTTGCTTGTTTGTGTATTACATATTCTAGGTTAAGGCTAGTGTCAGACGAACGAGTCATCACGTCCGTGTCGCCGCACAGTTTAACGCCCGTTGTAGCATTGGTTTGTGATCAATAGAGTCCAACACACAAAGTACGTGCGCAACGAACTGCGCACGCACCACGCAGGTGGCAACGGACACCATTTAGGCTGGGGTCAGACGAACGCAGTGCGAACGTGCGTTGAGCCGCACTTTATGACGGCCGTGGTAGCAGTAAATGACGTCCAACGCAGGCCCACACACAAAGTACGGCCGCACGAATGTTCGGCCGTGCAACGCAAGCGACAAACGAACGCATTTTCGCAAGAACGTCGAACCGCTAGTACTGACGTACAGAGTGCGCTGCGTCCGCATAGCGGCGTGTGTGCGTGATTAGGAGACGTCAGACGCTGCTCATGTCCGGCCAACATAACGTCCAGACACCCAAAGTTTCCTGGTTTGGATCCGTATGAAATCACGGCCGAAATTGCTCATCGTATGACCGCTATCGCGTATTCCGTGAAAAAGTACTTCCATGCGTTCGGATGCACTTTTTTTTACGGATGATGCGAAAAATGCATTCGTCTAATCCATAACCTTAAGGCCTCGACATAAAAGTGCTATGACGTACGCCCAGAGTGCACCACATCCGCGTAGCGGCCTGTGTGCGTGATGACGCGACATCAGACGCAGCACATTTGCGACGTCCTTCACGTTGACACTCAGACGTTTTTTTGGTCTGGCTGACTGTACCTGTAATTTTAATTAATTTTTTTTCCCATTTTTCCCTTCTTTTCTACATTCCGTAAAAAAAACGGACTGTGTGGTGTCTACAGTATCTTCCGTCACTACGTCCGTCCGTTATGCACGCATGCAGAATGTGCTCAGACTGCGTTCGTCTGACATTAGCCTAACCCGGCTCAGCTCACAGTGTATGCATAGTGGTGGCTCTAGGGTTAGTGAGCTCTTAGGCCAAGCTCAAATATGAGGCCCTTCTTCCTGTGTTGTTTTTTTTTGTATCATGTTGTCTTCTGTGCTTTCCCTCTGTGTGACTTGGTTTGTGCCGTATTATAGAGTCACCTCTGTGTATTTTTATATATTTAAGATTATAGGCTTGCTGGCAGAACTCAAAGCTACTTCATCAGTTTGGTCCTGCCTGTCAACCTGTCAATCAACATTCTTTACCTCTCACTTTATGCATCTGGTGCCAGGGAATTTGTGAACAGTATATGAATAAACTATATCTGTGTATTGATGCAGTGTCAGTGTCTGGTACAGATGTGTGTGCATATATATGTATGGTTTATTCATATGATATACTGTTAACAAATTCCATAACACCAGATACTTAAAGTGAGGAGTAAATAATGTTGATTGACAGATTGACAGACAGGTCCAGAGTAACGCAGAACGTTTTGAATTCTGTCAGTAAACCTGTAATCTTTAATGTATAAAAAATACACACAAGTGTATCCTTTTTTCCATTTCAAGATATATATATATTATATATATATGATGTATTTATATATTAGGGGGCCTGCTGTGATGGGTATATTGATGTTAAGGCAGGCTTAAGCAATAAATGATCATATCGTTTGACCAAATCCACATCTTTGAATTATATATATATATATATATCTTACATGCTGGGAAAAAATTATATATACAATATATATTTACAATAATATAGTGGTTATTTGGGTTGCGGTGAAGGGCAAAAAATAAGAAAAAAAGCCTCCACGCAATAACCAGTAAGGTTTATTATTGCAGAAGCCATTTGCTCATCACAGATATTCAAAGAACTGCATCCCAGAGCTACTGTGCCACATTCCCCATATGCAGCAAGGAACTCTGGGTAAGACATGCAAATGACATCTGTCTCACTTTTTTGCATCCTGGGTCTGTTTTCACGCAGAACCCTTCAATCAATGCCACACCATACTAGGTGGCTTTTTTTTATTATTTTTTAGCAGAGATCAGGTTTATGCTAAATTTGGATGCAAAAAAGTGTGACAGATGTTATTTGCATATCTTACCCAGAGTACCTTGCTGCATATGAGGAATGTAGTACAGGAGCTCTGTGATGTAGTTCTTTGAATTGCTGTGATGTGCAAATGGCTTCTGCAATAATAAACCTTAAAAATAATAAATATATATAAATAAATTAAACATATATTGAGCAATCAACGTCTCCATTATTTATGTGCATTTCTTTTAGGGATGTGCACGGCTGAAAGATTTGTTTTGTTTCGTTACGTTTTTAAATCATTTTGCTTTCGGAATTTCGTAACTAATTTTGTTTCGTTTCGATTTTGAAATTTCAAATCGATTTGAAATTTCGAATCGATTCGAATTTAATATATCAATTCAATAGTTGATATCAATTCGAATTTCGGATCACTAGATAAAACCCCAATTAATAAACTTTTGCTGTTAAAAGAAAAGCTAGGGTTAAATTTTAAGCTGTGTCACAGATTTAGTATTTGAGTCAAATTAAACAGTGAAACAAAATTAATTTGTTTCATAAAGTCCTTTGCCGACTATTACTTGTATTATAAGCTAAGATCAAGTCGATATTTATTTATTTATTTATAAAGGATTTTACCAGGAAGGATACCTTGAGATTTCTCTCGTTTTCAAGTATGTCCTGGGTAGTTCATTTCAAATTCGATAGTTGATATCGGTTATTCAAATTTTTCTTTTATGATGATGACACAGTGTAAAACTAAATAAATTCATTATATCCCGCTTTGTTTCTAATTCGTTATTCGGAAGTACTTCCGAATACGAATGATCAAATTTCAGTCCAAATTCCGAATTTTTCCGAAACGAATACACATCTTTAATTTCTTTTCATTTTTGGTTTATGAGACCTGATTTTACGACAAAATAACAGCTATTCGGGAAATTTGGGAGCATTTCAAAATTCTCAAAAAAGCCAAAAATCAACAAAAATGATAAAATGCTTCTGAATACACTGATCAATTTGGAATCTTTTTGATAACTGACAGAAATAGCACTCTTTCTCAGTACTAACCCTAATACATGCAGAAACAGTAACACTAACAGGGTTATTCAGAGAAAGGTGACAACCAGGAGAACTGGCAGGAGAAGAGAACAATCTAAACCAAATAGCCAATTTAGAAAGTGAGATAAATGGGAGAATTTTCTGGTTTGGCTATTTTGACCTCGAATTTTCACTTCTTCTGCCAATTCTCCTGAGTTTCCCCTTTTTTTGAATAGACCTGTATCAGTAACAGTAATCCAAACCCCAGACCTAACTGAACATCTGCAGAAACATTAACCCTAACAATAACCCTAACACAAACAGAACCAGTAAGCCTAACAGTAACCCGACCCTAGACCTAACCCATAACCCATAACCCTAGCCCAACTCTAGTTCAAACCTTAACCCTAAATAATATTGATTGGTATAGAGGTAATGGGTAGTATAGAGGGGGTGGAGGAGGTAAAAAGGGGTATATAGACGGGGCATGGGTATAGAGGGAGGCTTAGAGTGGGTATAGGAGCTAAATAGATGTGCACTGGCAACATCACCAAAAATTTGTCGGTCATTCAGAAAAAAATTTATCGATCGGAATTGGCAAACTCCAAAAATTCTGACACTTTGGATTCCAAAAAGTTCTGACATGAAATTTAGAACTGTGCACATGTCTGCTCTCCATATGGAATCATTTCAGCCACTGCCCCTGGATTTGAGGTTCAGGTAATACGCACGTATTCCAAGTACAGGATGATCTCTGGGGTTTCTTAAAAAAAGTTTTATTTAGGCTAGGGTCAGACGAGCGTGATTTCTACGGACTGTACGTCCGTGCACACAGACGTACGTCAGTACGGAAGACGCAGTAGTGGCCACACAGTCCGTTTATTCACTGACGTATATTTTGACGGATGTAGGAGGGAAAATAAAATAAAAAGCAAAACCATTTTGTCCGTGAAAAATGCTGGACGTATAAATGCAGTCCGTCTGACCATGTTCCATCACTCACACACAAAGCTATGCAGACGTTGCGGACGCAGCGCACTTTGTGCGGCCGTTCTAGGGGTTGTACGTTCTTGCCTGCCTTGCGTCCGTGGGCCGCGGCCGTTGTGCGTCCGCAGTTCAGTGCGGACGTACTTCATGTGTCAGGCTCCAATGGGCTTTCTGTCATGCTATCACGGACGTACTTTTAGGCGCAATCACGGACGTGAACACTACGCTCGTCTGACACCAGCCTTATCTGTAAGTACAACATGACCATCGTTTCAACTAAATCCATTTTCGAATTGAATTAGTTGAAACATTGGTCCTATTATTATTATTGTCATCATTTATATAGCGCCAACAGTTTCCGCAGCGCTTTACAATAACCAAAGGGAACGAGATACAGATAAACGGACATAGGATGGAAACAAGAGGTGTAGATGGCCCTGCTCATAGGAGCTTACAGTCTAGAGGGATTGGGGGTTGAGGAAGACAAGAGGAATTTTACTAGATAGGGACAGGATCATTAGTGCCAGTGGTTTGGGAATGGTGGGGCCATAGAAGCAGCTTCAATCATATGTGAGTAGGTGAGCAGAGGGATTTTGAGATTTTGAGCATCAGTGATGCGATACGCTAATCTGAAGAGATGGGTTTTGAGGGATTTCTTGAAGGCCTGAAGGTCAGGGGAGAGTCTGACAGGGCGAGGCAAGTCATTCCACAGGACCGGTGCTGCCCTTGAGAAGTCTTGGAGACAAGAGTTGGCCGTGCTTGTGTAGACCGATGACAGGTGGAGATCACCCGCCGACTGGATTTGTCTAGATGGGACATGCTTGCGGAGTAACGAAGATATGTAGGAGGGGTTGAGTTATTGAGCGATTTGAACTTGAGCATCAATATTTTAAACTGTATCCTGAATCGTACAGGAAGCCAATGGAGGGACCGGCAGAGTGGGGAGGTGTATGAGGTGTGTCTGGGGAGAAAAATAAGCCTGGTGCGTGCATTCATACAGATTGCAAAGGGGCAATACGGGAGTTGGCGAGCCAATAAGGAACGAGTCGCAGTAATCAAGATGTGAAATGACAAGGGCATGAACCAGCACTTTTGCGGTATCTTGTGTGAGAAAGGGGCGGACACGGGCGATGTTTTTGAGTTGAAAGTAATAGGATTTGGTCACTGTCTGGAATGTTAGGTCAGAGTCAAAAGTGACACCAAGGCAGCGAGCTTGGGGTGTTGGGCTAATGGGAGTTCCATTTACTCGTAGAGAGCTAGGTGGTATTGGGTAATTCTTGAAGGAAGGAATGACGAGAATTTCAGTTTTGGCAAGATTTTATAGCCGGCTGTCCACATTTCTGAGTCTCAGAGTGCATTCCTCTACGCCAAATAAAAACATACATAGACACACACATATATGTGGACCATAAAATGGAGAACAAATAAGATTCAATAGACTTTTAAGTATATCACAGCCTGTTTTACATATGTTTAACGTGCGTATATTGCTATACCTCTACATGTTCCGTCCTCAGCTGTATATTGATATAGACGTACAGTAGAGCACACAAATACGACGATATACCTTTCAAACACACGCACATATTTCTGTATCTCTCCCTGCACACCACAAAAGCTATTGATTTCCTTTGTAATATTTCGCTTCACCGAGCAGCTTCACTAAAACAATTTACCAGGATTAACCCTTCCTCTGCCAAGGCCCTTGACATCCAGAAATTGATTACCAGAAAATTACATTTAATCCTCCCCTGCCATCGAAATGATATAAAGCGCTATACCAACAGTAAGCACCGCTTGTCTTGAAAGCTGCTGCTACCGCGGTCCTGACATTAACCCATTTAAAGCCTGGATATCACATTAAATCCCTGGCGTAGACAAAGGCCGCCACCACAAGCTTTATCTAGGTAACCTGGCACTCCTAAGCTTGGTGCCACATCAAAGTCTGTACAGATTTAGGTTTCCTCAGAAAGCCAAAACCATGAGTTTAGATTTGAAATGGCTCTATGCAGGGTGGACTTTCAACCTTTGGGGCCCATGGTGCCCCACCTTGTGTCAGCCCACGTGCAAGTCACACCAACATATTACAGAAATCATTTCTCGAGACTAAAATTGGCTGCTAATACTATTTCTCAGCCATTTTTATGTTTAGGGGTGTGGAACCACACTAAAGGGGGCTCTCACAGGGCCCACCTCTAGGCCAGGGCTCTCAAGCAGTGTGTCAGGAACCGTGCCGGCTCCTGAACCATCTGCATGAAAAGTGCTGCCCTCACGGTCAGCACTAACTACCAGCAAACAAACAGTTAATGCACAAAACACATCACACCTCCTACCTGTGTCCATGAAGGACCACTCCCCTTTGTGTACCTCTCATCAGTATTGAGTCTGTATCCTGACCTGTTCAGACGTATTCCTGCATGCTCTTGATTCATTGTGTACCAGGCCCCTTTGCTTGCCCACCGACCACCGCCTTGTACCAGCCCATTGACCTCGGATTGCCCACTGACTACTCTCCTGATTACTCTCTCTTGTACTGCGCCTTGGAACTCATCTGTATCTGTTTACACAATGGTACTCTCTGTGTGTATCCCTGCATACTGGGCTCAGACCCCCCTGAAACTTGGGTCCCACCATGGCACACACCAGGTGCCACCCTGACAAAGTGCCCTATTGGCCTAATGGTCAGCCCCACCCCTAGTTCTATGACTGTCCACAAGGACTTGACATAGACCATGAAGATACTGGCACAAGGACCTCAGTCCCTGGTATTACACCTATAAACCTGAACTCCATTATGCCAAACCTAGTCTGGCATCATTCTAAACCTGAACTGGCAATACCTCTCTATACATGACCTCCAAGCCTAATAGAGAATCACATGTCTAAACATGACAACCAAGAACTCAGATATAATACAGAATAACATCTCTAAACACGATCTCCAAGAACTCAAACCTAATGCAGAATCACATCTCTAAACGTGACCTTGAAGAAGTCAAACGTAAAACGGCGCCATATCTCTAAATATGGCCTCAAAGAATTTGAATCTTACATGGTATCATATCTATATAAATGAACTCCAAGATGCTAAATCTGACCTGACATCACTTCGTTAAATGTGACCTCCAAGGAATCAAACCTAAGATGACATCACAGCTCTAAACATGATCTCCAGCACAGACACCTAATATGACATAACATCTATATACTGTAACTCTGTGGTTCCCAACCCTGGTCCACAGGTCCCCATAACAGGACAGGTTTTAAGGATTACCTTAGGGAAATGCAGACTGAATCCTGCAATCACTGAGCAGCAAATCCTATCACCTGTGCTGTGCTTCAGATATCTGGAAAACCTGACCTGTTGGGGGTACTTGAGGACCGCGGTTGGGAGCCACTGCTGTAACTCTACTCCAAGACTCCAAATCTAACACGGCGCTATATCTCTAAACATGAACGCCAAGACTCTAAATATGTCACGCCTCTCAGGGGGTCATTTGGTAGCTGGGCACAGATCTCTTGCATATGTGTCTATATGTTTCATTTGGACAAAGCACCCGAAGCATCACCCCCAATGCACCATTTCATTGACACAGAGTTGGTGGTGCGCCATTTCTATAATTCTGTTAAGAGGAAGAGCTGGACATTTCACTCATCTGGTGTTCTAGTCGATGGAGGTTCTCAGCAGGGTATTTAATAGCGTTCCTGTGCCCTGTTGGGAGTTTCATTTCCCGTCATTGTGCCTTTGTATTCATTTCCTTTGTGTATCTTGACCTCGGCTTTTTTCTGACTGTCCGGATCTCTCTAACCTTTTCACCTTGACTTCACTCCTCGAACTATGATTTCTCTTACCCTTAATTCATCTTCTTTGACTATTATAAGTGTAGCTTTGTTTACCCGGCCATAAGGACCTGTAGATCATATTTGTTAGCTTTATTGTGTAATCCAGACTGTGTGCGCTGGATAAAAAAACTTGCATTATATCTCTAAAATCAAATCTCAAATTACAAACCTAGATCTTTGAACATGAACCTAAGGACACTAACCTTGCAAAGCTCTTCCAAATATGAAATTCACAAATTGAAACAGGACCTGGCATCACATCTCTGAACCTGAGCTCGTTGCCTCTGAAGGGAAATCTAACATCGCTTCTCTATACACGCTCCCTGAGGCTTTAAGCTGGCATCACTCCTCCATACATGAACTCCAAAATCTCAAATCTAAGCTGGCAACAGATATTTAAACCTGTACTCCATGATTCTAAACGTAGACTGACAGCACTCCTTTGATCCCGAAACCAAAGCTTCTAAATCTAAGCTGCATAGCAGCCATGAATTTATTTATTTATTTATAAAGGATTTTACCAGGAAGGATACATTGAGATTTCTCTCGTTTTTAAATATGTCCTGGGTTCAAGAACATTGAATTGTTACAGTAGGTACAGAAAAACAAAGTAATAAAATGCAAGATATAACAAAAAACAAATATAATTATACAGATTAACACAGAAAATAAATATGTAGGAAAATGAAACTTGCAGGGTAATTCAAAGAGCTCCGAATTGCTTGAGAAAGGTAACCGAACGCTGAAAATCAGCGTTCGGTTACCGTTCTTGGCCATTCGGCTATCCAGAGAGCAGGCAATTCACCAAATCCTAGCGAATTGCCTGAACATACGGTGCCTGTATGTGCGACAGTTCGAGGGCAGTGAAATCCCCATGAAAAGCACTGCTTCGTCTATTCAGAGAACACAAACCAGCAGTGAAAGGTTCCCGAAAAGCCCTGCCATTCGGTGGTTTAATTCGACAAGTTTATTCAGGAGAATCCCATAGGCTTCAATGTTAAAAATATTCCCGTTTTAATTCAATATCTAATAAACCGTTCATTATAAAATTCTGCAGTAAAGAGTCTCTTTATTTATAGATTTTTTAGGATATTTTAAACATTTTTCTGTTTTTAAGTTTAGTTATTTTTTCTGTAACAGCCCTTTTTATTATCATTCCCTGGACCTCATATGCAAATTTCTGACATTTTCGCTCAGTAGTTTCTTTGCAAACAGCGTTTCACTTTCAAACATTCACACAAACTGTTTTGCTAATTTATTCACTGCCTCGTCTGCGTCTCAGCTGCTTCGCTGCGTGTGATCGGCTCCTGCTTGGGTTTTTCGACGGGTTAATCCAGATGTTTTTGCGGGTTTTCGTTGTGCATTCGCCAGGTTTTGCGGTTAGTTTTCGGTGGGTTTGCGGTGACTTTTCCCTACAATTCGAGGACCCTGTGGTGCTTGCTGAATACACCGCAGGGTCACCGAAATGGGATCGGCAAAAGGAACTGAATTGAAGAGAACGAAAAGTCACCGAATGTGCGGTGACTTTTCGAATCTCTTTGATTTACCCTGTTGGAAAATCTAAGAAAAGCTTGAGTGAGGCTGCACAGTAACAGTAAACTTTCTAGCTCCCAAAACAGCTACAAAGCCTAATTCATATCATATAAACAGAAAAGATACATATGTTACGGTTAAGCCTGAAGTGCAGTTAATTTTAAGATTACCCGGGTAATCCTGACATTACCCAAAACCGCCGGATAAAGCTGCTAAAAAAATGAAAAAATTCGGACTTTACCCGGGTAATCCTATGATTTACCAAAAGCCCTTGGGTAACAGTCTAGAAGAGCTGAAAATCCGCACTTTACCCGGATGATCTGCAGACTATTCAACCCCATGTGGTTAAAATCAAATTTTGTTATCGTTCAGATAAACATCTGAAGCTTTACCCGGGTAATCTGAGGACGATCCACAGCTTCACCTGGGTAATCTGCAGAGCATCCAACCCCGCTCGGGTAAAAGTGAATTTTACTATTATCTAAGGATATTATCAATGAAAATGGCAAAATACAAACATTAAAATGTATTGCGGATATAGTGAATATACAGAGTAACAGGATATGTTTCTTATATGAATGTTAAAGAGTTACATGATCTTTATTATGTGTCATATGTGCTTATATATCATTTATAAAACATAATCAGGTTACTCTTTATATAATATCTTTATCTTCATAAATTAATTTTCAGACAATTAACACACAGAGTTACATGACGGTTATTTAGTGGGGTTTGTGACTGTGGATACAATTTGGTTAAAAATAACAAAAAACACAATTTGTTGTCAGGTAACAGTATACAGCTTTACCTGGGTAATCCGCGGAATTCAGTCAACTGTAACCTGTAAAGACCAAGAAAAGCGGAGCACCCAGAGGCGTTTGGATAGTTTGCTGATTACCCGGATAAAGTACAATGTTTCATTTCACATTGGACTTTATCCAGCAACCCTAGGGTAATGTGCTTTCTACCTGGGCAAAACACAGCAGAAAAGCGGGGTACCACGAGGCCCCTGGATACTTTGCAGATTACCCGGATAAAGTCCGAAATGTCATTTCACTTCGGACTTTTGCTAACGACGCCTGGGTAATGTCAAGATTACCCGGGTAATCCTAGGATTAACCGCACTTCAGACTTTAACCGTAACACATATAAATGGAAGGTAAAATATACATTGGATTGGAAATAGCCATAGGATTGAACTCTAAGGTATGTGATCCCAAATGAAGACAAAAACACTCGCACGGTGTACCAAGATAGTTGTGGGAAGCAATCTATTGAACATAGAAAAAAGGCTCTTGCCACTGTTGGTGACGGGGTAACCCCAATATAACAATTGCAAAAGATAGTGGAGACAGCCAAAGAATAAATTAAAACTTTGGTCCCAATAATAGGGATCTTAAAAGCTAAGTTTTATTTTATTCTTTGGCTATCTCCACTATCTTTTGCGATCCCTATATGAACACCATACGAAGATACACAACTTAAAACCTGCACCGGAGGTCTAGACCTTTAGTATAAGACCTTTATAATAGATTTCTGCCCCCCAATTTGTTGCACATAACTCACCACTCAGTGCAAATTTGATATTGTGTCGTGACGTATCAAACGTTCCCCAGCTGATGCACGGAGCCACGAGCTGCATGTCTAACTGCAGGAACTCTTTTTGGCCAGTAGGTGGCAACATCTGCCTACCAAATCGTTTATTGCAGTAAGAAATACACTGGGAATATTCCAAATATTTATTACTGTATAAATAATTAAAAATGATTTTTCAAAAATTCACTGGTTCCTGGCAGTGGAGTTTTGGAATATCCCTTGTTAGTGAAGGGAGTAATCTGTAATCATAAATGGGTTTCAGGGAATTCTTATAAAGTCACCAGAAGTATGTCTTTCATTATAATTTTCAAAAGGAAATATATGATTGAAAGTAGGGATGTGTCACGGCCCTAGCCGCCAGCAGTGCAAGAAATACAAATCTGGTGCTGCCCTACCTTGAATCCACAAAGGCAGCACCTTTCAAGCACTGTCCTACTGAGTCCAGGCTTATCCTGCAAGCTCTGCAGCAGACTCAGGTGCCCCCATCTCCTGGCCCGGTGCTTCCCAACTAAAGGGTGGATCACCCATGAATCCTTGCTTCAACATTGCTCAGTATTCAGTTTGTTTCCTGTCAGCATAGAAGCCTGATCTCTCTGCTTATACCTGTGTACCAGACCATTTACCTTGTTTATCGGCCTTTGCTATTCTCTGCCTGCCCATGACCCTTGACTTGCCCCTGGACTTTGCTATTAAAATACCCTCCTCTGGATACCACGCCTCAAGACCCTCATCTTGTTCTGTATTGCCATTGCCATAGACCCTCATCTGCTGCAGCCTCTTCTGTTGCTGTGTTACCTACCTTGCTGCCTGATCATCTCTTTCCCTGGACTCCCACACTCAACACCCCTGGCCTCTCACCTTCATACCCCTGCATACCTGCACTCCTGCTTTCAGCCCTGCAATCCACCTAATTAGCCCGTAACCTGTCTGATGTCAGCCCTGATCCTGCCCTGTCCATCTGACTGTTAGTCAACCCCCTTCCTGTCCTGTGTCTGAGTCCCCCTGTATCTGTAGTCAGCCCTATTCCTGGTTTGCTCCTCTGTTTCTGTCCTGAGTCCCCCTTGTATCTGTAGTCAGCCCTGTTCCTGGCTTGCTCCACTGTTTCTGTCCTGAGTGCCCTTTGTATCTGTAGTCAGCCCTGTTCCTGGCTTGTTCCTCTGTTTCTGTCCTGAGTTCTGTGTGTAGTCAGCCCCTTTCCTGCCCTGTCTGTTTCTCTGTATGCTTAGTTAGCCCTATTCCTGTCAAATGTTGGCGAATTGCCTGCACATAAGGTGCCTGTTCGAGGGCAGTGAATCCCCATAGAGAAGCAATACTTCGTCTATTCAGAGAACACAAAACAGCAGGGAAAAGTTGCCGAAATGCCCTGCCATTCGGTGGTTTCATTCAACAGGTTTATTCAGGCGAATCCCATAGGCTTCAATGTTAAAAATATTCCCGTTTTAATTCAATATCTAATAAACCGTTGATTATAATATTCTGCAGTAAAAAGTCTCTTTATTTCTAGATTTTTTAGGATCTTTAAGGCATTTTTAGGTATTTTTTTGCGAACATTTTGTTTCCGATTTTTTTTTTAATCGTTTTTTCTTTTTTCTGTAACAGACATTTTTATAATTATCATTCCTTGGATCTTATATGTAAATTTCAGACATTTTCGTTCTGTGGTTTCTTTGCAAACAGCGTTTCACTTTTTAAACATTCAAGCGTACTGTTTTTTTGTTTTTTTTCACTCCATTCGTCTGCGGTGTCGGCTTTTTCCGCGGCTGCTCTGCGCGGTGATCGGCGGCTGCCGATGTTTTTGCGGGTTTCGGTGTACGTTCGCTGGGTTTTGCTGTGAGTGTTTGGCGGCTTTTCGGCGGCTTTTCCCTGCACTACGATGGCCCTGTGGTGCTTGCTGAATACACCGCAGGGTTGCCGAGATGGGATGGCTGAATTGAAGAGAACGAAAAGTCACCGAACGTGCGGTGACTTTTCGATTCTCTGTGAATAACCCTGATTGTGTTTTCTTCATTCTACTCAGGTGCTGCCATGTCTGTGGTTTGGATCTGGGATCCTCATCTATCATCCTCTTGCTGAGTCTGTCCAGTGAATGTTGCACTGCCGCTGGTTATCCTGAACTGAGCAAACCTACAGTGAGTGTAGTAGTGAGTGTACAGTAAAAAAATATAATTAAAAAGTCCCATTTTAAAAGTCATCATTCAGTTACACAGATCTTTTTTCCTTCATACTCTCCTCTTCTTTTGTTCCCAGAGGAAATTATGAAAAAGTCTCTGTACTGTGCAATTTTAATGTATAATGGACATTTAATACTAATATTCATCTAATCAATCATAGCAGTGACGGTGTCTAGGTCTGTCACTCAAGTCACTGGGATTGAAGAGACATATTCTTAGACCTAGACACGGTCACTGCTGGGATTAATTGAATATTATATATATATATATATAAATCACAAGTATAGCAGTACATACAGGGTTATTCAAAGAGAGCCGATCTGGCCCTGAAATTTAACCAAACAGTGAAATTCAGCCTACGGTTACCTTTCCTGGCCATTCGGCTATTCAGTAAGCAGGCAGTTCACCAAATGTTGGCACATACGGTGCCTGTTCGAGAGCAGTGAAATCCCCATAGAGAAGCAATCTATTCAAAGAACACAAAACAGCAGGGAAAAGTTGCCGAAATGCCCTGCTGTTCGGTGGTTTCATTCGACAGGTTTATTCAGGCGAATCCCATAGGCTTCAATGTTAAAAATATTCCTGTTTTAATTCAATAGCTAATAAACCGTTTATTATAATATTCTGCAGTAAAAAGTCTCCTTATTTATAGATTTTTTAGGATCTCTTAGGCATTTTTGGGGATTTTTGGCAAACGTTTTTTTCGTTTTTTCATTTTTCTGTAACAGCCCTTTTTATTATCATTCATTGGATCTTTATATGTAAATTCCAGACATTTTCGTTCAGTAGTTTTTTTTTGCAAACAGCGTTTTAATTTTCAAACTTTCAAGCAAACTGTTGTTTGTTTTTTTCAATTCGTTCGTCTGCGTTTCAGGTTTTTCCGGCGGCTGCTCTGCGCTGTGATCGGCGGCTAGTCGGGGTTTCTCCTGCGTGTTCGGCGTGGTTAATCCAGCTGTTTCTGCGGGTTTCTGTGAGTGTTTGGTGAATGTTTGGTGGGTTTTGCAGTGAGTGTTCTGCGGGTTTGCAGCGAGTATTCCCTGCACTACGGGGGCCCTGCGGTGCTTGCTGAATACACCGCAGGGTCGAACTAGGATTGCCAAATCGCCCCAAAGTGCGGGGAACGAAAAGTAACCCTGATAATGATATCTCTTTTATTGGACTAACATTACATTTAAAAGACAAGCTTTCGAGAGTGTTTCTCTCTTCTTCAGGTCTGGAAGCTACTGAGCAAAATCATAGAATTGATCATTTATATATATATATATAATGTATTATTATATATTAATATTCTATATTAGTATTAAACATTCATTATCATTATAAAATTGCAGACTTTTTTCATACTATCCTCTTCTAGGATGGTCCCAGAGGAAAGCATGAAAAACGTTTCTCTGCACTCTGCACCTTAATAATGTATAATGAATTTAAGAATTTATTAAAGTGCACAGAGATAATAATTTATTAAGCATTTAATGTCACTACTATTGTCATTACAGTCAGTGTGTGCTTATCTAATGGAGTTCTGATTCCCGAGCAACAGTAGTTAAAATAAAAGTAGTAATATGGGGTTAGGGGTATGACACCATGTGCTACTGCAGCTGGTGACACCAGCCCTAGTGACTCCACTGGGTATATATGTATCTGAGGACTGGTGCGCGTATACATGTATCTGAGGTCTGGTGCGTGTACACATGTATTTAATGTCTGGTGTGTGTGTGGGTATATATGTATCGGAGGTCTGGTGCGTGTACACATGTAGTTGATGTCTGGTGTGGGTATATATGTATCTGAGGTCTGGTGTCTGTGTGTTTATATGTTACGGTTAAAGTCTGAAGTGCGGTTAATTTTAGGTTTACCCGGGTAATCCTGACATTAGCAAAAGTCCGAAGTGAAATGAAATTTCTGACTTTACCCGGGTAATCTGCAAAGTATCCAGAGGCCTCTGAGTACTCCGGTTTTCTGTTGTTTTTTACCTGGGTAAAACACACATACCCTAGTGTTGCTGGATAAAGTGCAAACCACACTAAATAAATGTAATGTAACTCTGTGTGTTAATTGTCTGAAAATTAATTTATGAAGATAAAGATATTATATAAAGAGTAACCTGATTATGTTTTATAAATGATATATAAGCACATATGACACATAATAAAGATCATGTAACTCTTTAACATTCATATAAGAAACATATCCTGTTACTCTGTATATTCATTATATCCGAAATACATTTTAATGTTTGTATTTTGACATTTTCATTGATAATATCCATAGATTATAGTAAAATTCACTGTTACCCAAGGGGGGTTGGATGCTCTGCAGATTACCCAAGTGAAGCTGTGGATCGTCCTCAGATTACCCGGGTGAAGCTTCAGACTTTTATCTGAACGATAACAAAATTCGGGTTACTAAATGGGATTGAATAGTCTGCAGATCATCCGGGTAAAGTGCGGATTTTTTCAGCTCTTCCAGACTGTTACCCAAGGTCGGTTGGTTAGTCCTAAAATTACTCAGGTAAAGTCCGAATTTTTCATTTTTTTGCAGCTGTACCCTGCCGTTTTGGGTAATGTCAGGATTACCCGGGTAATATTAACATTAACTGCACTTCGGGCTGTAACTGTAACATATATATATATATATTTAAGGTCTAGTGTCTGTGTAGTCAATGTGTGTGCAAGTCTGTGCAGTGGGTAAATGGGGTGTCTGCCCATACATTTCAATATTAACATAAACTGGACAGGCTTTCAGTAAAATCCTAAATTATTTATTGAAAAGCGACACAAGACATTAAATAGAAGTATCGGTACTCTGTATCGGTGAATACCTGAAAAAAGTATCGATATTCTGTATCGGTGAATACCTGAAAAAAGTATCACTACTCTGTATCGGTGAATACCTGAAAAAAGTATCAATACTCTGTATTGGTGAATACCTAAAAAAAAGTATCGATACTCTGTATCGGGGAATACCTGAAAAAAGTATCAATACTCTGTATCGAGGAATACCTGAAAAAAGTATCAAAACTCTGTATCGGTGAATACCTGAAAAAAGTATCAGTACTCTGTATCGGTGAATACCTGAAAAAGTATCGATATTCTGTATCGAAGGAATACCTGAAAAAAGTATCAATACTCTGTATCGGGGAATACCTGAAAAAGTATCGATATTCTGTATCGAGGAATACCTGAAAAAAGTATCAATACTCTGTATCGGTGAATACCTGAAAAAAGTATCAATACTCTGTATTGGTGAATACCTAAAAAAAGTATCGATACTCTGTATCGGTGAATACCTGAAAAAAGTATCGATATTCTGTATCGAGGAATACCTGAAAAAAGTATCAATACTCTGTATCGGGGAATACCTGAAAAAAGTATCGATATTCTATATCGAGGAATACCTGAAAAAAGTATCAATACTCTGTATCGGGGAATACCTGAAAAAGTATCGATATTCTGTATCGAGGAATACCTGAAAAAAGTATCAATACTCTGTATCGGTGAATACCTGAAAAAAGTATCAATACTCTGTATTGGTGAATACCTAAAAAAAGTATCGATACTCTGTATCGGTGAATACCTGAAAAAAGTATCGATATTCTGTATCGAGGAATACCTGAAAAAAGTATCAATACTCTGTATCGGGGAATACCTGAAAAAAGTATCGATATTCTATATCGAGGAATACCTGAAAAAAGTATCAATACTCTGTATCGGGGAATACCTGAAAAAAGTATCAATACTCTGTATCGGGGAATACCTGAAAAAAGTATCGATATTCTGTATCGAGGAATACCTGAAAAAAGTATCAATACTCTGTATCGGTGAATACCTGAAAAAAGTATCGATATTCTGTATCGAGGAATACCTGAAAAAAGTATCAATACTCTGTATCGGGGAATACCTGAAAAAAGTATCAGTACTCTGTATGCCTTATGATAGGCATAAGGCTATCCTAAACAAAAGATAAATCCAGGTAAAGTATCCATGTAATTGGGCAGACTAGATGGGCCGAAAGGTTCTTATCTGCCGACATTTTTCTATGTTTCTATGTATCGGGGAATACCTGAAAAAAGTGTCGATACTCTGTATCGGTGAATACCTGAAAAAAGTATCAATACTCTGTATCGGGGAATACCTGAAAAAAGTATCAATACTCTGTATCGGTGAATACCTGAAAAAAGTATCAATACTCTGTATCGGGGAATACCTGAAAAAAGTATCAATACTCTGTATCGGGGAATACCTGAAAAAAGTATCGATACTCTGTATCGGGGAATACCTGAAAAAAGTATCGATATTCTGTATCGGGGAATACCTGAAAAAAGTATCAATACTCTGTATCGGTGAATACCTGAAAAAAGTATCAGTACTCTGTATCGGTGAATACCTGAAAAAAGTATCAGTACTCTGTATCGGGGAATACCTGAAAAAAGTATCGATACTCTGTATCGGGGAATACCTGAAAAAAGTATCGATACTCTGTATCGGGGAATACCTGAAAAAAGTATCAATACTCTGTATCGAGGAATACCTGAAAAAAGTATCGATATTCTGTATCGGGGAATACCTGAAAGAAGTATCAGTACTCTGTATCGGGGAATACCTGAAAAAAGTATCAGTACTTGTACTCTGTCTTAAAAGACATTCCTGCATCACTAATTAAAACCTAATAAACGTATCTCAGTGTGTGGGGCAAAAAGGATCTGCATTCCCTCTGAGAAAAGAGTGGTGTATCTGCATTCCCTCTGAGAAAAGAGTGGTGGATCTGCATTCCCTCTGAGAAAAGAGTGGTGGATCTGCATTCCCTCTGAGAAAAGAGTGGTGTATCTGCATTCCCTCTGAGAAAAGAGTGGTGGATCTGCATTCGCTCTGAGAAAAGAGTGGTGTATCTGCATTCCCTCTGAGAAAAGAGTGGTGTATCTGCATTCCCTCTGAGAAAAGAGTGGTGTATCTGCATTCGCTCTGAGAAAAGAGTGGTGTATCTGCATTCCCTCTGAGAAAAGAGTGGTGGATCTGCATTCCCTCTGAGTAAATAGTGGTGGATCTGCATTCCCTCTGAGAAAAGAGTGGTGGATCTGCATTCCCTCTGAGTAAATAGTGGTGGACCTGCGTTTCCTGCTTGACTTGACCCCTGACCTGCACAAACTCAAGTGCTAAAAAGTGAGCCTTAAATTTATAATATACTGTACATTTAAAGCCAGGGCAAATTGGTTCTTCTAGTGACATTTTTGTCGGGTCAGAAATCCACTCTGTAAAGCTCCAGCAACTTCAAAATCCATGACCTCTCTCTAGCTATTTTCAAGCACATTCGGAAAAGCCAATCTTAATCATGGACGCTGCAGAAGAATCCATTAACCTCTGCTGCTGTGTTTTTATTTCTCTAATACTACATACCATTTCAGCTTTTGTTTACAATATAATAGGCACATGAAACAAAATAACAAGCCACCAAATAAAACATTAATGCTCATTATGTTATTGTTTCCTAGTGATGCAATTATCTGTTTTATGCACACATAATTCTGATAAACAAGCACTGGTTGTGTTTTGCTTCATGCTGAGTGAGGACCATCCTAGAAGACAGCACAAAATACCCCACTCATGCTGAGTCTGCATTCATGCACACTTACCATTCATAACTGGATGCACGCGCGAGTCGCTAATTAATTCCAATATTTACATAAAGAATCCTGCGCACACACTCTGAAACTTCACAAAACTGCGTCCCAGTGTTCGTGTATACTGATATTCTTCATCAACACCCTTCAGAGTCAGCATTCAAAGACACACATAGACACATTTTACCAACATACAGTAGCATACAAACAATCTGTACCAACACACTCCAGCAGTCACATACAAACCGGAACTCTGTCTGTACCAAAGTATTATTATTCTTTATTTATAAAGTGCCAGCATATTCTGCAGCGCTGTACAATACCCGAGAGTGCACAAGCAGAGACTGTACCAACACACCTGGGTATTCATACAGACACTAACACTCTGTACCAACGTACCCGAGAATGCACAAGCAGAGACTGAACCAACACACCTGGGTATTCATACAGACACTGACACTCTGTACCAACGTACCCGAGAATGCACAAGCAGAGACTGAACCAACACACCTGGGTATTCATACAGACACTGACACTCTGTACCAACGTACCCGAGAATGCACAAGCAGAGACTGAACCAACACACCTGGGTATTCATACAGACACTGACACTCTGTACCAACGTACCCGAGCATGCACAAGCAGAGACTGAACCAACTCACCTGGGTATTCATACAGACAGTGACACTCTGTACCAACGTACCCGAGCATGCACAAGCAGAGACTGAACCAACTAACCTGGGTATTCATACAGACACTGACACTCTGTACCAACGTACCCGAGAATGCACAAGCAGAGACTGAACCAACACACCTGGGTATTCATACAGACACTGACACTCTGTACCAACGTACCCGAGCATGCACAAGCAGAGACTGAACCAACTCACCTGGGTATTCATACAGACACTGACACTCTGTACCAACGTACCCGAGAATGCACAAGCAGAGACTGAACCAACTCACCTGGGTATTCATACAGACACTGACACTCTGTACCAACGTACCCGAGAGTGCACAAGCAGAGACTGAACCAACTCACCTGGGTATTCATACAGACACTGACACTCTGTACCAACGTACCCGAGCATGCACAAGCAGAGACTGAACCAACTCACCTGGGTATTCATACAGACACTGACACTCTGTACCAACGTACCCGAGAATGCACAAGCAGAGACTGAACCAACTCACCTGGGTATTCATACAGACACTGACACTCTGTACCAACGTACCTGAGCATGCAGAAGCAGAAACCCTTCAATACACGGCAGCATTAAAATATACATTGACCCTCTGTATCAGCTCAATCAGTCACACATACACTGACACTGTGCACCACATACCTCTATATTATTCACACTGACGCTCGGCAACAGTAATACTTCAACATGTATGTACACAAACACACTGCTCCAGTATAAATCAATCATATGCACACTAACACCAGTATACCTCAACATATATGCACATTGACACTCTGCACCACTGTATGTCTCAACATTTACTTGCTACATAGGCATTTCGCATCAGCACACCTCAACATGCACACAATGACACTAGGGGTTATTCAAAGAGCACCACAAGCAGCAATTTCACCATAATATTGGTGAGCGTTCGTCCGGCGCACTTCGGCGAGCTTAATTCGTCAACCCTGTGGTGAATTCAGTATTCACCACAGGGTCCCAGAACTGCGCCGAATGGTGGCGATAAACCCACGGAATGCCGCTTAAAAATCATTGAATGTGTCCGATAAACCGCCGAACGCAGCCGACAATCAGCCGAACGCCTTCCATCAGCTTGACTGAGCTGTGAGGTGACTGGATTCAGCACTGAGGGACAGGGAGGGAGAAACAGCACTGTGATCAGGCCATTTATTAACCCTTTATCCTTTCTGTCCTGAGCCCTGTGAGGCGGCAGATCTGCCTGGTGAATCCAGAGAGGAGATCCAGGCTGAGGCTCCTGGGAGTGAGCGACTTCTTGACCTGTGGATGACCCGGGACTCCTAAGGATACCAGGACTATACGACCGGCGAACCGCTGAGGGCAACTGGATGAGCCTACTGAAACACCCACAGGCGAAGTACCGGCTGGGTGGAATAGAGGTAACATCACTGCTCTGCATGGAGAGCAGCCTGTGGAGTCATGGGTTCGATCCCAGCGAGCAATCTCTCCAGTAAGTGTCCTTGGGCAAGACACCTAACGGTACACACTCGCCACCCAGGACATAGTTGAAAACGAGAGAAATCTCAATGTATCCTTCCTGGTAAAATTCTTTCTCAAGAAAAAAGAAGTGATTGAGCCTAACGAGGCTCTAGAAAGTGTGAGTGGGTCTTTCCCCCCTTTTTTTTCTAATATATATTGTCAATGCTGGACGTTTATGAACTTTCACATTTATTGAACACCTGATCGTATATGTATGTATGCACTTCAAAAGTTTTTCTACGCATACTTATTTTAACCCTGTGAGTGCGTGAGCGCTGAGCATCTGTCCTGGTTTTTCCTATTGTATTTGGTGTAGTTTTGGAACTACATTTTAGGTGCTTTTAGCGACGGAGTTCACCTATCATTTTGGCCACTTTGGTCTGTTCCCTACATCCTTTATTTTGTAGCTTGCAAATATATTAATTAATAAAAAGACTTTTTGCTGCAAATGAAAAGAATATACACTAACCCTTGAATAAAAAAAAACGGGGAATTCTTTTAACATTAAAAACCTATGGGATTCGCCTGGTTAAACCTGTCGAATGAAACCACCGAAAATCTGGGCATAGACAACTTTTCGCTGCTGTTTGACATTTCCTGAATAGATTACCGTTACGTCTCTACGGGGATCTCACTGCTGCCGTACTGCACCGTATTTCGCTGGCAATTCGTCAATATTTGTCGAACTGCCAGCTTTCTGAACAGCCAAATTGGCATGAAATTGCACTATGGGGAAATTCACCAATGTACTAACACAAACCTGCAATCACACACAGATGACAAGCCAGACAGAGCACTACATGATCATACACAAAAACTACAAACACTTTCATCTTAAATGCAACTCAGTATTCACTAGGGATGTGCGTTTCGGGTTTCGGAATTTCGGAATTATACCCGAAATTTCCCGATTCGTGCATTCGGATTCGGCCGATTTTCCAAAAATGTTTGGATCCGAATTTTCAAATGGAGTAGAAATGTGTAAAATCAAAATTCATTTTCGTTCCATTCGTGATTTCGGCTCCATTCCTGATTTCGGTTCCATCTCAGTAATTTCGGACATCATATTTATATCGCTGATTCTGTAATTAAAATTTGTATCATTCCCATCTCAATGTATCCTTCCTGGAAAACCAGAGAAATCTCAATGTATCCTTCTTGTAAAACCAGAGAAATCTCAATGTATCCTTCTTGTAAAACCAGAAAAATCTCAATGTATCCTTTTTGTAAAAAATGAGAAATCTCGATGTATCCTTCTTGTAAAACACAAGAAATCTCAATGTATCCTTCTTGTAAAAAATGAGAAATCTCAATGTATCCTTTTTGTAAAAAATGAGAAATCTTGATGTATCCTTCTTGTAAGACCAGAGAAATCTCAATGTATCCTTCTTGTAAAACCAGAGAAATCTCAATGTATCCTTCTTGTAAAAAATGAGAATTCTCAATGTATCCTTTTTGTAAACAATGAGAAATCTCGATGTATCCTTCTTGTAAAACATAAGAAATCTCAATGTATCCTTCTTGTAAAAAATGAGAAATCTCAATGTATCCTTCTTGTAAAACATAAGAAATCTCAATGTATCCTTCTTGTAAAATATGAGAAATCTCAATGGCAGAATTATCGTATCGTATAATTATCGTATCGTATAATAATCGTATCCGAAAAACCATTAGTTTACGTCAAAACGAATAGACACTTTGAAACGAGGAGAACAGACGTTCCGAAAAACACGAAAATTTAGGAAATCACGAAAAAAAAGTCGATACGAAAAACGAACCGAAACGAAACAGAAATCGGCCAAAACGAGCCGAAATGAAAATTTACAAAATCCGAACGAACCGAACCGAACCGAAAAAAAAATCGGTGCACAAGCCTAGTATTCACACCATAGCTCCTCATAAACACGTCTGTTCTTACATGTTACACTTACACAAACACATCCCTGCATTCATATACACGCGCGCTGTAAATTATTTTTACCGATACAAACACAAGTGACTGTGTCTCCACACAAGCATTTACTGCTGCCTTATACACAAATAACCACGTGTCGTCACTCAAACATTGTAAGAAGACACAGTCACATACCTGCCTCATTAACATGAGCTGGCGAACTGCTGAGGCCTGTACGATTAGCAGATACACAATCTGGAACATGGTCTCATGGTTTAGACACAGTCTGCTACATCCTCATGTATCCTTATGCTTTCTGCACAGAATGCTGATATCTCTTTCACAGTGTCGACCCATTTAATATGTTGCATGCCATACTGAGTGCATATGGGGCATATAAAACACACAGGGTTACGGCCTCGTGAAATCAAGGAGAAGGGATATAGAGGGTGATTGATGTCATTATTGATCGGCGGATTAATACAAGATGGACCAGCCTAAGAGAACAAGGAGGGAGAGGAAATCAAGACGGAAAAAAAGGGAGTGCGACGAAGGCATGGGAAGAAAAAACAAGAGAACAGAAGAATGATGTCGGGGCATCTTGTAAGTGAAAGATACAAAAGGGAGAATTGATTTTTGCTCTTAATGAAAGAAACGGGGGGAGCAAGAGCTAAAATGAAACAAAATGATAGAAACACCATGGGAATTGCTGCCATAATGATAAAATTAGGGTGCAATAAACAACAACAGAGAGCGATGGACGGAAAGCACGGGAAGTACCGGATGGAGGAGCAGGCCGACCATCCCATCTGGTCTATAAAAGAACAGGAGGGGGAGAAGAGGGAGAGAGAGCAACAGAATGATGTGAATTATATGACTGTGTCCAGTCAGGGCTGTCATAGTATGTAACACTCAGCCAGAGGGCAGAGAGAGCGGGTGGAGAGGGAGAGATGCATATGGAGCGTGTTGGGAGAGAAGTAGTAGATGCGACGGGTGGGGAAGTGATAACTTAATTATAAAAAAACGGATGAACGTAATGATGGATGATGATGCTGGAGAATATGGTCAAGAAATGAGTCGCGCGGAGAAAATTAGGTCCAGGAAAAAAAAAAAAAAGAGACAAACATTGATAACCTGTTGATTGGAACAGCGGATATATCCAAGCGGAGAATGTCTAGGTTTAACAAGCATTTCCGAAATTTCTGTTACCTTGATGAGTCGTTCAGACAGGAACTGACTGGCCACTGCAAGTAGAATTGGTGTTATCTTCTCACCCAAGAGCCAATCATGCACTGTGGAAAAAAAGGATAGATTGCCATTAATTTAATTGTGTATATAGCGTGCGGATAGTTCTAAAGAAGATGGGGTGTTGATTCTACAGATGCCAAGGGCTCTGGGAGGCTTAAACGATACTTAAAGCCAGATACGATACGGGAAGGTTCACAAAGGAATTTATACGCCTTAGGCCTCATGAAATATCTATAGAATACGTTTAATGGAGCTTTTAATGACTTAAGCTGGAATATAAACCCAAGAAGCACTGGAGGGGTGACAATGCTTTTAACCGTTGTGACAGCTGGAGAGTTCACGGAACGGGACAGCCGAGAGAACGCCGGCCTTGTTCTCCAAACCACAGTCAGACGGCATTGGGTTAAACAGTCAGTTTCCCCTGGTTATCTCGCAGTGACATGTTTAATCTGATCACTAAATTGCGATTCCCTCTGGTGTTGAACAGATTTGTGGTTTAAGGCCTATACAACGTAACAAGCACGCACGGCAAAGACGATCGCCCGTCGAATGGTGTGTGCCAGTGCGCAATTTATAAACTTATAAATGCGTAAGATTATCCTTTGGGCAGCGGGATCATCTTACTTTTTATTTCATGCATAATAACTTTCACACATTCGTGTTTCGGTTGATCATATTACAGCCAAAAATAAAAAAGCACAATTACTGACAAATTCAACGATTCTGGTATTTTATTAATTAATATTTGTTAGGTAATATACTATATTTTGGTAGAAAGATGATGCAGAAATGTGGCAAAGTGCACAAAAAAATGCAGGGTTTTTTTTGCAGAGAGGTGGGCTCTTTCAATGTGGTGGCGGCCATCTTGAACTTACATCACCAAACCCACAGTGAGAGTTACTGATACAAAATTAAAATATATAGGATTTTGATGTTGTATTTTTTAATACTAACATATGATATTTTGGTAAGAAGATGCTACAGAAATGTGATGAAGTGCTCATATAATGCAGATGTTTCCTTGCAGAGAGGTGGGCTCTTTCAATGTGGTGGCGGCCATCTTGAACTTACATCACCAAACCCACAGTGAGAGTTACTGATGCAAAATAAATATACATATGAATTTTAGAGTATTAAGAGTCTGCAGAAATGTGTTGAAGATCACAGATAATGCAGCTTTTTCCCCGTAGGGAGCTAAAAGCTTGGTTTGCCCCAAAAAACAGGACCTTAAACTTATAAGTTGTTTCTGTGTTTTAAATGATCTCTGCCTCAATCAAAAACAAAAATAACACAAAGCAGACTGAGATTATTTTACCCTAGCCAAGATATGACATGTTTAGAATTAATTTGCCTAAACAGTCTGGGGGTTAAGGCTAGGGTCAAACGAAAGCATTTTTACACGCGAACGTAAAAAAGTGCGTCCGAACGAATTGACGTATTTTTTCACGGAATTCGCGAAAACGGTCATACGATGAGCATTTTCGTGCGTGATTTTTTACGGTTCGTCAATAAAACACTTCTTGCGTCTGGACGTTATGTTGGCCGGACATTAGCAGCGTCTGACGTCTCCTAATCACACACACACGCCGCTATGCCGCAGCAGCGCACTCTGTACGTCCGTACTAGCGGTTCAGCGTTCTCGAAAAAATGCGTTCGTTTTCCACTTGCGTTGCGCGGCCGGACTTTCGTGCGACCGTACTTTGTATATTGGCCGTCATTGCCCGTCATTTGCTGCTAGTGCGGCAGTAATTATGTGCGCCAGAATGCACGTTAAAAGTGCGCTCGTCTGACCCCAGCCTAAGTCGAAGAGGAACAAATGGGGAACGTAGTTTCTCCACTTTTTTTGCAGAAGAAACAGAGTTCCTGTTGGTCCCACACACTATAAAGCTTGTATTCAGGTATTCGATTACAATAATGTAAGATTTACCATATTTTTTGCTGAAATCCACATATATACATAAATATAACAGATTTGAGTGTGTGTTTCAATTAGGTGGAGTACTGTGTGCAGTACTGGAGACCGTATCTCCAGAAGGATATAGACATCTAAGGCTAGGGTCAGACGAACGCATTTTTCACGTTGTCCGTGAAAATGTGCGTTCGAAGAATGGACGTATTTTTTCACGGAATACGCGATAGCGTTCATACGATGCGCATTTTCATCCGTGATTTTGTACGGATCATCAATAAAACCCTTTTTGCGTCTGGACGTTATGTTGGCCGGACATTAGCAGCGTCTGACGTCTCCTAATCACGCACACACGCCTCTAGCCGACGCAGCGCACTCTGTACGTCAGTACTAGTGGTTTAACGTTCTCGAAAAAATGCGTTCATTTTCCACTTGCGTTGCGCAGCCGGACTTTTGTGCGACCGTACATCGTATATTGGCCGTCATTGCCTGTCATTTGCTGCTAGTGCGGCCGTGATTAAGTGCGCCTGCACGCGCGTTCGCACTGCCTCAGTCTGACCCTAGCCTTAGAGAGAGTTCAGAGAAGGGCTACTAAAATGGTGTACGGCTTGAAGGAGGAAAGTTACCAGGAAAGGCTTAATGATCTTAACATGTAGAGCTTGGAAAAAAGACGAGACAGAGGAGATATGATAGAAACATTTAAATACGTAAAGGGAATCCACAAGGTAGAGGAAGGGAGTATATTTAAAAGGAAACAAAATAGCAAAACAAGAGGACATAGTCTTAGATTCGAGGGGCAAAGGTTTAAAAGTAACATCAGGAAGCTTTATTTTACTGAGAGGGTGGTGGATACATGGAACAGTCTTCCAGTTGAAGTGGTAGAGGCCAAAACAGTAATTGAATTTAAGCAGGCATGGGATAGGCATAAGGCTATCCTAAACAAAAGATAAATCCAGGTAAAGTATCCATGTAATTGGGCAGACTAGATGGGCCGAAAGGTTCTTATCTGCCGACATTTTTCTATGTTTCTATGATAAGTGATAATGGGGGGCAGAAACCTTGGTGAGTTTCCATACTTCTTTTTTTAGGACTTGACACCTGTCATATTTGGATGCAGGGCACAGTTATCTTGGTGATAGCATCGGCATAGCACTCTGAGGTTAATCAGAGCTACTGCTGTTTATCTGTCAGGTAAGTCCATACGAGCCAGCCTATAGTTGACAGCCATTGGTGGGACCCGGAAGGTGTGTATGACAGGTGCGCTTTCAATACAGTGGCGGCCATCTTGCAATTACAGCAACAGACCGACAGTGACAGACACTGAGAGTGTCTAAAGCCAACCAAACACTGTGTCAATTAAAAAAAAAGAAAATCAAATGCTTTATGATGGCGCAGAGACAAAGTCTGATGACAAAGACATTTTAATGATATAACAAATTACACAGTTGTAATGAGTGAAAGGAATGTCAAGATGATTTACATTTAATGATCATGGCTCATTACTAAACACAACTCATGCTGACAACTTGTATATGATCAAATTCCTGTATTTTTTAAGGAAACGTACTATTAAGACATTTGTCGCACAAGATGGAATAAAAATACATGCAAATTCAGTCATATAGTGTGAGATTTCATTTTTGTGAGCACAGCGGTGCCGTAAGCACACACCCCCTCCAAATTATGAGCAATTTACAATTTTTATGCACATGTTTTTGTTTGGTACTTGTCCCCATTATGTAATGCTTTAACTTGGCGCTAAACAGTTATTAAATCAAGACGCGCTCCACTTAGAGGCTTGCATTAATTAGCATTTTCCGTCCTGAACCTGCCCAACAATAGGCTTTTTTTTCTCCTTGAGTTTCATTCGCATCACTAGAAACCTCCGTGCAGAAAAAAGTGTTAAAAATATGCAAACAGCATAGGTTTGACAGATCCACTGTGTTTTCCTGGAAGTACAGAGACTCGTCAGGGCTACCTTGTTTCATAGTGTGAAACAATATATTTAGAAATTCCTCCAGATCCCACTGTCTCATAGTCAGTCTATAGGGAAGGAAGGGACTTCTGAATGTCTAAATATGTTGTAAAATTAAGCAATGCCGGGTAAAAGTTCTGCACTAGTTCTCCACTGTGGGTGGGACTAGGGATGTGCATGACTTTTTTTTCATTTCGTGTTTTTTTTTGTGTTTTTTTTTTGTTTCGGATCATTTCGGACAGTTTTTCTTTAGTTTCGGTTCATTTTGATTCGGTGATTCGGATCATTTCGGCGATTCTGATCATTTCGGTGATTCGGATCATTTCAGCAATTCGAATCATTTCAGATGATTCGGATCAGTTGGTTTTTCGCTTTTTTATGAGTTATTTCATTTTTTATTGCTTATGTAAGAATGGCAAGTAGATTACTACCAATACAATGTAAGTGTAGCGCTGCTTTAAAAATGTGCTCTGGTGCAATGAACTTGCAGTGGTTGATACCACTGGAGGGAGACAGAGACATTGTGGACTATGCTGGACAAAACCGAACTCCATCTCCCATCACCCTTTGCGTGAGGACAGGAAGTGGGTGGTACAAAGAGGAGGAAAGACATCAGCAGACTCGTGCAAGGCATGGGGAGTGTGAGCAGAGCCACGAGAGACGTAGGACGCACGCTGGGGCTGTTAGGGATTGAAACCAGGCTGGAGTGTGGATGTTGCTACAGTCGTGTTGGAGATTGTGCTGTTCCATGAGCGTTTGACAGAACAGAGTGAGCAGTGAGAGAGAACAGTCGCAGGTGACACTTCTGGGATCCTGGCAGAGTTGGAGCGCAGAGAGACGGCGGCATCCATTGTTGCAGTGATTGGAGAGAGAGTGTGCATCGGCCCCCTGTGTATTACGCTGAGCTGTTCTTGACAAAGTGCGGTTTGGGAGAAGAGGGACATCGTGTGAGGAGAGGCTGCAAACTGGAGAGGAGTGCTGGTGGCCTATGTGTTCGTGTTCTGGCGGAGGAGAACCAGATCGGGAGTGCAGGCGTTAACAGCATCGGGTTCCAAGTGGCACCGAGGACAGATCCTCTTGAGAGAGATCCCTTTCTCCAGCGGTCATCGGCGCAGGACAAGCGGTTACACTGGATGGGTGAGAAGGCTTCGGCCTGGTGAAAACGCAGAACATTGCGCACTTGTTTATTCGTTTCTTTAAGGGCCCCAACGCTGACTAGTCGAACATTGTTTTTGTTTCATTCACTGGCCAGTTGAACACAGTACCCGGGTACCCTAGACAACACACATATATATTTTTGAGCTATTCCAGTCACGGGACTGACACTCCAGAACTGAGGGGGTTAACCGGTTTCTTTTACCGCCGCGTGTTTTTTTCCCGCGTTACGAATTCTTGTTACTCAAATACTGTACATGCGTATTATATGCTGCTTTATTGGGATCAGTAAAGAATATAATATAGAAAAATCCACAACAGTGCTGGTGTATAGTTATTTCTTAGCGCGGTGAGACTATCCCGAGGTTTAATCAGCGGCTCCTCCAGGGGTGAGCGCTACATAAGTTTCTTTACTTAATTGTTCTTTTAGGATTTTAGGCATTGTTGGGGTGAAATTTTAGGTTTCCTAACTTTTTTAAAGAAACAAAGGCTTTTTAACCCATAGGTTTTAATGCAGCATATGAATCCGCACACTGCTGGGAAGTAGACTTGTGCACCGATTTTTTTTTCAGTTTGGTTCGGTTCGTTTGGATTTTGTAAATTTTCGTTTCGGCTCGTTTCGGGCCGATTTCCTTTTCGGTTCGGTTCATTTCAGTTCGTTTTGCGTATCGACTTTTTTTTCATAATTTCGGAAATTTTCATGTTTTTCGGAACGTCTGTTCTCCTCGTTTCAAAGTGCCTAATCGTTTTGACGTAAACTAATGGTTTTTTGGATCTGATATTTCTGTCGATACGATAATTCTGCCATTGAGATTTCTCATGTTTTACAAGAAGGATACATTGAGATTTCTCATGTTTTACAAGAAGGATACATTGAGATGTCTCTGGTTTCCCGGGAAGGATACATTGAGATTTCTCTGGTTTTCCAGGAAGGATACATTGAGATTTCTCTGGTTTTACAATAAGGAGACATTGAGATGGGAATGATACAAAATTACAGAATCAGCGATATAACCGAAAAATACGTTGTCCAAAATTACTGAAATGGAACCGAAATCAGGAATGGAGCCGAAATCACGAATGGAACGAAAATGATTTTCGATTTTATACATTTCTAGTCCATTCGAAAATTCCGAAAAGTTTTCGTTTCGGCTCAGAAATTTGTTCGGATCTGCCGTTTTCGGATCCGGAAATTTTCGGAAAATCGGCCGAATCCGAATGCACGAATCGGGAAATTTCGTGAAAATTCCGAAATTCCGAAACTCGAAACGCACATCCCTACTGGGAAGCGACTCTCTGCAGAATAAATCAGCATATGAATCCACACACTGCAGGGCAGCGCCTCTCTGCAGTATAATTAATGCAGCATATGAATCCGCACACTGCCGGGCAGCGCCTCTCTGCAGTATAATTAATGCAGCATATGAATCCACACACTGCCGGGCAGCGCCTCTCTGCAGTATAATTAATGTAGCATATGAATCCGCTCACTGCCGAGCAGCGCCTCTCTGCAGTATAATTAATACAGCATATGAATCCACACACTGCCGGCAGCGCCTCTCTGCAGTATAATTAATGTAGCATATGAATCCGCTCACTGCCGAGCAGCGCCTCTCTGCAGTATAATTAATACAGCATATGAATCCACACACTGCCGGGCAGCGCCTCTCTGCAGTATAATTAATGCAGCATATGAATCTGCACACTGGGGGGAAGCACCTCTCTGCAGTATAATTAATGCAGCATATGAATCCGCACACTGGGGGGAAGCACCTCTCCGCAGTATAATTAGTGCAGCATGTGAATCCGCACACATGCCGGGCAGCGCCTCTCTGTAGTATAATTCAGCATATGAATCCGCACACTGTGGGCAGCACCTCTACACTATAATTAATGCAGCAAATGAATCCGCACACTGCCGGGAACTTCCCAGCAGCGTGTGGATTCATATGCTGCATTAATTATATAACTCCAAAAAAACAAAAAACAAAAAATGAATCGATCCGAATCAATGAATGGATCTCCAGAGAGGCGCTGCCCGGCAGTGTGCGGATTCATATGCTGCATTAATTATACTGCAGAGAGGTGCTGCCCGGCAGTCGGGGATGGATTAACATATGGATTGATGGAGCAGCAGCTCCAGGCCCATGCCCCAGAATAGGCCCACAGAAAGGATAACAATATCTGCATTGATGGTCATTTGAACCCATGTATCTCCAACTCCACAGGGTCATGTGAGGTATCACTGGAAAGGCCAGAGCATGGCCTTTCCAACGATACCAAACATGATCAAGTTTTATATAACACAATGAAAAATTAATCACACAGTGTCTGCCTGGTTAGATATAGCTGTATCTGCACTATTAAATAACCAACAATATGTTTTCATTTCACTAAATTCCAAAAAAAGCCCACCAAAATATTCAGCTCCAGGCCCATAGAGATCTTAATCCAGCCCTGCCGGCAGTGTGTGGATTCATATGTTGCATTGAAACCTTTGGGTTAAAAAGCCTTGTTTCTTTAAAAAAAAAGTTAGAAAACCTAAAAATTTCACCCAAAAAATGTCTAAAAAATCCTAAAGGAATAAGTAAGTAAAGAAATTTTCATTCTATTGGTAGTAATCTACTTGCCATTCTAAGGCTGGGGTCAGACGAGCGTGATTTCTACGGACTGTACGTCCGTGCAGTACGGACATCGTCAGTACGGATGACGCAGTAGTGGTCACACAGTCCGTTTTTTCACTGAAGTTATTTTTGACGGATGTAGGAGGGAAAAATAAATTACAATGAAAAAACATTCTGTCCGTCAAAAATGCTGGACGTATAAATGCAGTCCGTCTGACCACGCTCCATCACTCACACACAAAGCTATGCGGACGTTGTGGACGTGGCGCACTCCGCACGTCCGTTCTAGCAGTATTACGTTCTTGCCTAACATGCGTCCGTTTGCCGCGGCCGTTGTGCGTCCGCAGTTCAGTGCGGACGTACTTCATGTGTCAGGCTCCAATGGACTTTCTTTCATGCTATCACGGACGCACTTTTAGGCGCAATCACGGACGTGAACACTACGCTCGTCTGACACCAGCCTTAAATAAGCAATAAAAAATGAAATAACTCATAAAAAAGCGAAAAAACAACTGATCCGAATCACTCGAAATGATCCGGATCGCCGAAATGATCCGAATCGTCGAAATGATCCGAATCACCAAAATGATCCGAATCATTGAATCGAATCGATCCGAAATTTCGGATGGTCGATATTTCGTTTTCGGAAATGCTCCCGAAACACGAAAATGGTGACTTTCGTCTGAATTTCAATTCGGAAAGAAACAAATTGCACGTCTCTAGGTGGGACCTTCTCCAATGTCCCCAAAAGAGGGACAGCAGACAAAGAAAACACTCATGGAGCCTATCGTTTGGGATGATAATCCTCCTTTGTATATTAAAGTCTTTTTAACTCTGATGACACAAAAATACACCTCTTATCACACACATACAACTCCAACACCTTACCACATGTACCCTTGACATACAGCCTCTACAGACACACCTTTTGGGTTATTTAAGGAGCACCAGTATTTGTTGACATTTCAAACATCAATGAAAATCCCTGTTGTTGCAACATAGACAAATCCCAGAGTTTCACAAACGTATAATCCAAACCGAGACAAGAGAAGCTTCTCCTGCCGCTGTTTGAATTCCTCCTTTGTGAAGCGCCAGCGTTTGTTCTCTTTGCAACAATGGTGGTTTTCGCCAGTATCTGTGACTTCAACAAACCCCGACACTCTTTGAAGAATCCTCCTAAGTATAAATCTGGAAATACAGACTAAAAATACATCAAGAAAATATTTCTAAAGTCGGCGGGTCTGTGCATGTCTTGCAGATATAGAATTCATTCTAAATCTAGACGTGATGTTGTGGTCTAATGTTCCCCAAGAATCCAAGGACCATTGTGTGGTCTTCCTTTAGGACACCCAGGTAGAACTATCAAAAATTGCATTATGGTAGGTCCATGGATATATATAGGGGGTCTTTAAAGTCTCTTTCCAATTTCATAAATTTATTACAAAGGCAAATGAAAAGACAGAGAAGTGAAAATTATTACAAAATGAGACGTATATATTTACATTTTTTTCCCCTCATTTAACCCCTTAGTGACCGGGCGGTTTTACACAAATCCGTCCTTTAGTGACCGCTGCTGTTTTTACGTTTCTGCGCTGTTAGTGTTTAGGTCAAATTTTCCTCTTACTCGTTTATGCAACCCACACATATTATAAACAGTTTTTCCCGCCATTAAATGGACTTTCTAAAACTACCATTATTTCCATCATATCAAATAATTTACTATAAAAAAAATATGAAATATGATGAAAAAATTGTAAAAATACACTTTTTCATAATTTAATCCCCAAAATCTACAACCACCAAAAAAGACCACGGCTAAATAGTTTCAGAATTTTGTCCCGAGAATAGAAATACCAAATTTTTACATGTCTTTGCTTTTTAACCCCTTCATTGCTGAGCCGGTTCACCTATGAATTCTGACTCTTTTATGCTCATTATTTTTAGATGACAGCCTAGGTCCTATTTAACTAAACCCCCCCAGACAAATTTTTTTTTTTTTTAGAAAAAAAACATTTTTAAAAAAATGTATTTTTACATTTTTTACTTTTTTTTTACAACGAACCTAGTCATGTTTGGTATCATTGGAAAGGCCATGATCAGGCCTTTCCAATGATGTCCAGCATGACACTCTAGCCGGATCTCCCCTTTGCAGCTAGTGGGTTAACTGGCCCACTGGCATCCCCACACATATGGTGGGGATGTCAGTGAGTGGGGGGTGACCTGGAGGCTTGGCTGACACCCACGATGTCAGCCCCCTCCATGTCTGAATCACGATTTGGCGCAAATTTGCACCGAATCGCGATCCAGCAGCGAAATTGTTAATGCGTGGTGACGTCATCGAGCTCACCGGCCCATTTTAATCACGGGGGCAGGCTTTCTCCCTGCCAGATCTGCGGGGGATACAGCGAGGGACCTAAGTATCGGGCAGGGAGGGAGGTTAGGAGCCGCTGACGTACTATGTACGTCCGCGGGTCTAAGGCTAGGGTCAGACGAACGCATTTTTCACGTGCGTTTAGCCGCACGAAATCACGGCCGTGCTAGCAGCAAATGACGTCCAATGCCGGGGAACATACGACGAACGGCCGCACGAAAGTTCGTCCGTGCAACGCAAGTGGCCAACGAACGCATTTTTTCGAGAACGTCAAACCGCTACTACTGACGTACAGAGTGCGTTGCGGCCGCATAGCGGCGTGTTTGCGTGATTGGGAGACGTCAGACGCTGCACACGTCCGGCCAACATAACGTCCAGACGCAAAAGGGTTTTATTGATGATCCGTACAAAATCACGGATGAAAATGCGCATCGTATGACCGCTATCGCGTATTCCGTGAAAAAATACGTCCATTCGTTCGAACGCACTTTTTCACGGACAACGTGAAAAATGCGTTCGTCTGACCCTAGCCTAAGGGAGACCCATGGGCAGGACGTATATAGTACGTCAGCGGTCATTAAGGGGTTAATACACCTCTATATGAGCACCATTAGTTGCACGAAGCACATCAATACAGTACTCAATTTCTTGCCTGTTGGCTGTAGCATACCCTCATCAATGGTGGCAATGGCATCAGTGATCCTCTGCGTTAGATTAGTGATGTTCCGTACCTTTGCTCAATACATGATATCTTTAACATAACCCCATAGAAAGAAGTGGAGGGGAGTAATATCTGGTGAACGAGGTGGCCAGGGAATTGGGCGACCCCTTCCAATCCACCGCTCTGGAAATGTTTCATTTAGGAAGCCACGAACATGCAGTCCCCAATGTGGTGGTGCAACATCTTGCTGGAAAATGATGGTTGGTTGAAGGTCATGTAGTTGTGGTGCCGCGTATTCAGTCAAAAGGTCAAGGTAAACATTTGCAGTAATTGATGTCTCGCCGAAGAAAAACAGACCAATGATTCAATTGCACATGATCCCACACCACACATTCATCTAAAGCAGAGGATCACTGACGCCATCGCCACCATTGATGAGGGCATGCTACAGCCAACATGACAAGAAATCGAGTACCGTCTTGATGTGCTTCATGCAACTAATGGAGCCCATATAGAGGTGTATTAAATGAGACAAAAAACCTTAAATATATACGTTTCATTTTGTAATAATTTTCACTTAACTGTCTTTTCATTTGCCTTTGTAATAAATTTTTGAAATTGTAAAGAGACTTTATGGACACCCTGTATATATATACATATTTATATGGCTTTCACAGATCTTATTCACAAATAGCATCATAATCCACATGAGAATACTCGTCTGATGTGAAGGTGTCCGGAAAAATGTTCCTCAGGGCACTGATATGACAGTGTGAGTGCTTTTTTTCCCCCTTAACTCACTTTATGTGACGTTTCATGTAGAAATGTGAAGAAAGAGATTTTTTTTTCTTCTTCTGGAACAAAACCAAGAAAGTGGTAATTCTCTGCTAATAAAAAATAAAAAAAAGAAGATACCAGGTCACATCATTGTAGGCTGTCACTTCTCTGTGAGCAACTCTCTGTTCCAGACTTCCCGTCTTCTGTAACAAGGTGCGTTTGATGTAAACTGATGGGAACTGGGGAAATCTCTAGCCAAGTCATGTCATCCAAGCATCAAGCACAGTGTGTCGAGCAAGCCGGGGATGTCCTTCAAATCCTCCCTACCACAACCTGTCCCTAAGTTTAACCAGGTAATCGGAGAGTAGCAACTCCTCCAAAAAGATGATCTGAAAGGAACTTCAGTTTGCCAGCTTTCCAGTTGTTATAGGCTAGGGACAGATGAGCGCATTTTCTGCGGCCACCGTCAAAATGTACGTCGATGCGTGCGCACGCATTTTTTCACGGAATACGCTTAAGTGGTCAGACGACCACAGTCGCACAGTCGCAGGTACTCACCAACGCAATTCTAGGGAAATCCGGCTGTTTGAACGTTATGTTGGCCGCACACTAGCAGCGTCTGACGTCTCCTAATCACGCACACACGCTGCTATGCGGCCGCAGCGCACTTTGTACGTCAGTAGCAGCGGTTTCACGTTCTGAGAAAAATGCGTTCATTTGCCGGTTGCGTGGTGTCGGCGCACTTTTGTACGCACGTACTGCGTATATTGGCCGTCATTGGCCGTTATGTGCTGCTACTGCCGCCGTGATTTAGTGCGCCTGCACGCGCGTTCCGACTGCCCCACTCTGACCCTAGCCTTAATGGTTTTTTCAGCATTAAGAATTTTTCAGAGTTTTGTTTTCTACAAAGAAAGACAAAGAAGGTTTCTGCAAATACATTCCCCATGAGAAGAAAAACATGTCAAATTAGTGAATTTGTTCAAATCGACGGAGGCAAAACTCAGGAGCTTAATTCAGGGGGAACCAGGGACAGATTGTATTGTACATATAAATCATTCCGTACCGCATCGCTTTCTATCATTTCTCTCCTCTGCTTCCCTTTGGCTTTATTTCACTCTTGTCCGTTTGAAAGCCAGCCTTCCTTTATTTCTTTCACTGTTTATCTCACTTCTTACAGAGCTTTTTTCCTTTTGTTCATCCCCCAAATCTGTATTCGCTCCCCAACACCAGCCCCTTTTACACAGCTGCTTTCCTCATTCCAAACACCAGCCCCTTCTCCACCGGCTTCATTCTTCTTCCCCAACAGCAGCTTCTTTCCTCATCTCCAACACCAGTTCCTCCCACACCAGCTTCTTTCCTCAACCCCAACACCAGCCTCTTTTACACCGGCTTCATACTTCTTCTCCAACACCAGCTTACCTCCTCATCTCGAACACCAGCCCCTTCCACACCGGCTTCTTTCCTCATCAACACCAGCCCCTTCTACACACGCTTTTTACCTCATCTCCAACACCATCTTATTTCCTCAACCCCAACACCAGCCCTTCCACAACAGCTTCATTCTACTTCTGACACAAACTTCTTTCCTCTTCCCCAACACCAGCCCCTTCCACACCGGTTTCGTTCCTCATCTCCAACATCAGCCCCTTCCACACCGGCTTCTTTCCTCATCAACACCAGTCCCTTTCACACCAGCTTCATTCTACTTCTGACATAAGCTTCTTTCCTCTTCCCCAACACCAGCCCCTTCCACACCGGCTTCGTTCCTCATCTCGAACACCAGCCCCTTCCACACCGGCTTCTTTCCTCATCAACACCAGCTCCTTCCACACCGGCTTAATTCTACTTCTGGCATGAGTTTCTTTCCTCAACCCCAACACCAGCCCCTTCCACACCGGCTTCTTTCCTAATCTCCAACACCAGCCCCTTGCACACAGGCTTAATTTTTCTTCCCCAACACCAGCTTATTTCCTCAACCCAAACACCAACCCCTTTCACACCGACTTCATTCTATTTCCAACACTAACTTCTTTCCTCATCCCCAACACCAACCCCTTTCACACCAGCTTCTAGCCACAGCCTCTTCCTACCTCTTTGAGCATTTTCCTTCCCCCTCTCATTCCCTAGGTCTCAATTATTTTCCCCTCATTAGCTTTCACCCTAGCTCCCTTTCTCAATATTGCCTTTTACCAAGCATGTTTCCATTAATCCCAATCGTCAATAATATTTCATCTTGCCCCATTACCACTTCCCTCTCACCTCAGCTCTATTTCCCATTCCAGAACATACTTTTCTTCTTGCACCTCTATTTGTCCTCTCCCCAACTTCTCCAATCTTTATTAATTCGCATATCGTTTTTGGTCAACCCTTGCATCACCTTTCCTCCATCCTCCCCACCTTCTATTTGCCCCAGCCTAAACGTGTTTTCTGTGCCACTCTCGAATCTTTTTCCCTTTTAGATTTGAGTACTGGATTGTGTGTCTAACAATAAAACGCACGCACAAAGGCATCGATCAAATCTGGTCCAATAGCTGAAATCAGAAATTTTTCAGTTCGGTAGATTAAACTTCAGGATTACTGGTATTTTGACTCCCAAATTTTTTTGTCTCAAATATCGGCTCTCATAGCTATACTGTTTAATGGAAATATCAGCTTTAGCTACTCAATTCGAATTTTTTTAGAAATTACAAATGCTGAAAGGTGTTGATAAATGGGTTTCCAGGCAGAGAAATAGAGGGAATAAGACTATCAGGGTTATTCAAAGAGATCCGAATGGCTGCCGAAAGCTAACCGAATGCTGAAAATCAGCGTTCGGTTCCTTTCTTGGCCATTCGGCTATCCAGAGAGCAGGCAATTTGCCAAATGTTGGCGAATTGCCTGCACATAAGGTGCCTAGTCGGTGCCTGTTCGAGGGCAGTGAAATCCCCATAGCTTCGTCTATTCAGAGAACAAAAACCAGCAGTGAAAAGTTGCCGAAATGCCTTGCAGCTGCCATTCGGTGGTTTAATTCGACAGGTTTATTCAGGAGAATCCCATAGGCTTCAATGTTAAAAATATTCCCGTTTTAATCCAATATCTAATAAACTATTGATTATAATATTCTGCAATAAAAAGTCTCTTTATTTATAGATTTTTTTAGGATCTTTTAAGCATTTTTCGGGATTTTTTTGCAAAAAAAATGTTTTCTTTTTTAAAAAAAATTATTTTTTAAACGTTTTTTCTTTTTTCTGTAACAGCCCTTTTTATTATCATTCATTGGATCTCATATGTAAATTTCAGCCATTTTCGTTCTGTAGTTTCTTTGCAAACAGCATTTCACTTTTCAAACAATCAAGCGTACTGTTTTTTTTTTTCACTCCATTCGTCTGCGGTGTCGGGTTTTTCCAGTGGCTGCTCTGCGCTCTGATTGGCTCCTGCTCGTGTTTCTCCGGCGTCTTCGGCAGGGATAATCCAGATGTTTTTGCAGGTTTCGGTGTGCAGTCGCCTGGGTTTTGCGGTGAGTGTTTGTCAGGTTTGCGGCGGCTTTTCCCTGCACTACAACGGCCCTGTGGTGCTTGCTGAATACACCGCAGGGTCACCGAAATGGGATCGCCAAATCGCACCGAATTGAAGAGAACGAAAAGTCACCGAACATGCAGTGACTTTTCGATTCTCTTTGAATAACCCTGTAAATTATCTTTTTCAAATATTGTCTTTTTGTAAAAAAAACTGCTTAAAAAGAAAAAAGCTGCATGAAGTTCCCCGAGAATAAGTCTTTTCAGGGATTTTACGCTTCCACTATTTTCCCAGATCAGCATTGTTTTTCAGTTGGAAAAGCTTTATATTTAAAAAAAAAAACAATATTTTTTTCTGGAAAATTAGCTGAGAGAATTAAATCGAGCCCAAAATTAGAAAAATAAGGTAAGTCTACTTTATTTGCCCTGTAGGTTAAAAAATAGAACACCTCTTTTAAGTTTGTTTTATCACTTTTTCTAAAAAAATAAAAAGACAAACAGCTGATATATTCTTTAAACTTACAAATAAAGCTAATATATTCCAGTACTAAACATTGAAGAAATATAGTTTTAAGGGAATTTATCCTTATTACAGTGTGGGCATGCTTATAGTTTGTATATTAATATATTTTGGATATTGCAGGTTTGTTATAACGAGCCAAAGTAGGGAAAAACTAGAGACAAGCAGCGTTATTCAGAGAGCGGTGAAAAGCAGGAGAATGACTGGAGAATGGAAAATTCTAGGTCAAAATAGCCAAACCAGAAAAATTCTCCCTTTCATCTCACTTTCCAAATCGGCTATTTTGACCTAGAATTTTCCATTCTCCAGTCATTCTCCTGCTGTTCACCGCTCTCTGAATAACCCTGTATGTTTTGTACGAAGGAATGAGCTGTGAGGTGTCTTGAGAATGGGGGGGGGGGGGACAACTTATTAATTAGAACGATGGTGCAAGGTGCTTAGAGGAGACATTGAAGTCCCTATTCCTATCTGAGAAGTAAGGGAATCATTAGGGGAACACGGTAATTACCCGATGCGTGTTAAAGCTTGGGTTTTGCTTTAGATCACTACTTTGTACATTCTGCAGTGGAACTAACAAGATGACGGCAAGTGATCCCAAGTTGCTCATTATTCTTTTAAACAGAAAAAAATAAGTAACAACACTTAAAAGCAATATATCTGTTTAGACTGTATATTGAATTGCAGCCCCATCTGTCAATTCCTCTTCCAGAAAGAACACCAAAGAAATAATCCTGTATCCTTCGATTATGCGTTGGTCAGCATCCTTGGCCCTCCAAATGTTTTTGGACAAACCAGAATAGGATTTTATGCTTTACGGCAAGGTGTCCGCCACCTTGGCCCTCCAGATGTTTTTGGACAAACCAGAATGGGATTTTATGCTTTACGGCAAGGTGTCCGCCACCTTGGCCCTCCAGTTGTTTTTGGACAAACCAGAATGGGATTTTATGCTTTACCACAAGGTGTCCGCCACCTTGGCCCTTCAGATGTTTTGAAACTACTTTACATGTGAGGTTCAGTCAATCAAATTAGTTTTTGATCATCATGGAAGATGTAGTTTCAAAACATCTGGAGGGCCAAGGTTCCTGACAACTTGCAATAAAGCATAAAATCCCATTCTGGTTTGCCCAAGCTGTGATTTTTAATACTAGTAGTACAGGGTGATTCAGATGGAAATAAACCCAACGTTTTCATTCTAGATCGTCAATGAACGAAAGGAAATTAATGAGAGTTCCAGGAAACATACGTCCTCTTATGTTTAGAGCATATCCGATCACAGAACATGCTGGAAGTGGCCACAAGGGGACATCATAGCCACAACAACAGCACAGCCATGAGAATAGCACTCCCATAGAATAAAATGGCTTACTCTTCGGAAGAGCACAGGGTTACTTCCAACAAGATGATGCGGCATTCCACACATTATGCGTGTCAATGGCGTCAATCCAGAGCTATTTTGAAGACCGTGTCATTTCAAAGAATCCGTGGCCATGCTGGTCTCTCAATCTTACCAGCCTCAGGATATATGACGGAACGAGTGCACCATAACAACCCCTGAACGCTTGACACCTTAGCAGATAACATTAGGAATGAGATCCAAAACGTTGAAGATACAATATTGAGATGCATAACCGCATGCTGATATTAATTTCCATTCTTTTGTATAAGAGCTACATATAATATCTATATTCAGGTCCTTATCACTCTGTATTAGCACATTATAATTTAATTTAGCATACCCTGCTTATGTTGCTAGTGGTAGCACCAATCCATTATGAATGGCAAAGAAACTTGGCCGACGGAAGGAGGAGCATAGCTGGGATGTGGAGGCCAGGACCCAGGTGTATAAGTCTCGCAGGCCATCCACTGGCAGGGTTTGGATGTTCAGTGGTTAATGGTACTTTGATGGTTACATGAATAAGGGCTCTGATTCATGCAGTAGTGCCGTTTTCCCCAGAACTGCGAGGTTAGGGAGACCATTGACCCTCTAGTGGACATTGAAAGCACCGGCCCGACATGTGCCGACTTGTGGATTTGTTTTCTGGTTGGTGCATAGCCAACGACCACAGCGGCCTACTAGGTCTTTCCTCAAGCTAGCTGCTTGATGTTTATAAATATCATTTGACACAATGTAGATTTAGCAAGGATCAGGGCCGGATTAACATAGGGGCAGATGGAGCAGCAGCTCCAGGCCCAAGCCCCAGAATAGGCCCACAGAAAAGATAAATTTGTCTGCATTGATGGGCATTTGGACTACTATATATCACCTCCATAGCAGCTACAGGGTCATGTGAGGTATCACCGGAAAGGTCAGAGCATGACCTTTCCAATGATACCAAACATGACCAGGTTTTATGTAACAATAAAAATAAAATAATAAATATTTCTTTATTTTTTATTTTTCTTTCTAACACAGCAATATTTTTCAGTTATAAAGGGAACAATGATGCTGCAGTAACTCACCATCTAATTTTTCATGTCACTAACAAGCGTGGAGGTGAAGGTACACTCCATTAGTACGAATTGTTACATCAAGAACCTAAACCGCCACAATGCAGCGAAGTGCACTGGGGGGCTTTGGAACCCTGCGCCACTAATCTTTACACCTCGCAAGGTCAACTGAGGTGTCGTGTCAGACAGGACAGAGTCTGGCCTTTGCATTGATACCAAACATGACAATGTAAAATGTAAAAGAAAAAGAAAACAAAAAACTTTTTTTATTTATTTTTTGTTCCAAAGCGATGGTATTGTCCATTTGCCACGTATAAAATTAGCAATACCACTGCCATTACCGTTTCCTTTCCCACGTTGGGAGCAAGGACAGTGTTTTATTCATAGTCGTACTATTCATAAAACACCATTATCCAAAGCACATGGGAAATATCAAATTTTTGGGCTAAAATTGTATATTTTCTCAGAAAAATGCAGTTACAGGTTCCCATTAAATTTTTTTTAACAAGAATTCCCTATAGAATATATAACCAGAGGTTTGGATGATAAAATATAAAAAAATAATTTTACACACTGTGATGATTGAAGTCTGAATGGAAATTTACTCAAACAGTATCTACCTGCTTAGATATACCTATATATGCAATATTAAATAGCCTAAAATATGTTGTCATTTCACTAAATTATGAAAAAAGCCCACCAAAATATTCAGCTCCAGGCCCATAGAGATCTTAATCCGGCCCTGGCAAGGATAGAGAATCGTCAAATACCCGGGTAGGAAGAAGTTCCATCTGAAACAGCAACAGCATTTCATAGGAAAGTCTCGTAGCCCAGAGCCGGGTGTAAAGAGGACAGGTTGTTGTCGGAGTAAGGGACGGGATGGAAGTTTGCTGATTAGTGATGGTACATAGCAGGGATACATTGGCCAGAAGAAATAGAATTTATAATTGAATCCTAAAAATATATAAGAAGCCAGAATAAGAGTTCACAAAGGGGCAGCATGTGAGCGGGAGAAAAGCAAGATAAGCTTGGCAGCGGCATTCAATTATGGTCCGCGCGCGCGGGCAAACTGGGCACGTGCAAGATAAATGAAGAGCATGTTGCTGTAGTCAAGACGAGAGTTAATCAACGCATGAATAAGTGTATGCTTTACATCTAACATTAGAAAATAATGAATAACAAAGCACATTATATATATATATACATATACAAACACACACACTATATACTGTATGTATATTTATAATGAAAAGGACAGGAGAGAGAAGCTGACTGAATACACAGTTAATAACTGAATATAATTAGTAACATACAAGATTACTATGTCAGGGAAAACTAGAACAATTTGAGTCAAAGTGCTGATTTATGAGCTACCTGTGGAGACAATATGTTACATTATAGTGGTGAAGATTTTCTCTGGTTTTGTCCTTGATAAACAAACTCAAAAGTATGTTAAAAAAAAAACACAACTACTTCAAGTGAATTGACACTTCTCGGCAATAAATTAACACTACTGTTTGGTGGCAGAAGTGGGATCGCCCTGATTCATCCATACGGAATGGCTAATTCCAAGCACATTTAGCCAGCTCATACCCCTCGGTAAACTGCAGACGATTTTTACACTTTTTTTTGTACGCCAGCCGTTTAATAGTGACGAGTGTCTATTTTTCAGCATATTAATTGCTGATTCATCTTTAGTAAGAGCGCAACCAACTGTCTTGTGTCTTTGTCAGAGATGAGATGTTAAAGGGGGGGACGTGTAAAACGAACCACAGATGTCATTATCACAGCAGTTGCAGTTTTTTCTTTTCTACACGAAATGACGCGACTTTTATAGTGTGTATCGACGTGCGTCAAAATATGGTGCTTTGAGTTTTGTGCAGCTGAGTCATTGTAACAAGTGCATGTGCCACCTGTGGGGAGAAAATCAGGATATGGATTGAAGAATAAATCTATATAGTGTCAGATCAGGAGAGAGCTTTAGGGGTAGGAAATTATTTATTCTTAGGTCAAGGGGTCAGCGATTCTATGGAATTACAGAAAAGGTTCCCACGATCCTCAAGCAGGTCTGGTTGCTCATCCACTCCTTCTGACCAATGGGTGAGAAGAAAGGAACATGAAGGGTGAGTTTACTTGGTAAGAAAGTCAGCCAAACTCAGAGATCGAAGCCAAACCCAGGTACACTATGTAGTGACATTGATTCAGGGGTCAAATTAAGTGGAAATGCAATGTAACAGCGCTTGCTTCACCTATTTCTGCCTGGGGTATTGATGTGCTTAGGTTTTAGTCTAGGCTGCTGTGTTACGTATAAGACCCCTTCACTTTCCTGGAAACTGAGGGCCGGAAACGGAGCCTCGTTAGACACAGTGGCATCGCGAGGGGGGTGCGGCCCGCACCAGGTGACACCACCCCCTAGGGTGATACCCTAAAAAAAATATTTTACCAGGAAGGATACATTGAGAATTCTCTCATTTTCAAGTATGTCCTGGGTAGGCAAGGCCTAGGCTGGCACTTTCCAGGGGGTGGCAAAAAAAACACCACAAAGAGGATATTCACAGAGCACCGAAATGACGCAGACATTTCAGTGTTCTGTTGTTCCTCGCACTTTGGGGAATCAAATTTCCCAGTTGAATTCGCCACAGGGTCCTTGAAGTGCAGGGAATCAGCCACCGAATGCTGCCGCAAACCCGTCGCCTGCTGTTTTAAAAAGACCTACTGAACGAAAATATCTGGAATTAACATATACAGGTGAAACTCGAAAAAATAGAATATTGTGCAAAAGTTCATTTATTTCAGTAATGCAACTTAAAAGGTGAAACTAATATATGAAATGAGAAATCCACAATCTCAGAAAATTTGAATATTGTGAAAAGGTGCAATATTCTAGGCTCAAAGTGTCCCACTCTAATCAGCTAATTAAGCCATAACACCTGCAAAGGGTTCCCGAGCCTTTAAATGGTCTCTCAGTCTGGTTCAGTAGGCATCACAATCATGGGAAAGACTGCTGACCTGACTGTTGTGCAGAAAACCATCATTGACACCCTCCATAAGGAGGGAAAGCCTCAAAAGGTAATTGCAAAAGAAGCTGGATGTTCCCAAAGTGCTGTATCAAACACATTAATAGAAAGTTATGTGAAAGGGAAAAGTGTGGAAGAAAAAGGTGCACAAGCAACAGGGATGACCGCAGCCTGGAGAGGAATGTCAGGAAAAAGCCATTCAAAAGTGTTGGGGATTTTCACAAGGAGTGGACTGAGGCTGGAGTCAGTGCATCAAGAGCCACCACACACAGACGGATCCTGTACATGGGCTTCAAATGTCGTATTCCTCTTGTCAAGCCGCTCCTGAACAACAAACAACGTCGGAAGCGTCTTACCTGGGCTAAAGAAAAACAGACCTGGTCTGTTGCCCAGTGGTCCAAAGTCCTCTTTTCTGATGAGAGCAACTTTTGCATCTCATTTGGAAACCAAGGACCCAGAGTATGGAGGAAGAATGGAGAGGCACACACTGCAAGATAAAGGAAACAAGAAGAAAGGGTCCTAGTGGCGCAGTGAGAGAACTATTAGCACTTTGTGTTGCAGCGCACATTTTGTGTATGCACTTTATTGACAAGTGGATTCTACAGGCACATGCACTTTATTATTACAACTCATTTGTTGCATGTTTTTTAGGTTTTGTTGCTACCGAATGTGTTACGTATTGTGATTTTGCACAATTTGATTGCTATTTGCACTTCTATTGCCATTTGCACGTCTCTTGGGACCTGACGGTTCCCTGCAACACATATAGATTTTAGGCTCCCGTACGAGCACCCGAAGGGCCATTCAGGCCAGGGTATATGTGATTTAAAAATTTACCACTGCGCCACTAGGACCCTTTCTTCTTGTTTCCTTTATCGTATTTGCACATTTTGTTGAGATTATGTGTAACACCTTGTAGGCTGCAACCCCAAATTCTATATATATAAACCACCGCCGCCACAGACAACCCCCACTCTACACACTGCAAGATGCTTGCAGTCCAGTGTGAAGTTTCCACAGTCTGTGTTGATTTGGGGAGCCATGTCATCTGCTGGTGTTGGTCCACTGTGCTTCATTAAGTCCAGGGTCAACGCAGCCGTCTACCAGGAGATTTTGGAGCACTTCATGCTTCCTTCTTCAGACAAGCTTTATGGGGATGCTGACTTCATTTTCCAGCAGGACTTGGCACCTGCCCACACTGCCAAAAGCACCAAAACCTGGTTCAATGACCATGGGATTACTGTGCTTGATTGGCCAGCAAACTCGCCTGACCTGAACCCCATAGAGAATCGATGTGGCATTGCCAAGAGAAAGATGAGAGACATGAGACCGAACAATGCAGAAGAGCTGAAGGCCGCTATTGAAGCATCCTGGTCTTCCATAACACCTCAGCAGGGCCACAGGCTGATAGCTTCCATGCCACATTGCCGCATTGATGTAGTAATTGCTGCAAAAGGGGCCCAAACCAAGTACTGAGTACATATGCAGCTTATACTTTTCAGAGGTCCCATATTGTTCTATGTACAATCCTTGTTTTATTGATTGCATGGAATATTCTAATTTTCTGAGATTGTGGATTTGAGCTTTTCATGAGCTGTAACCAGAATCATCACAATTATGACAAATCACGGCTTGAACTATCTTGCTTTGCATGTAATGAGTCTCATATATTAGTTTCACCTTTTAAGCTGCAATACTGAAATAAATGAACTTTTGCACAATATTCTAATTTTTCGAGTTTCACCTGGAAGTTCCTATGAATGATAATAAAAAGGTCTGCTGCAGAAAAAAAGAAAAATTGCTATTATAAAAAAAAAAGGATTTTTTTTTTGAAAAATGCCTAAAAGACACTAAAAAAATGTAATTAATAAATAAGAGATTTTTTTACCATGGATTGAAGATATTGGATAAAAACAGGAATATTTTTAAGATTGAAACCTATGGTGTTCGTTCGCCCTGAATAAACCGGCCAAATGAAAACACGGACATCAGGACATTTCTTTGCTGTTCGGTGTCTCTGGACAGATTCACCATTACCTCTCTATGGGGACTTTCACTGCTTTCGAACAGGCACCGTACTTGCTGTCAGTTTGCCAAAATTTGTGTGTGAGCATATGCGGAGAGCACCACAGCAATAAATCTCACAGTAATGTGCGCCGTGTATTATAAGCATTCAGTGTTATATGGGAGTACTGATTTATGAGTAAAAGTAATTTAAAAAAACCCGTAAAACTCGGTGGGGGGGGGGGGTGACACCATAAGTTACCGCACCGGGTAACACCAACCCTAGTGACGCCACTGGTTAGACATGAACGGATTCTACCAGACACACTATGGTGGAGGGAGCAGGACCACTGGCTGTCTCAGCCAAAAAGGGAGGTAAGAGGGCTGCAGGTCAGGTTTTAAAGAACTTATATTTTGAAAGATGGATATTCCTAGTTGTGGAAATAAGCAGCTATTGCCTAGTGCTGCTCTCGATGTATTGTGTTAAAAATAAAAAATGCATAAATTACGATTGTTTGACATATACACTGCCTGGCCCAAAAACAAAAAGTAACCACTTAGGTGTGAGCCTTCCATTGGATAGTTACTGCAGTGATTAATATGTTTTCAGCTGCAATAAAATGAGGTCATGTGACTCCCTGAATATACTGAATGAGCAGGTTTTTCCATCAATAGGTTTCTTCTCCCCTGATGGGACAGCGGGCATATTCCAAGATGGCAATGCCAGGATTCATCGGGATCGAATCCTGCAAGAGTGGTTCAGGGGGCATGAGACATCATTTTCACACATGGATTGGCCACCACACAGTCCAGACCTTAACCCCATTGACAATCTTTGGGATTATGTGCTGGAGAAGACTTTACGCAGCATCCGACTCTCCCATCATCAACACAAGATCTTGGTGACAAAGTAATGCGACTCCGGACTGAAATAAATGCTGTGACATTGTATGAGCTTATCAAAATGATGCCACAGAGAATGCGTGCCGCAATCACAGCAAAAGAAGTCTAGCCAAATAGAGTATGCGACTTTTTTTTCCAAAAAAAAAATGTGGAAATATGGGTACATACACAGGTGTTTTGTTAATACGTGTATGTATAATGATTCGTTTAGGGATGTGCATTTTTTTTGTGAATGGATATGGAGTACTTTGAGTATGGGCAAAATAATGGAAACTCATAACACAATAATAATATTAATGCAATAGTAGGGAGTATGATCAACTCATTGATCACCAATCCTTATGTTTGATACAAAATGTAAGCAGCGTGTAGGGAGATATGGAACATTTCAAAATAAAGGAAACTCCTATATTCAACTGGAAAATTAAATGTTCTTTGAACTCTGTGCTCCAAAATGTCCCTAAATCATTTGTCTAGAACTGGGGAGGATTGCATGGACCTTGAGAGGTGACTTTATCATAGTTAGATAAGCTGAAAAAAAACATGCGTCCATCGGGTTCAGCCTTCCACACATCACCTACTGCTGTTGAACCAAAAAAAGGCAAAAAAACATGAAGTGGTAGTTCACGAAACTCCTCCTTAGGACTATGTAGTCATTTTTTTTATTGTTTAATTTTTCTCCACAATCAATCAACACTCAATAACCCAAAATAAGTGACAGCAAAAAAATGTGTTTTTTTTACCTTGCAGATTTTAAGAAAAAAAAAGGAGATTTCCCATTGATATAAGAAATCAGAGTATTCATAATTATTCAAGTGTCATACTGAAGGGTTTGAGTACTTATGTCAATGTGATTTTAAGGAGACGCAGCTCACAGTTAAAATCTTTGCCTTACAATTAAAGTGTTTTTAATATCATTACATCAAGATGTTCCATAATAAAGATGTTCAGGTCATAATGCCCAATGATCCCGCCATGCAATATGATCAGATTTCTATAACAATGTAGCTTGTGACAAGGTTACAGATTGACGTATGACATTCCTGGGGTCCTCTTACACAACAACTCCTCCCTATCTCTCCCTCTCAGAAGCGAATAAAAATATATGCACAAGCTTTAATGCTGCGTGCATAGAGATGATTTATTTATTTATAAAGTATTTTACCAGGAAGGATACATTGAGATTTCTCTCGTTTTCAAGTATGTCCTGGGTTCAGGAACATTGAATTTTCACAGTAGGTACAGAAATACAAAGTAATAAAATGCAAGATATTTAAAATAAAACACAAATATACAAATTAAGAGAAAATAAATATGTAGGAAATAGTCATTATGTTACATGTTTACAGGTGCATTCTGTATTGAGGTATGTTAATAGGGAGCTCTTGAGTGACTTAAGACTGGGAAGATTTGATGGCGTCTGGGAGGTTATTCCATATTTGCGGTGCTCTGTAGGAAAATGAGGATCGAGCCACTTTCTTTTTGTATTGTGGTATTGCAAGTAAGGTGCTGGTCCTGGATCAGAGTTTATAGGATGAGGGAACTGCTGGGGGAAGCAGTCTATTCAGGTAGGGTGGCAGCTTCCCAGAAAAGCTCTTAAACACCAGATTGGAAAGGTGAAGAGTGCGTCTAGATTCCAGCGACGGCCAGTTTAGCTCTTTTAACATGTCACAATGGTGGGTCATGTAGTTACATTGTAGCACAAAGCGGCAGAATGAGTTATACAATGTAGTAAGTTTATGAAGGTGTGTTTGCAGGGCAGCTGCATACAATAATCTCCGTATACAATGACCTAAACCTGTGTCTGTGCGTGCCATTCTCTGCGCCCCGATATAGGCCAAGACAATCAGCAGAAGCAAAGGTGGACAGAGTCACTGGAGCCCGAGAAACGAGAGCTAGAGGTTCCCCTTAAACGATTGCTTATGTGCATAGTTCGGATAGAGATCATTTTCTATCAGTGATAGTTAAAATTTTTCTTTGTAAAAAAAAAATCTGCAATGTTGACAAAGAATTGCTTTTTGCTTTGACATTATGGGTAATAAGTGTAAATGGATGTGACATTTTTTTAGACATTTTTTTAATATAATACTGCAAAGTAATAAAATATTCTTGTTTGCTGGCATTTTCCAATTAACCCAACATTACAAACACTCTGAAGGTTCCCTTTTAAGTGTGCTTTATCTAATTCAAAGTTGAAATGCCCCTTTATTGCGGCGTTTCTATTATATTGCTCATGGTCTGTCTGAGTACATGTATGTCTGCGCATTCAATCCGAGTATTTTTTTGTGCATTACGTTTCCTGAAAGTATGTGGGCCCTATTCCGCTCTTTGTGCTACAATGGGGATGCTAACTTGAAAAACCGGCAACTGCAGGTTTCCCCGTAGTGCCACCATTTTAGCTTGATATTCTGGGGTAGGCGCTAGCCAAGCACCTCGCCCAGGAACACCGCGCAAATCGCTGGGATACTCGCGGTAGCAGTTCGACACAGCCGTGAGTATCACCTCCTGAGTCCGTAGGACTCCATAGAGGGTTGCACTTCCAGGCCGTGAGCTCTCGCGAGACCGCTGAGGGAGACTGAACTATTTGTTCCCAATCCCTCGCTGATCCAGGTGAGAAGAAGCTGCATATGGAGCCACTGTTCTTGCCGCGGGATGAGAGGCGAGTATTGAATTTATTGGGGGGGTTTAGGGGGTGCTAAATTATTTTGGAAATGCAGAATCAAAGTACAGTAACTTTGCGGAAGCTTGCGCAAATATCGATGGGCTAAGTGATTTCTTACGAGTTTAGGAATGTAATATGGGGGGCATGAGTTATACATCCGAACTCTAATGTTAGCGTTCACTAGGGAATAGTGCCCTGTGTGTCTATCAGGGTTATTCAAAGAGAGCCGATCTGGCCCCGAAATGTAACCGGACACTGAAATTCAGCGTACGGTTACATTTCCTGGCCATTCGGCTATTTTAAGAGCAGGCAGTTTGCCAAATGTTGGCGAACTGCCTGCACGTACGGTGCCTATTCAAGGGCAGTGAAATCCCCATAAAGAAGCAATGCTTCATCTATTCAGAGAACAAAAACAGCAGGGAAAAGTTGCCGAAATGCCCTGCTGTTTGGTGGTCTCATTTCTCCCTGCACTACAGGGGGGCCCTGCGGTGCTTGCTGAATACACCGCAGGGTCGGTGAACTAGGATCGCCGAATCACCCCAAAGTGCGGGTAACGAAAAGTCACCGAACGTGCGATGACTTTTCGAATCTCTTTGAATAACCCTGTATGTTTGTGTTATATTATGTGTTATTTTGTATATTAGCAGGGCTTTTTTTCAGGGGGTACTCGGGGTATGCAGTACCGGCACCTCACCACCAGCCAGAACTAACAGGAGAGAGCATGATGCTCCTTCCTCCTCCTGTGGCAGGCAGAGAATCGGAAGCGCTCGGCAGCTCATGTTGCTCTTGAACGCTTCCGATTGTCAGGAGTGTATGTAGGGACTGATAACCCCCCTCCCCCAGTAAGTGACAAGGGAGGGCTGCTCCCCCCTCTCTCTGCAGCCGCTGAAACTTTGAACAGCATGGGGAGGGGGCTGCAGCTTGTTCACACACATCTGCCAGAGCTGCGGATTGTCAGGCAAGCGGTGTGATCAGAGGAGCTGGCATTGTAAAGCGGTAGTGAGTTTTATTGCTGTGGAGCTCATACACACTGCGCATTACTGTGAGTGTTATTGCTGTGGAGCTCATACACACTGCGCATTACTGTGAGTTTCATTGCTGTGGTGCTCACAAATGCTAAGGGATTATCCACTCCGTGCCATTGTTGCAAAAAAAAAAAAAAAAACAGCTAACTGCCCTGCAATACCGATTTTTCTTGCAACAAAGGCACTTACATTCGTTCAAAGAGATCCAAATGGCTGGAGAAAGATAACCGAATGCTGAAAATCAGCGTTCGGTTACCTTTCTTGGCCATTCGGCTATCCAGAGAGCAGGCAATATGCCAAATCCTGGCGAATTGCCTGCACATTCGGTGCCTGTTCGGTGCCTGTTCGAGAGCAGTGAAATCCCCATAAAAAAGCACTGCTTCGGCTATTCAGAGAACACAAACCAGCAGTGAAAGGTTCCCGAAATGCCCTGCCATTCGGTGGTTTCATTCGACAGGTTTATTCAGGAGAATCCCATAGGCTTCAATGTTAAAAATATTCCCATTTTAATTCAATATCTAATAAACCGTTCATTATAAAATTCTGCAGTAAAGAGTCTCTTTATTTATAGATTTTTTAGGAAATTTTAAGCATTTTTTTTTAAGTTTACTTATTTTTTCTGTAACAGCCGTTTTCATTATCATTCCCTGGACCTCGTATGTAAATTTCTGCCATTTTCGCTCAGTAATTTCTTTGCAGACAGCGTTTCACTTTTCAAACATTCAGGCAAATTGTTTTGCTAATTTATTCACTTCACATGTCTTCCGTGTTGGCTTTTTCCATCGGCTGCGCTGTGTGTGATTGGCTCCTGCTCGGGTTTTTCCGGTGTCTTCGGCGGGTTAATTCAGAGGTTAACCCGGGTTTGCGGCAGCTTTTCCCTGCGCTTCGACGGCCCTGTGGTGCTTGCTGAATACACCGGAGGGTCGCCGAAATGGGATTGCCGAATCGGCCCGAATTGAAGAGAACGAAAAAAGTCACCGAACGACTTTTCGATTCTCTTTGAATAACCCTGTTAGTGAATAACCCCCATAGGGTTACAACAATAGTTGTAGTTCATTTAAAGGAACAAAGTATTAAAAAATATGGTTCCCTTTTATAGTGTCTTCCTTTAAGTGAACTACAACTATTGTTTATGAGTACATGAAAATAGTAATAATAATCAGTTTTTCCCCGGGCGTGAGAGTACCCCACCTATTTGCCCAGAAAAAAAGCACTGTATATTAGTATCCAGGTTGCGGTCTCTTTAGGGCTATGATGCTTGTCGCTAACCTCAAATAAAAACAGAGAGAACAATAGTGCAATATCGTAACAGTAAGAGCTCTATTATGATCTTCGCGTTAAAACGCGGGCGCAAGGGAGAAAAAAATGCGCCCGCAGTTTTCCCCCTTGCGCCTGCATTTTAACGCCAGATCACAATGCAGGTGCAAAAAATGCTGCCTGCATTGTTTGCGTGCGACAAAAGCCAGGATGCTCGTGGCAGCACTGAGCGCAGCCGCAAGCATCCACTCGCTGGAGTCCATAGGACTCCATTGAGTTCCTCCCTGCCAGTCACGTGACCAGCCGGATCTCACCTCGCGAGATCCGGCCAGTCGGCGTAGTGATACGCAGGGAGAGACTGGGGGGACTTTTTCTCCCAGTCTTTCCCTGCTCCCGCCGGCCGGAGGAGGTGATCGGAGCTGCGGTCCTCGCCGCGGGACAGAGGGTAAGTATATATTCATTTTTATGTAGCACAGGCTACTTGAACTGTGTGTGTACTATTGTGTTTCTCAGACATGCAGCCTGTCACAGCTGCGGGGCGTTTTCCAAGGGTGGAAGTGCACGTGCAGAGCAGAGGAGAAGGCAGAGAAGGGGAGACTGCTGAGGTGAACAGTCCTATGTGGTGGATTGTGCGTCCAGAGGCTGTCTCGTGCGTTCAGCGAAGGAGAGATCCAGTTGCCCTCACGTGTTGCCAGTACCAGCGGATCGTGCATTCAGCTGTCCTTGTGCATCAAGTGAAGAAGGGGTCCGTCTGCCTTCGTGTGTGTTCCAGTGACAGAGGGAGTGGCCGAGTACATTCAGCGGAGAAGAAATCCGGCTGTCCTTGAGTGATTCCAGCACTAAGAGATAGCGATCGAGCTACCGTCCAAACGGAGAGAGGTATCCGGCCATCCTGTGTGAGTTGATATTGCTAACTTTATTGCCTGGCCTAGTTCTACTGCCCGCGCAGTTGCAGCTAAAATGAGGATCGCTGCAGAGGATCCGGCCAGTCAGGTGATACTGAGTCTCTGTACGACCTGACTGGCCAGACCGCGTGACCTGCGCACGCACGCACGCACGCAGCCTCCTCCCCTTCAACACAGACTCTCACGTTGTTCAGGACTGGGCACTCCCGGTGCATGGCGTCCGGGCCCCCTCAACCCGCTGCATGAAATCCAGCCCTCAACCCCTGCTGGCATCCGGAGCTGGGGCAATATCCATATGAGCTGGGGCAATATCCATGTGAGAGCTGGAGCAATATCCAGGTGAGCTGGGGCAATATCCAGGTGAGCTGGGGCAATATCCATATGAGCTGGGACAATATCCATTTGAGCTGGGGCAATATCCATGAGAGCTGGGGCAATATCCATATGAGCTGGGGCAATATCCCTATGAGCTGGGGCAATATCCAGGTGAGCTGGGGCAATATCCATATGAGCTGGGACAATAGCCAGGTGAGCTGGGGCAATATCCATATGAGCTGGGACAATATCCATATGAGCTGGGGCAATATCCATGAGAACTGGGGCAATATCCATGAGAGCTGGGGCAATATCCATGTGAGGCTTGGGGCAATCTACATGTGAGCTGGGGACATTCTGTGTATATGTATCTGGGGGATATATACTTGTGAGCTGGGGCATTTTTATATGAGGTCTGTTCTTATTGGAAAGCGTTCACATGACATAAAATAAAAGTATCGGTACTCGGTATCGGTGAGTACTTTTAAAAATATCGGTACTCGTACTCAGTGTTAAAAAAAAGTGGTATTGGTGCATCCCTAGTTTTCATTTGTAGTTTTTTGTTTAATCAGCTGCAATAGTGATTCATGGCAAGTGTGGTGTTTGTTTATGCTGGAATAAAAAGACCTTTCATTTTCACAACTTCAAGTCTGCGGCTGTTTATACCCTAGAATACCATGTTTTTTGGCTGGAACCAAGTATCCCGAGTGGTTGTTGAATCACAGTTAAGGGGTTCAATGTCCTAATGGTGGAAGGGAATCAGGGCATGCTAACGTGTCCAGAGGTCGGGGGGGGGCGCACGATTCTTGGCTGGCCCCGGGCGCTGACAACCAGGGGTCAAGTCCTGGGGAAAAAAGTGAGGGAACTCACCCACGAATTCCACAACCCCTATTATTATTATTATTATTATTTATTTATAAAGCGCCAGCATATTCCGCAGCGTTGTACAATAGGCACAGTATAGACAGGGTTACAATACATTGAACAACATTTGACAAACAGTACAGGAGGAGATGAGGGCCCTATTCCCGTAGGAACTCACAATCTAGGAGGGTTGGGGTTGGAAACAGGAGGAGAGGACTGTAAGGTGAGAGTGATTGATGGTTGCGTCAGTGAGTTGGGTGGTAGGCTTCCCTAAATAGGAATTATTATTACCTGAAGAAAATATATATATATATATATATCACGAGTATAGCAGTGCCTGGTGATACCATTTTTATTGGGTTAACTTTACATTTAAAAGACAAGCTTTCAAGAGTGTAAACTGGAAACTATACTGATCAGTGAAAGGTATCACTACGTACAGGTATACTCGTTATTGTGGCAACTGGACTAACGCTATATATATACAGTTGTGTTCAAAATTATTCAACCCCCACTGAAATTGAGTGTTTTGGCCAGTTTGACATTGATTTTGATCATTCAGTCATCTTGCTTACAATTAAATCAAAGAGGCACGTGTAGGTCAGACAAATATAACATAACATTTATAATGAAATAACCACAAATGTCTTTTCTGTGCTCACATCATTATCAGTTTTATTCAACCCCCAAGTGACATTCAATCTTAGTACTTAGTACAACATCCTTTTACAGTTATAACAGCTTTTAAACGTGAAGCATAGCTTGACACAAGTGTCTTGCAGCGATCTACGGGTATCTTCGCCCATTCGTCATGGGCAAAAGCCTCCAGTTCAGTCACATTCTTAGGCTTGCGCACTGCAACTGCTTTCTTTAAGTCCCACCAGAGGTTCTCAATCGGATTTAAGTCAGGTGACTGCGATGGCCACTCCAAAATGTTCCAGCCTTTAATCTGCAACCATGCTCTAGTGGACTTGGAGGTATGCTTGGGATCATTGTCCTGTTGAAAGGTCCAACGTCTCCCAAGCCTCAGGTTTGTGACGGACTGCATCACATTGTCATCCAATATCTCCTGGTACTGAAGAGAATTCATGGTACCTTGCACACGCTGAAGCTTCCCTGTACCTGCAGAAGCAAAACAGCCCCAAAGCATGATTGACCCCCCGCCATGCTTCACAGTAGGCAAGGTGTTCTTTTCTTCATAGGCCTTGTTCTTCCTCCTCCAAAACATAGCGTTGATCCATGGGCCCAAACAGTTCTAATTTTGTTTCATCAGTCCACAGAACACTATCCCAAAACTTCTGTGGTTTGTCCACATGACTTTTGGCATACTGCAGTCGACTCTTCTTATTCTTTGGAGACAGCAAGGGGGTGCGCCTGGCAGTTCTGGCATGGAGGCCTTCATTACGCAGTGTGCGCCGTATTGTCTGAGCTGAAACTTCAGTACCCACATCTGACAAATCTTTTCTCAGTTCCTCAGCAGTCACATAGGGACTTTTCTCCACTCTACGCTTCAGGTAGCGCACAGCAGTCAAAGTCAGCATCTTCTTTCTGCCACGACCAGGTAGCGTTTCAACAGTGCCCTTTGCCTTGAATTTGCGAATGATGCTTCCTATGGTCTCTCTTGGTATGTTTAACATCTTTGCAATCTTCTTATAGCCATTGCCCTTCCTGTGAAGAGTAATCACCTCTTCTCTTGTCTTCCTGGACCATTCTCTTGACTTCACCATGTTTGTAACCACACCAGTAAATGTCTAGAAGGAGCTGAGTATCACAGTCATTTTAAAGCTGCCTAATTGGTGCTTATTATGCTTTATTGCTGCTCCGTGACATCCACAGGTGTTTTCAATACCTGATTGAAAACACTTGAATGAACCTCTGTTCTTCAGAGAGGTAGTCTTTAAGGGGTTGAATAATTGTGTCAATGAAGAATTCACAAAAGAAACATTTACTACTGTATTACAAAACCAATTGATGTCATTTTAGTTGCATATGGTTCTTTAAAAAGTCCTTGTAGGATTTCATTCTGAATACAATTACAAATGTACACTAAATTCCCTAAAACCCTTTACAGCATTGGGGGTTGAATAATTTTGAACACAACTGTAATATATATATATATAACTCCAGGCACAGACCCCCCCAGAACTATATAAACAGCGCTGAATCCCCAGAATAACATACACAGCACTGAGTCCCCAGGATAATATACACAGCGCTTAACCCCCAGAATAATATGCACAGCACTGAACCCCCAGAATAATATGCACAGCACTGGTTATATGGATATATTTTCCCCAGTTCCCATGGATATAATTGCCCCCAGCTCATATGGGTATATATTGCCCCCAGCTCATATGGATAATGCCCCCCAGCTCTCATGGAAATTGCCCCCCAGGTCTCATGGCTATTGCCCCCAGGTCTCATGGCTATTGCCCCCAGGTCTCATGGATATTGCCCCCCCAGGTCTCATGGATAATGCCCCCCAGGTCTCATGGCTATTGCCCCCAGGTCTCATGGATATTGCCCCCAGGTCTCATGGATAATGCCCCCCAGGTCTCATGGATAATGCCCCCCAGGTCTCATGGATATTGCCCCCCCAGGTCTCATGGAAATTGCCCCCCCAGGTCTCATGGAAATTGCCCCCCCAGGTCTCATGGAAATTGCCCCCCCAGGTCTCATGGAAATTGCCCCCCCAGGTCTCATGGAAATTGGCCCCCAGGTCTCATGGAAATTGCCCCAGGTGTCATGGATATTGTCCCCAGCTCACCTCTGCTTCTTCTGTGGCTGCTGTCGCTGCCGCCGCCGCCGCACATTGCCGGCGGCCGCGTGCTTCCTGCTTCAACACCGCTGACAGGAAGTGAAGCCGAGCGGCTCCACTTCCGGTCAGCGGGCCGTTCTAAGAGGATGCACGCGGCCGCCGGCAATGTGCGGCGGCGACGTTCAGGCTCGGGCCACAGAGGGAACGCTGCGTTCCCGCAGCGTTCCCGCTGTGGGAGAAGTGCGGGAATGCCGTTCCCGCGTGTTCCCGCTCGACTCGAGCCCTGCTGACAACCCACGCTACGCCACTGTCTGTATCAGAATGTCAGGAAGAAAAAAGTGTGGAGAAGGCTTGAAACAGCTCATGATCCAAAGTAAACAACGTCATCTATAAAACATGGTGTACGCAGTGTGATAGCATGGGCATGCACGGCTTCCAGTGGCACTAGGTCATTGGTGTTTATTGATGATGTGACAGAAGACAGAAGCAGCCGGATGAATTCAGCAGTGTATAGAGATATACTGTCAGCCTAGATTCAGCCAAATGCAGCAAAGTTGATTGGATGGCGCTTCAGTGTACAGCTGGACAATGATACAAAACACACTGCAAAAGCAACCCAGGAATTTCTGAAGGAAAAGAAGTGGAATATTCTGCAATGGCTGGGTCAATCATCTGATCTCAACCCATATGAGCAGAATTTCACTTGCTGAAGGCAAAACTAAAGGCAGAAATACCAACAAACAAAGAACAACTGAAGACAGCTGCAGTTAGAGCATGGCAAAACATCAGAAAGGAGGAAACCAACAGGATTATTCAGAGAGAGGTGAAAACCAGGATAATGACTGGAGAAGTGAAAATTCTAGGTCAAAATAGCTAAACTAGAAAAATTCGCCCATTTATCTTACTTTTCAAATCGGCTATCAGGGTTTTTCAGAGAGAGGTGAAAAGCAGGAGAATGGCAGGAGAACGGAAAATTCTAGATCAAAATAGCCAAACCAGAAAAATTCTCCCATTTATCTCACTTTCCAAATCGGCTATTTTGACCTAGAATTTTCCATTCTCCAGCCATTCTCCTACTTTCACCTCTCTCTGAATAACCCTACATGCAAGTTTTTGGTAATGTCCATGGGTTCCAGACTTTAGGCAGTCATTGCCACTAAAGGATTCTCAACAAAATATTAAAAATGAACATTTTATTGATGATTATATCCTTTTGTCCAATTACATTTGAGCCCCTGAAAATGGGGGGGGGGGCTGTGTATAAAAATGTCTGCAGATCCTAAAATTTGTACTTGATATTTATGTTCAATACATAATAATGTTTATTGTTTCGTTTTAATTTTATTCTGGTGGCATACAGAGCCAAAAGTAGGAAAATTGTACCTGTGTACGAATATATATGGACCTAATTGTGTCTGTGTGTATGCGTATGCATGTACTTGTATGGGCCTGCACGTGAGAGGATGACCAGAGCCATTTTTGTTGGGCGTGTTTATCTCCCGTAGAGCAGCAGCACCTACAAATAGAGCAGGGGCAGGTGCTGCGGGAAGCAGGTTCTTTGAGTCCTAAGCCACAGGAAACATTCATTATTCAGTTATACGAGTGAGGAGCCCCATACTGGGGTACAATATCACATGCTCCTATGTTTGTACGTTTCATCATTCGGCCAGAAAGTGGTTCGGCTTAAATAACGGGACGTCTTGCGTTCGAGAAGGAAACGTGTTCTTGACTGAGCCATACATAATAAAAAAAAAGATAAAATGTAACAATTTATTTCCAGGTGAAACACATTACATCGTGTCATGTTGTCTGTCCGTGCTTAGTGGAATTCTTATCGGTGGCCTAATTCCGCAGCCAGCAGAAAGGAATAATTTGCCCCCACATCCGACATGCTGCCGCCCCCCCTAAATTCTATTATAATTCAATTATTTTGACAAATACTGTTCAACGGCGCGAGGAGGCGCTTGCGATTCCTTGCCCAGGGGCACATAAGATATAAATTTAGGTTATAGGAGGAAATGAGAATATTCGGATTAAATAGTGGGGGTGTGGAGCTCTACGAGAAGCTGCGGGTGGAGGGTTACAGTGTTAAAGATGCCGTGCTAGAACAGGCACATAAAGCAGTAGGAGAAGTTATAGGAAGGATGTAATGGGTTGTTAGGAAAGGAAACAGATACATTTTCCTGTTCTCCTTTTCTCTTTCTCGCCGTGCGATTCGGTTTCCTCAGGGAACGGGGTTACAGCCATAAAGTGTTCGATGTCTACAGCAGCAACGTCTCAGCAGTGAAGAATGGGAGTCGAAAAGAGGAGAAGGAGACGGGGGAGACTAAAAAATAAAGGATGATGGAGAAAGGAGTCTCGGAGGGAGGCGGGGTTGTAGATTTTGTTTTTGCACAGATAATAGGAAGCAACCAAGCGCTGAGAGTATCCAGCCATCCGCTCGGGCTATCCTGTTAAATACAGAGCACCGGGGAGGCAGAGAGGGAGGGCGAGAGATGGAGGAAAGGAAAAAAAAGAAGAGAAGATGGAGAAGGAAGAACAGGTAAACGAAAAGGAGACGAGGTACGGACAGAGCCCCGGAAACAAGCATAGTGATATGGACAGCAGAATAAAGAACGAGCACGGTGAAAGAAATGATACTGTTGGGGCGTTACCAAGGAAGAGATACAGGCTGCTCATCATAAAGAGTCATTAAGAATTAGAGAACAGGGGCTGAAATAAGGAGCCGAGAAAGAGGAAGGTTGGTCGGAATGAGCCGCTGGCAGAATAAAGGAAAGAAGCGATGTAAAAAACAGAACGAACAGCGGTGATAAGAGAGACGAGACAAAGAGAACCGCGCAGAAAGAGGGGCGAGCGACAGAAGAGAAAGCATGAGCAGATAAGAGGGTATCAGAGGATGAGGACGAGGTGCTGTCCGCGGTGCTGAACTCGTCTTAGTGATTGGGAGCAGAGGTTTCCTAGGTGCTAACGTTTTTCGGCGGAAATGAGCAGCTGGGGGCTAATAATCAGAGAAGCAGACGCTGCGCTGTAAGCGCGCACGCCTTGACCCTCCGTACATAGACACAAATGCATCACACATCACATTCTAACCGAAGTCGCCTTATAATCAAGCTGACAAATTGGCGCAGGAGGCAGAAACCGGCCATGATTCATAGCAGATTATTTTTAATTCATAATAATAATGATCGCAGACACAGTCGGTTTCGCGCTTATACGTCCGGCTATACGCTGCTCTGCTTCCATGCAGGCCTAGAAATAAATCATCCGCAATGCTCATATAGTCCAGGCCATGAATCTATGGATGAGACGGGAAGTACTGAAACTGTGAAAAAAAACTGTTTTAATGGTCATAAATTGAATACAGAAAATAGATATAAAAATCAGTCCTGTGCTCTCTTTCCCTCTGTATCATGGTGGCTGGGAAATACTGCGCAAGATTGATTTCCTTTTTTATATATGTTTTAACCATTTCCTTACAGTGCAGACAGTTCATATCTGCTGCCCCCACCAGGTTTTCTTTTTTGTCCTAAAGGGGGATTGTTTGGTGCAGGGTATAGACCTGGTGCAGGGTATAGGCTAGACCCACTATTTTGTCACTGAGCTGAATCGAGACAAGAGGCTGCGTATTAACAGTAGGTAGAAAGGACTCACCTGGAGAGGTTTGCCTTGACGTGGCAGGAGGGCTGAAACTTTAATGGCCATTTAAGTAAACGAAAAAACCAAAGGGGTTATGTTGCCGACATTTCAGTGCTCTCTCGTTCTCCGCGTTTCCCTGCACTTCGGGGAATCAAAACACACGTCGGAAAAAGCAGACGAGCTGCTGATCACAGCACAGACCAGCCGCCCGTAAAAGCCGACAAGCTGACGAACAGGGTAAAAAAACAAACAAAAAAAACAGTACGCTTGAAATTTTCAAAATTTGAAACACTGTTTGCAAAAAAACTGCTGAATGAAAATGCCTGGAATTTACATATCAGATCCAATGAATGATAATAAAAAGGGCTGTTACAGAAAAAAATTGCCCAAAAAAAATTCAGAAAAATGCCTAAAAGATCCTTAAAAAATCTATAAATAAAGAGACTTTTTGCTGTAGATTATCTTCTATCTATCAATGGTTTATTAGATATTGTATAAAAATGGTAATATTTTTAAGTTTGAAGCGTATGAGATTCACCTGATTAAACCTGCCGAATGAAACCACCGAACAGCAGGGCAGTTCAGCAACTTTTCACTGCTGTTCGGTGTTCTGAATAGATTAACCATTTCTTCTCTATGGGGGATTTCACTGCCTTCGACCAGGCACCGTACATGAAGGCAATTCGCCAATATTTGGTGAACTGCCTGCACTCTGAATAGCCGAATGGCCCCGAAATGGCACCGTACGGGGAAATTCACTTCACATTTCGGGAAGAGATCGGCTATCTCCGAATAACCCCTAAAGTGACCCACAGGCATACACTGCCAAATGCTGATCCACTGGCACCCAAATCAACGCAGACATCAAGCCTACCCAGAGCAGGCACATGCGTATAATCTTGATCACGAACATACAACTCAGAGAGGAAGTTGCTAACAAATCGAGTTGCGTTTATAATTTATAATCGTTTGGCATTGCGTATTTTACATGCACGCGTCAAACAGCACATACGATCCACAGATGTTACGCGCTCCATGCGGACATGCCTATAATCCAGGTCAAGAATATATGTACGTGGCAGGAGCTGTCATGGACTCAAGCTGCTGTTTTAATCGATCCATCTCTCTGCCCCCTCCTACCCTCCCGTCTCCATCCTCCGTCTCTCCTCTCCCAGTCTATTCATCTTCATGCCTCCTGTTTTTTTATTGTGTGTTTTCTCTTAACGCTCTATTTATCTTCCCTATTTTTTTTTTTTTTATAACCATACCACATATTCCAGATTCCCCACTCTCTACCTCTCCCTTTTTTTTTTTTCTTGGTCCCGTTACGGCAAAAAGCATCAGCAAGACGCTGTCGCCGCCAGAGCCGCGATTAGGCGAATGAGAGTAATAAAGGGTGCAGCGTCGGAGCTGCCAGCGAAGGACTTGGCAGGGTTCCTGACGAACCCCCCCACTGCCATATGCGATAATTCTAATTAAAAAATTAATTAATGGGAAAGAGATAAAAATGCGATGAAAGGAAAAGCGGGAGGTAGAGGGGTACAGATGCAGGGGGTGGTAAAGGGTGACGGGAAAGGGGACAAACAGTTTTTAGGCAGAAAATGCTACATTGTTACAGTGAAGAGTGTGGCTCCTCGATACAATGTATACTTGTCGACTTTTTAGCTCTCCATCGGTCCTTCTTACATGGTTCATGACCAACAACATAAAAATGAACAGTTTGTAAGTAAGGGTGTCACTATAAAATATGGGCTACGCATGCAGATTCATATACTGTATATCTTTCAAAAGGATGATGGGAGTTGGAGCCAAGTTGAATTGAATTCCATGGCGGTTGCCCAGCCGTGTCCTATCTTCATCGAGCTGCAAGGAACCGTGTCAGATGACCACAAAGAAGCCTCGAAAATCCTAACGCTGCTCCAGGTCTGTCGAATCTCTCAGAGTAATGCACATTTTTTTATTTTTATTATTTCTTGATAAATTTATTTCAAAGAAAGGGTAGGTAACAGACGGAGAAATAGAGAGAGAGAGAGGTAAAGCAGTGAAGTGTGGGAGTGAGTGGAAGGATCGGGATGAAAAGGCAGGTAGACAGAGAGGGGGAGAGCTCCGCAGACGCCATCCAATTACGGAAAAAATTGGAGGTATGCAAGATTTTGTGTAAAATCACAATCAATGAAGTTGGAGAGACGGGGCCGGCTTATATAACAGCGACAGCGGGAGCAGATACATAAGATGGGAACATTAAGACAACTTAAATAGAAGAAAAGTGAGGAGATAAAGTAAAGAAGCAATTGGGAAACCTGAAAAATATCTGGATTTATTTCACAGGAACCAATATAACAGCTATTTCCTTGGTCTCTGATTTAGTGTGCTCACCTCAAGGAACGGAAAGACAGATATTTACATCCACCGATACCTGACTTTGACAAGTTTTAGGTTATATGGAGTAATAGGAGGTTTATAGGGAGAGGTTATATGGAGTAATAGGAGGGTTATAGGGAGAGGTTATATGGAGTAATAGGAGGGTTATAGGGAGAGGTTATATGGAGTAATAGGAGGGTTATAGTGAGAGGTTATATGGAGTAATAGGAGGGATATAGGGAGAGGTTATATGGAGTAATAGGAGGGTTATAGGGAGAGGTTATATGGAGTAATAGGAGGGTTATAGGGAGAGGTTATATGGAGTAATAGGAGGGTTATAGTGAGAGGTTATATGGAGTAATAGGAGGGATATAGGGAGAGGTTATATGGAGTAATAGGAGGGTTATAGGGAGAGGTTATAGGGAGTAATAGGAGGGTTATATGGAGAGGTTATATGGAGTAACAGGAGGGTTATATGGAGTAATAGGGGGGTTATAGGGAGAGGTTATATGGAGTAATAGGAGGGTTATAGGGAGAGGTTATATGGAGTAATAGGAGGGTTATAGTGAGAGGTTATATGGTGTAATAGGAGGGTTATATGGAGAGGTTATATGGAGTAATAGGAGGTTTATAGGGAGAGGTTATATGGAGTAATAGGAGGGTTATAGGGAGAGGTTATATGGAGTAATAGGAGGGTTATAGGGAGAAGTTATATGGAGTAATAGGATGGTTATAGGGATAGGTTATATGGAGTAATTGGAGAGTTATAGGGAGAGGTTATATGGAGTAATAGGAGGGTTATAGGGAGAGGTTATATGGAGTAATAGGGGGGTTATAGGGAGAGGTTACATGGAGTAATAGGAGGGTTATAGGGAGAGGTTATATGGAGTAATAGGAGGTTTATAGGGAGAGGTTATATGGAGTAATAGGGGGGTTATAGGGAGAGGTTATATGGAGTAATAGGAGGGATATAGGGAGAGGTTGTATGTAGTAATAGGAGGATTATAGGGAGAGGTAATATGGAGTAATAGGATGGTTATAGGCAGGGCCGGCGCTGCCGCTGGGCGAGCTGGGCACCCGCCAAGAGCGCAGCGCCTCCTAGGGCGCAGCCGAGACCAACAAAGGTGTGATGGGTCTCTGCGCCGGCCGCTGTCACTTTGGTCTATCATGCTGCGCGCTTGCTCTCGGCGCAGCGTGATCATGGAAGACAGCTTGCGGTGGCTGTCCAATAGAGAGTGAGGGAAGCGGGGATAACCCCACCCCCTCAGCATGGACAGCCACCGCGAGCTGTCTTCCATGATCATGCAGCACCCAGAGCAAGCGCGCAGCGTGATAGATCAGCGTGACAGCGGCCAGCGGAGAGACCCATCACATGCAGTGGCAAAATAACCAGGGGGAGCGCACCGGCATCCCCCTGGGCCCGCGGCTGCCCCGGTTGTTACGCCACTGCCGCCAATGCACCCCAAAAGCGGGCCCCTGGAGAGAGGGGCGTACGAGGAAACTCGGTACTTATAAATTAATACATGGGGGGCTATAAATTAATACATGGGGGCCTGGTTGCCTGGGGGCTATACATTAATAAATGGGGGCCTGGCCACCTGGGGCTATAAATTATTACATGGGGCTATACATTAATACATGGGGGGCCTGGTCGCCTGGGGGCTATAAATTAATACATGGGGGGCCTGGGGGCTATAAATGAATACATGGGGGACCTGAGGGTTATAAATTAATATATGGGGGCCTGGGGGCTATTAATTGGTTTGCTGGGGGGAGAAATTAATGAATAAGTTGATATCGGTACATTGAGTTTTATTGCTGTGGCACTCAGACACCCTCATACACACTTCACATTGCTGTGAGTTTTATTGCTGTGGAGCTCTGTGTTACGCTCATACACACTGCACATTACTTTGAGTTTTATTGCTACGTACGGGTGTAGGAGGGGACTATGGCTAGGTATGTGAACGTATGGCTGTGTGTGTAATTGCATGTATTTGTCTTTAAACAGGCTCCTGTGCATAAATGTCTGCGCTTGTGTCTTTGTCGCAGCCCATCGTTGCCCCCTAGCCCTGCACCCAAAAGGATGGTATTGCTCCTAGAATCGCCACAATATCTGCTGCTTGTTCTCCAAAAATAATAATGACAGCATCCTGAGGTACAGGTAGGAGACTAAATATTGGTGGAGCAGCAGGAGGTTAAATGGGCACCCTACTGAAATTTTACCCCTTAACCTCTTTGCTGCTGGCGTCGTGCTGGGCGCATCCTCTGGTTTCAGGTTTGTGTTCAGAGGATGTACTCAGCACAACGTTGAAGTCCTGCAGCTCAGTGCCATTTCTTTCTTGGCACAGTTGGGGCCGGCCATCCGCGCCTGTGATGTCAGATGCTGCTGTGGTGTGGGACGAAGGAGGTGAGCCACGAGGCAGTCCAGACCCCAGGGCACATCCCGCTCCACAGACAGCTCGTCCCCCTTGTGCCGTGCGTACCCCTTTCTGGTGACCAGAATCTGGTCACGCTGTACAGGGTGAACACCTCTGGGTCTTGCAGTCTAGAGGGAGAGAAGCAGCTGATCTGGCCATACAACTCGGACTGCAGAACCCAGCTGCTGTCCCCCTGTGCGCCGATCAGTAATAGTTTTCATTTGTGTTGCTTTCATTTTTTTTGGGGGGGGGGCACAAGTAGCTGTTCTGGCCTAGCCCACAAAATAGCCTAGCACCGGCCCTGGTTATAGGGAGAGGATATATGGAGTAATAGGAGGGTTATAGGGAGAGGTTATATGGGGTAATAGGAGAGTTATAGGGAGAGGTTATGTGGAGTAATGGGAGGGTTATATGGAGTAATGGGAGGGTTATAGCAGGTACTTACAAAGTCATTACTAAGTCATCCTCTGACAACCAGGTTAAGGTAATTCCAAAACACTGTATATATATACTGGGATCCAATTTTGCTAGGTACGCTGGCACTAGTGATCCTGACAAACAATAAAAGTCCTCTTGTCTTCCTCCTCCCTCATCCGTCTAGATCAGTGGTTAACAAATGTTTTGGGGCTGCTTCCCCCCTTGGCACCCAAACCATATCCCTAGTGACCCCAAACACACACAGACCCTATTTTTGGTAATACGTACATTGTAAATTCAAAACAAGAACCTAATCTAACATGTTCACACACTGCCCCTTTTCTTTACAGGTCGCTGTTTATCTTTTTACTGTCCCCAGGGGGGCGGTACTGCCCACTTTGGGAATCACTGCTCTAGATTGTAAGCTCCTATGAGCAGGGCCCTTTTGGAGGAAAGACGAGACAGAGAAGATATGATTGAAACATTTAAACACGTAAAGAGAATCAACAAACAGGGCTATTCAGAGAGAGGTGAAAAGCAGGAGAATGACTGGAGAATGGAAAATTCGAAGTCAAAATAGCCGATTTGGAAAGTGAGATGAATGAGAGAATTTTTCTGGTTTGGCTATTTTGACCTAGAATTTTCACTTCTCCAGCCATTCTCCTGCTTTTTCACCTCTCTCTGAATAACCCTGTATGTAGAGGAATGGAGTATATTTAAAAGGAAACAAAGTAGCAAATCAAGAGGACATACAGGACTATTCAGAAAGAGGTGAAAACCTTGAGAATGACTTGAGAATTGAAAATTCTAGGTCAAATAGCCAAACCAGAAATATTCTCCCCTTTATGTTACCTTCCAAATTGGCTATTTGGTCTAGATTGTTCATTCTCCTGGCAATTCTCAAGGTTTTCACCTCTCTCTGAATAGCCCTGATAGTCTTAGATTAGAGGGGCAAATGTTTAACCTCCCTGGCGGTATTCCCGAGTGTGACTCAGGGTTAAATCTCGCTACCGCGAACAGTAACCCCGAGCCACACTCGGGCTGCATACTCACCTCATCCTGCGCTCCCTCGCTGTCCCCCGCAGTGTGAGCGAGGCGACTTGCTTCCTGGTAACACTCCCTGCGAGTCACACCATGCAGGGGGCGGGACCAGGCAGCAAACTGTAAAAAAACAGAATATTCCAATGTAAATCCCCAGCTGCATGACCTTCTCATGAACAGTAACTAGGTGGCACTAAAGGATCAGAAAAAGACCATACATACACAGTCTAATATTGCACCCTTGTTTTCTGAAAGATTTCAGTGTTTTTGGTATGATTATATTATTGAATATAATTTACTAGCATTATTTTGGATAATTATTTTTGGGATAATAAATTATTATGTCGTGTTTCAAACTCGGTGTGTTTACTAGACTCTTGTTACCACGGATTTCAGTGCGTTATTCCTAATTATTACAGGCTTACTATATAAAAAAACACGTTTCCTTTCTAAAAACATTAAGACGCTTTTAGACACAAAATTTTGAAAAAATAGACCGCCAGGGAGGTTAAAAGTAACATCAGGAAGTATTATTTTACTGAGAGGGTGGTGGATACACGGAACAGCTTTCCAGTAGATGTGGTAGAGGCTAAAGCAGTGATTGAGTTTAAGCAGGTATGGGATAGACCTAAGACTATCCAAAAGAAATCCAGGGAAAGTATCCATGTAATTTGGCAGACTAGATGGATCGAAAGGTTCTTATCTGTCGACATATTCTGTATTTCTATATTTCACTACACCTTATCTTCATCCTATCTTTGTTCATTTTTGTCTCGTTCCCTTTGGTTATTGGAAATCGCTGCAGAAACTGTTGGCGCTATATAAATAATGATAATAATATGCCTGTATGCTTCTATGTTATAGGAAGGAATAGGAGGGGTTATATGAAGAACAGCATATTAAATGATTCCTATGAGTTACAACAACACATGAAATTATTTTTAAATAATTGTTAAGTCTGCATTTATCCAGTCACCATCTGTTTAGCTACAAGTTGGCACGTCTACATTTCTATTTCTCTGTTCAAGGTGGTCTACCAGTCATTGAAAAACTCACAGTCTATAATTTTGGAGGGTTAGGGTAGACACCTTCCAGTTCCCGCACCACAATGTGGCAATTTCACACACACTGCAGAGAATAGTTACCTTCCATCCATGGTATTTTGATTTATTTGAAACTAATTAAACGAATCAACTTTCCCTTTAATTGCAAAACAAAGATCATCTGGTTGCCAGATAATTCCATCCCATCCCCAGCCCACTCACAGCCTGCTTCAGAGCGCGCATTGCACATACCCTCAATATAGAAAATATCCACATTAAATGAGTACATACCAGCCACTTAATGAGAATATCTGCCGTACAATTAATATCGCTCATGTTTATCTCTCTTTTGCCCATAATGCAAACAATAAAACCTCCAACCCAAATTCTACTGATGTTTATCCACTAGGACATTAATATCACCTATCTTTGAGTCATAGGTTGACTGCTATTAAACTCGCTCTGGCCATGGGGCAAACCGGCCAAACCCTGGTGGGCTGAAATTCTATTGAAACGTGGTATGCACAACTTCTATCACATTATAAATAACAACCATATCCTGAATATGATGAGAAATTCACACAGAAGAAGAGGAGTAAATTTGATGCCATCAAGGGATAATAGGTATAACGCTAGTAAGGGGTTCTGTTAGCCAAGGGGGCCCGGGATCGGCCTATAGTGAAAGGAAACTAGCCTCCAGCTTTCTGAATTGAAAGACTAAGGCTAGGGTCAGACGAACGCATTTTTATGTTGTCTGTGAAAAAGTGCGTTCGAACGAATGGACGCATTTTTTCACAGAATACGTGATAGTGGTCATACTATGCGCATTTTCGTCCGTGATTTTGTACGGATCATCAATAAAACACTTTTTGTGTCTGGACGTTATGTTGGCCGGACATTAGCAGCGTCTGACGTCTCCTAATCACGCACACTCGCCGCTAGCGGACGCAGCGCACTCTGTACGTCAGTACCTGCGGTTTCACGTTCTCGAAAAAATGCGTTCATTTTCCACTTGCGTTGCGCAGCCGGACTTTTGTGCGACCGTACATCGTATATTGGCCGTCATTGCCTGGCACTTGCTGCTAGTGCGGCCGTGATTAAGTGCGGCTGCACGCGCGTTCGCACTGCCTCAGTCTGACCCTAGCCTTAAATTTGCTTATAAAAATACAATTGTCAAGTCATACGAGCCATAGACTGGGAGGTACAAGCACAGTGCATGTATAGAAGAAGGATATTGTCACAGAGGCAACCGGCATCGGCCATGGTGGGACCACAGGGCGACGCACAGTGAAACCTCTGGCGAGGACACACTGGATCAGGTGTAGATGGGAGTTTATTAGATAGCAAGTGTAAAATGAAGAGAGTCAATATGTAGTTGACCAGTGCATCAGTTCATATGGTGAAGGCAGCAAGGTTAGGTGATAGTTAGTGAACACCCACACTGCTGGGCAGTGACCCACTATTCTGCAGGGCAGGAACCTAAGGCACCATTGGACGCAATGGCCTGCGAGATGGCACAACACTGCAGGGCAGGAACTTGCAACAAGCATTGATATGTGGGATTACAGAGCACAGATGGACAGGTGCTCACTATACTGTTGGGCAGGCATTCACAGCAATTGCTGTTGGACCGGAAAGCACAGACACCTTGAAGAGGTGTTACAGCACGGCTTGGAGAGATGGTACAGCACAGCTTGGAGAGATGGTACAGCACGGCTTGGAGAAATGGTACAGCACGGCTTGGCGAGCTGGTACAGCACGGCTTGGAGAGATGGTACAGCACAGCTTGGAGAGATGGTACAGCACAGCTTGGAGAGATGGTACAGCACAGCTTGGAGAGATGGTACAGCACAGCTTGGAGAGATGGTACAGCACAGCTTGGAGAGATGGTACAGCACAGCTTGGAGAGATGGTACAGCACGGCTTGGAGAGATGGTACAGCACGGCTTGGAGAGATGGTACAGCACGGCTTGGAGAGATAGTACAGCACGGCTTGGAGAGATGGTACAGCACAGCTTGGAGAGATAGTACAGCACAGCTTGGAGAGATGGTACAGCATGGCTTGGAGAGATGGTACAGCATGGCTTGGAGAGATGGTACAGCATGGCTTGGAGAGATAGTACAGCATGGCCTGGAGAGATGGTATAGCATGGCCTGGAGAGATAGTATAGCATGGCCTGGAGAGATGGTATAGCATGGCCTGGAGAGATAGTATAGCATGGCCTGGAGAGATAGTACAGCACGGCTTGGAGAGATGGTACAGCACAGCTTGGAGAGATGGTACAGCACGGCTTGGTGAAATGGTACAGCACAGCTTGGAGAGATGGTACAGCACAGCTTGGAGAGATGGTACAGCATGGCTTGGAGAGATGGTACAACATGGCTTGGAGAGATGGTACAGCATGGCTTGGAGAGATGGTACAGCATGGCTTGGAGAGATGGTACAGCACAGCCTGGAGAGATGGTACAGCATGGCTTGGAGAGATGATACAGCATGGCTAGATGAGAGATTGGCTGTACGTACTCCCTGCAGGGGTAGTTATGCAGAATTGGCTCATCTACGGGGCATCCTGGGTTTCCCATTGAGTTCAGGGCTGGAATACTGACAGATAGTGAGTGGAGGAAGTTGAGAAAACTCAATTGAGTCCTAGTAGGGCTAGAACTGAAGACAAAGTAGGCAAAGGGAAACTAAAGCTAAAGTGGAACTGAAATAGGAAGTGTAGAGTTGAAACATGGCATGTGATGGGAAAGGGGATCTAAACTGAGCGGGGATGGAGAAGCTTGAAACATGCTGGTAGGCTGAAACGTTGTGTGTGCGTGTGTGAACTCCAAAAAAAGACAATTTATACAAATCCCATCACTGTTAGTACATTCTCTACTTTGTTTTTTTTTTAGTGGATGTGACAAACTCCAGGTACCCAGTGTACTGTTACGTTCATCAACCCCTATATTAGGGAGTGTTCGCCTATTCTTTTGTTTTTATTACGTACTAGTATGACATAAAACTATCATAAGAAGTGAAGTGTGTCTGTTTTATAATCACTTGTGGTAAATCAAATCAAACTAAAACAAAAAAGGAGGGTCACAAGTCAACATCGCCATAATAGACTTTAATTTAATTGCATTGTGTCAATTGTCCCTGTAACGCATTGTAAAGACGCATGTGATCGTCAACATATACACATACAGCATATATCACATACGTACAAATATTCTTACATTATATACTCACATAATTACATACACATACTTATACACCATATGCTCACTATACATACACACAATCTTACAGTATACTCACAACAATACATACACAAATTCTTACCACATGTACTCACATGCACATACAGTAGAAATAGTACATATACACTCAGGTAGAATATATCCACTTACATGTATACACCTATGCAGCTTACATTGTACATTTTGTTAACAACAAATAAGAGACCATAGTTTCCAATGCCTTAAGAAGACTGCAGTGCTACACTTTATTCATCCCAGTGCCATTAAATATGTTGCCCAAGTTTGAATTTTGTCAAGGCTTTGCTTGGCCAGGTAAAGGATCCAAACCTCAGCTGCTGACTAAAGCCTGAGATACATTGAGCGCGAAGCGAGGCGCGGCACCTGTAGGTGACACCGCGCAACGAGACGCGCTCAGTGTATCCAGGTTTTTCCCCCTCCCTCGCTCAGGCCGCGTCACGATGCGGCACTGAGCGACGGGAGTTGGAAAAATCCAACTTTCCCCTCGGCGGAGAGGTACGGTGAGAGGAGGGACAGGATCTGCACCACACGGCGCATGCGCCAGGTCCTGTAGGTCCCTCCCAACAGCGCTGCTCCGCACTGTTCCCTCTGTCTTCTTTGCCTCGGTCGGCCCATACAAGAAAATGATATCACACGTATCGTATGTATTATGACATTTCTAAAAAGAGACACAAGAGCATTGTCTTGGTACTGTAACAGTTTATAGGTACATCTCCCGATCATAAAACAAGAGCATCTTCCACACGTTTGCCAAAAAACATCTCTTCCAAGCTATAGGACCATTTCCCACCATTGCTATAAAAACATATACAGGTCTATTCAAAGAAAGTCAGAAGAATTGGCAGAAGAAGAGAACAATATGGACCAAATAGTCGATTTGGAAAGTGAGATAAACGGGAGAATTTTTCTGGCTTGGCTATTTTTACCTAGAGTTTTCACTTCTCCAGTCATTCTCCTGAGTTTCACCTTTCTTTGAATAGACCTGTTAATGTGCAATGAACGTTATTACCATATTCTGAGAGTCCGTATCTTCATTTCTGTAAAGATCTTCTAAAAAAACATCTCCCACACGCTGTAAAATATATCTTCGACCCATCCTATTTTAATCATCTCCCCTGATACAGTAAGAATATTACAAAAACGTGTCAGACATGTGCTATAAATACACCTCCTGTTCATTGTACAAGAACATCCCTTTATTACTGCGAAAACATTATACGAACATCCCCCATCAGTGCCATAGGGCAGTGATAGCGAACCTGGCGCCCCGTTGGTTTATGGAAATACATGTCCATGAAGCTTAACCACTCAAAAGACTGATAAACCAACATGGACCATGTGCTTCAGACAGCCCTGGGGTGCTAACGTTCATCATCACCGCCATAGGATAATTCCAGTCGTTACTACATGATAGACTCAGGGGGCCCTATTACATTCTTGACGCAAAAACGCACGCTAAACGCATTTTTTGCGCGAAGCGTTAACACACGAAAATCACAGCTGGAATTACATTCCTCGCGCATTTTTTCATCCATCGTGAAATTGCGCTCGTAAAACCGACACGCAAAAATGCGTGCAAAGTATCATTGTGTGCAGAAACCAGTGAGCGCAATGTCATTTTTAACGCAAATCCTTCATTTTGTGCAGACTGCGCACAACAGACGTACGTTCTGATGGAAGACAAGGTAGTGGCCGTCATTTTTGACGGATCTAGTAAAAAAAACCCTGGGCATCGACGTTCTCCGTTGTGAATCCGCAGTTTGATACGGTCAGGTTGTTACAATTTGCCGTTACCACCAGCTTTTCAAAGACGTTAAAATCATGCGCGCAAACGTTGTCCGTTTAATTTTGCGCTAAGACTGTAATACCATGCGCACACCAGCGCACAAACGCATTTGCGTTCACAATGTTAAGTATAGGATAGCACTAAATTGCGCTCGCAAAGGGTTCGCGCAGGGTCACTCGCGTTAGACGTTAACGTGCATTTTGTGCGCTATCATTGTAATACGATGTTCGACGCAAAGGGTTTTGCCCCTTGCGTTAATGCGTTTTTGCGCACGCGCACAATTGTTCGCGAAGAATGTAATAGGGCCCAGAATCAGGGGAGAGAATGAGAAACATCTAACACCTACTCTAAAAATATAATACAAACAATAGCAAAAATTATTATTTAATTGTAGATAGTAATTACTGATTACAGGTACTTTAAGTTCACAAGCTCATATCTCCCTCAGCCAGAGCGCTTGCTTCTGGACCCAGAACGTAAGCCCTGCCACAAGCTCACATCTCCCTCAGCCACAGCGCTTGCTTCTGGACCCAGAACTTAAGCCCTGCCACAAGCTCACATCTCCCTCAGCCACAGCGCTTGCTTCCGGACCCAGAACTTAAGGTATCGGCAATCAACATGTCTTCTGCAATTCTACTCCAAAATCTCGACTTTAATCCTACTGATCATATTTTATGCTTGCATCTATCTATTAATATTTTGGCTGTGTGTTTTTTCTTGATAAATGTATACTCTGCTTTGTTAAACCCATGCTCTCATATGGCCGCCCCTCCCCCTCACCACGTCGTAAAAATACCTGCCTTATACAGCCCACATGCTCTAATTCTGCAACCTCTTTATTCAACAGCCCGGCCACAAGCTCACATCTCCCTCGGCCACAGCGCCTGCTTCTGGACTCTGCTATCCCATCCACCCACCCAGTGCTGGTCTGAAATTTGTAGCTTACTTTCCAGCTGCTTCCACTTTGCAAATCACCCTAATTAACCCAAGGTTCTAGCCCTTCCCACGATATGTTAATCTGTATATTTGTGTTTTGTTTTTAATATTTTGCATTTTATTACTTTGTATTTCTGTAACAATTCAATGTTCTTGAACCCAGGACATACTTGAAAACGAGAGAAATCTCAATGTATCCTTCCTGGTAAAATCCTTTGCAAATAAATAAATAAATAAAATAAATTTCTATTTGGTTTGTTAAGCGTAGAACTCATATCACCAAGGCAAGAATTTACCTTTGACAGGTAACATTGGTCAAAAACATCAAGACAGTGGCGTAATTTGTGTGATGAAACATGGATTACTTTATGGATTTTGTAGAAATAGTCAATAAATTACCCGTGGACTCAAATGAACTGTAAATATAATGAGGGAGCTTCGGAAAACATTGGTCTCAGCAGGGACACGCAGAGAGATGGCTCTGCCGTCATACATAGATGGTTTCTTGTGTATGTTCACTGCCCTATTTCCGAATGTCTTGGTTGGCTTTGTACTTGGAGACACATGGTAACCGCCAGGATTATTAATACTGTCAATATTTATATCGAGGCTATTTCCAACAGTTATACAGTGTTACTTTTACTGCTGAGAAGGGAACACGGCTTCAGATTTAACTACTCACTTGTCACTATACTCCACTAATATGATCTCACCCAGAAAAATGGCACCAGAACAACCTTTATAGATTATTTTATTCCAGTACGGTGCTAGAGGTGATGTACAGACATCCAATGAGACCCAAAATCCAAGAAAGGAACCAGTCACATCAGGCAGGACGTGTGTAAAGTAGGAGCAAGATTTATTATAGAACACAATCAGGGTTATCCAAAGAGATCTGAATTGCTTGAGAAAGGTAACCGAACGCTGAAAATCAGTGTTCGGTTACCTTTCCTGACCATTCGGCTATCCAGAGAGCAGGCAATTCGCCAAATCCTGGCGAATTGCCTGAACATACGGTGCCTGTTCGGTCCCTGTTCGAGGGCAGTGAAATCCCCATAGAGAAGCAATGCTTCGGCTATTCAGAGAACACGAACCAGCAGTGAAAGGTTCCCCTAATGCCCTGTCATTCGGTGGTTTAATTCGGCAAATTTATTCAGGCGAATCCCATAGGCTTCAATGTTAAAAATATTCCCGTTTTAATTCAATATCTAATAAACCGTTCATTATAATATTCTGCAGCAAAAAGTCTCTTTACTTATAGATATTTTAGGATATTTTAAGCATTTTTCTTTTTTTTCTTTTTTTTTTTTAAAAGTCCGATTTTTTTTTGATTTTTTTTTCAGTTTACTTATTGTTTTTGTAACAGCCCTCTTTATTATCATTCCCTGGACCTCCTGTGAAAATTTCAGACATTTTCGCTCAGTAGTTTCTTTGCAAACAGCGTTTCATTTTCCCAGATTCATACAAATGGTTTTGCTAATTTATTCACTGCCTCCTCTACGTCACAGCTGCTTCGGCTCTGTGTGATTCGGCTCCTGTTCGGCTCCTGTTCGGCTTCTTCGAAGGTTAATCCAGATGTTTTTGCTTGTTTTCAGCGTGCATTCGGTTAGTTTTCGTCAGGTTTGCGGCAGCTTTTCCCTGCAATTCGGGGACCCTGTGGTGCTTGCTGAATACACCGCAGGGTCACCGAAATGGGATCGGCAAAAGGAACCGAATTGAAGAGAACGAAAAGTCACCGAACGTGCGGTGACTTTTCGATTCTCTTTGGATAACCCTGAATGTTTCGAACCTTCTTGCTTGATATAATTGGAGAAGGACCAAAACATGGCACATTCTTCAACAACTCTTGCACTTACAATCCACATACCCTGCCTGGTGTCACCCATTCCTTTTTGGATTTTTGTGATACAGTGGGCTGGCTGTGCACCTTGGGGCACTCTGATAAGGTGAAATATAGGAGTATTTGCCTCTCTTTATTTTCATTGGATTATCCAATGAGACCTCATCTGTGTTGTATTCCGTTATACATTCGAATAATAAATAAGGTGTCTGGTTACATACAGGGTTATTCAAAGAGAATCGAAAAGCCACCGCACGTTTGGTGACTTTTCGTTCTCTTCAATTTGGTTTGATTTGGCAATCCCATTTCATATTCAGCAAGCACCACAGGGCCGCCGTAATGCAGGGAAAAGTCGCCGCAAACCCGATGAAAACTCACCACAAAACGAGGGCGAGCGCACACCGAAACCCGCAAAAACATCTGGATTAACCCACCAAAGACGCCGGAGAAACCCGAGCAGGAGCCGATCAGAGCACAGAGCAGCCGTCGGAAAAACCCGACACCACAGATGAAGGAGGTGAAGAAAAAAAAAAACAGTACGCTTGAATGTTTGAAAAGTGAAACGCTGTTTGCAAAGAAACTACTAAGCGAAAATGTCTGAACTTTACATATAAGATCCAATGAATGATAATAAAAAGGGCTGTTACAGAAAAAAGAAAAAACTATTTAATAAAAAAACGAAAAAAATTGTTTGCAAAAAATCCCAAAAAATGCCTAAAAGATCCTAAAAAATCTAAAAATAAAGAGACTCTTTACTGCAGAATATTATAATAAATGGTTTATTAGATATTGAATTAAAACGGGAATATTTTTAACATTGAAGCCTATGGGATTCGCCTGAAGGCCCTGAATAAACCTGCCGAATTAAAACACGGAATGGCAGGGCAATTCGGCAACTTTTCACTGCTGGGTTTTGCTCTCTGAATAGCCGAAGCATTGCTTTTTTATGGGGATTTCACTGCCCTCGAACAGGCACCGTATGTGCAGGCAATTCGCCAGGATTTGGCGAATTGCCTGCTCTCTGGATAGCCAAATGGCCAGGAAAGGTAACCGTACGCTGAATTTCAACGTTCGGTTACTTTTCTCCAGCAATTCTCTTTGAATAACCCTGACAGTATATTGTTGTTGGAGAAGTTATCGATATATTTTTCTCTAAAATAGCCAAACCAAAAAGAGGAAACGACTACCCTGCAAAGAAACGATTGTCTTAAGTAATGATCAAGTCAAGGTCAAGACAAAAGTCTTATGGCACAGCTACCAGAGATGTAAGATATGGCGGGTCTGAAGACTGCATAATAAGGAGCGCCTGTAGGAAGGGATACGTATTTTGTAGAGTTTAGAGTTTGGCAAAAGAACCATGGCAGGGCCTTTTTTTCTTTTTTGGTGTCTTTTCACTGGCTTTTAGGTTTGCAGATATTAGACTTGTACAGGGTGAAAAAGTTTGTTGAAATTTTCCTTTGGTGGTTTGGATGAACCGAATTTTGTTCCTGCCATATTTTGGTTAGTCCACGAGGCTCAGATTGCATGAACTGATTCATGGAATGAACTATTGCTCACCAGCAGCACTAGTCAGAACTAGCTGGACAGCCCCTGCTGAAAAAATGTACAAAACATTTAATAATTCATTATTAATGCATATGGGGCCCAGAATGATATGAAGGAGGTGATAGGGTATTACCACTGTTACCTATCCAGCACATCTGGGCCTAACATAAGATATTAATTGCTGAGGAGCTACTGAGTTTCACTGCACTAGGGGGTCCCCCTTGCCCTCACCCAGGAACGTCGACTAGTGAGAAACAGAGGAAAATATACTCGCCTGTGTCCGTCCATCTGTATCTCCATGGGTGTCCGGTGAAAGTGAACAATAGACATGGGGTGTGGACTGTGGACATGCCAGTGTCCACCCTCCAGTCCCCATCGATGGCCAATGTGGTGAATGGACACATGCCATTGCTTAGGATGTCATACCAAGCAGTGTTTTGGGTGTATTCTGACACCAATTGGCTTTATTTTATTTTTTTACTTTCTGTTAAACTTTCAGAGTAGCGAATAACTAGCAAGAGCTGGTCAGTCACCACTTAAAGATGCAGCCAACACCAAAAGGAATGAATTGTAGAGTGTTTTTACTTTGTTTCCAACATGTGCTGGTTAAGGCATTTTGCGATTTGGAAAAATTGACAAAAAAGATCGGACAAAATTCCGATTGCTCTGAAAATGAATGCACAAATCTAGCAGATATCTATTCATCTATGTACACACACACTAGATATGTGTGCATTTCATTTAGTTTTCATTTAATCTGAATTGATTTTCAGACTAAATATCAGCTCTACAGCAATTCTGAAAGTTCCGAAAAGTCGCCGAATTGACGAAAGCTCAAAAGGAACATATAATGAATGTAATGAATGCACAAAGCAGACCATGCGCGGTGTTGGACATTGTGTGCAGTCAGACAGCTTCAGACTGCAGTGGTATTTCACTTGAGGTTTGGCCAAATGGAACATATAATGAATGTAATGAATGCAGGGGCAAGGCTTATTTATTCTCACTAAACGCACCTCACATACGTCCCCACTCTGCCGGTCCCTCCATTGGCTTCCTGTACATTTCAGGATACAGTTTAAAATACTGATGCTCACATTCGAATCAATCAATAACTCAACCCCTCCCTACATGGCTTCGTTACTCCGCAAGCACGTCCCATCTAGACAACTCCGTTCAGCAGGTGATCTCCACCTGTCATCGGTCTACACACGCATAGCCAACTCTCGTCTCCAGGATTTTTCAAGGGCAGCACCAGTCCTCTGGAATGACTTGCCTCGCCTCGCCCTATCAAACTAATCTTCAGGCCTTCAAGGAATCCCCCCAAACCCACCTCTTCAGATTAGCGTACCACATCACTGATGCAACTCATCCCTCTGCTCACCTACTCACACTTGATTGAAGCCGCTCTTATGACCCCACCATTCCCAAACCACTGGCACTAATGATCCTGCTATCTAGTGAAATTCCTCTTGTCTTCCTCAACCCCCAATCCCTCTAGATTGTAAGCTCCTATGAGCAGGGCCCTCTACACCTCTTGTTTCCATCCTATGTCCTTTTATCTGTATCTCGTTCACTTTGGTTATTGTAAAGCGCTGCGGAAACTGTTGACGCTATATAAATGATGACAATAATAATAATGTTAAAATGGTTTCAAAACGATCCAAAATGTTTGCATCAAATCAGAATCATAACTCTAGCTCTTACCTTAATACGTCTGGAAATAGTAACTGTAACCCCAACACAAACAGAACCAGTAAGCCTGACTGTAACCATAACAGTAAACCAACCCTTTAAGTAACACTGATACTAACTCCAGACCTAACACTAATCCTAGCCCTAACCATAACATTTAGGTGTATAGAGGGGAGTATGGGGGAAGTACAGAGGGAGGAATTGCAGGAAGTATGGGGTAAGATTGGAGCTATAGAGGGGGTATAGGGGCTAATAACATGTGCACTGACAACATTTCCAAAAAAAATTCACACCATCAAAAAATGTATGTATCAGTCAGTACCGGCTGAATGGAGTAGAGGTAACATCACTGCTCTAAACCATGGAGACACAGGTTCGAATCCCAGCCAGAGCACCTTTCCAGTAAGTGTCCTTGGGCAAGAAACCTAACGGCACATACTCGCCACCCAGGACATACGGTACTTGAAAACGAGAGAAATCTCAATGTATCCTTCCTGGTAAAATTATTTCTCAAAAAAAGAAAATCTGAAACTTTTGAATTCCCAAAATATTGGAATATGAAATTTGCCAAAACACAATTTTGATCTGTGCAAATGTCTAACACACATACTCCCCACTACTATATATGCCAACATACAACCATTCAACCCACATATTTCTGTTTATGAGTTACCTTCCCATTTTATGATGACATGGAACCCAGTCTTCCTCTAAATCAATGTTTCCCAAACCTGTCCTCGGGACCCTCAACCAGGCCAGATTTTGCAGATCACCTTGGGGGAAATACAGACTGAATCCTGCAATCACTGAGCAGCAAATCATATCGCCTGTGCTGTGCTTCAGATATCTGCAAACCTGGCGAGGCGGAGGGTCCTGAGGACAGGTTTGGGAAACACTGCTCTAAACTCTTCAGAGTTCAGAATAATTGGTGAGTATGAATATGTCCCAGAGCTATGTAGGATAATGCGTTTTATTTAGATTATATTCATTAGAATGTTATTAAAAAGTAGCAAATATAGTAAATGTATCTTAAATTTATTAATAATCTTCAAGCAAGGCATCCAGAATCACAAACGGTCCTTTTAAACGATGGGTGGGATATCCAAACCCTTTTTTTTTACATCAAACCAATCACATGGTGTACATTATAATGTTTCATAGAAGACACAATTATTTTTTCATGTTTAAATTTGCTTTCTTTTCACTCATATTCTGTAGCGGTCCCTTCTTTACTGGCTGTTATTATTTTTCACAAATGCGCCTTAACACTGGTCTCGTTGAAAATGCACTACTCTTATCGCAATAACACTTTGTAGGTCTACCCGGAGGGTTTAAACCTCGCGATGAGTTCTGCCAGCTGAACCGGGATGACCTACAGATGCTGGATACATCGCACTTACTGCTTCTAGGAAGGCAGAGGATATTTTTGGACATGGGCTCCACACGCTATTAGCAAATCGTGTACGAGCCATCTTGCGTTTTATCTGCTCAGGTGCACTTTGGTTAAGCTCTAAGCTCTACGAAAGACTTTCTGGGCGATTTAATGTTCCTGCTAAGGTTCTCGTACAATTTTTTTGTGTACTTTGCCGCTGGCCACCATTTTTAACACATGCCACCTGTTCAATATACACCGTGGATAGTGCGACTAACCTGTTCGCAAGGATGATATGGGCACAGAAGAAGCAGACACGGGGTGGTGGTTTGGGAGGGGGGAGCATAGACCTCTTGCAGGAGAGGCTGGGAATGTTAACGAATGTCTTCATAGTCACACAGTCTAATGTGTAATCACAACGTATCACAGATTACTGAGTGATCGGTGTAATTACAGCATGATGAGCGCAGGGGTTGGGAGGAGGTATGGCGGGAGGGAGGAAGAAGGGGGACGGGAAAGCAAATCAGACTGAGAAATAGAAGGAGAGAGAGATAGCTATCACACTGAGAAAAGGGTAAATAAAACGAAGAGAAGAGGTAGAGAGGCTGGAGAAAAGGAAGAGGTTTGCTGGACGATGGTAACGTACAGTAAAACAGCCATTTGGTTATACAACAAGTGGGTGGTGTTGAGGGTTTGTCTTGTAGGTATCCCAAGCAGATGAGATGAAGAAGGTTGACAACTACAGAGCGATGTTAAGATTCCCTACAGGGTTGACCCAGTGAGAGGCGATGCTGGATACATGTCACCAGCAATGTCTGCTTTGGTAACAGTGCCCATGGAGGTGGCACTGTGCCCCTAGTCTGATTTGCCATATGCCACTTACACAGACAAGCCAAGGACAGAGCAGAGAGAATGAGGGAGAAGAGAAGACAGAGGAGAGGACATGAGAAGTGTTGACATGCCATAATAAATGCAAGAAGATACTCATGTCGTGGATACAATGTAATAGAACTAGGATGAGGAATGTGGAATGAAATGAATGAGTTATCCCTGGTTGGGTGTTTCGGGGGAAGTAGGGGAGGGATGGATGAATAGATGGTAGAAGACAGTCAAATTACTTGGAAAATCTTTGAGAAACTAAAGCCAGGTCCCTTGCGGTGAATGGGTTACGCAGAGGTGACACGAAGGTGAGAGATTCACAGAAAACCGAGAAATGACAACTTCTCACCTCTAATTAGTTAGAGTTACAGAGCAGTTAGAGGGAGTCGCGACTCTCCCCGAGTAAATGCAGGACGTGGAGAGCGGACAGAGAGATAAACCACAGAGAAGAAAAAGTGCACATGCTTAGGAGAAAGAGAAATGACATCTAGAAAAAAAAAAACCTGCACTCTTGGGATGAGACACTTGGCCCAAATATTCCGATGGTTTCCTGCCTAGAAAGCATAAACATTATCCTTAATTTTATTTCGGGACGGGCTAATGTAGATTCTAAATATTTCGATATTATATTTATTAACCCCTTAGTGACCGGGCGGTTTTACACAAATCCGTCCTTTGGTGACCGCTGCTGTTTTTACGTTTCTGCGCTGTTAGTGTTTAGGTCAAATTTTCCTCTTACTCATTTATTCAACCCACACATATTATACACCCTTTTTCCCGCCATTAAATGGACTTTCTAGAAATACCATTATTTCCATCATATCGAATAATTTACTGTAAAAAAAATATGAAATATGATGAAAAAATGGTAAAAACACACTTTTTCGTAATTTAATCCCCAAAATCTACAACCACCCAAAAGACCCCGGCTAAATAGGTTCAAAATTTTGTCCCGAGACTAGAAATACCCAATTTTTACATGCGTTTGCTTTTTAACCCCTTCACTGCTGAGACAGTTCACCTATGTGCGCTGCGCTCATTCTGACCATTTTGTGCTAATTATTGTTAGATGACAGCCTAGGTCCTATTTAATTAAACTCCCCCCAGACAAAAAAAACCCATTTTTTTATTTTATTTAATTTTTTTTTTTATTTATTTATTTATTTTTTATTTATTTTTTAAACCAAACCTGGTCATGTTTGGTATCATTGGAAAGGCCATAATCAGGCCTTTCAAATGATGTCAAATATGACCATCTAGGATCCCTATGACCATCTAGGATTCCTTAGGATCCCCTTATCTCTACATGGCAGCTAGATGGTTAACTGGCCCACTGACATCCTCACACATATGGTGAGGTTGTCAGTGGGTGGGGGGGGGGCTGGAGGCTTGGCTGACATCCAAGATGTCAGCCCCCCTCCAGGTTCAAATCCCGTTTTGGCGCCAATTGGCACCGAAACGTGATCCAGCGGCGAAACAGTTAATGCTATACACCGCTGATAAGGGGAGACTCTCCCCTTTTCAGCGGTGTAAAAAGAATCTCCCTAGCATCCCCTCCCCTCCATTGCTTTGCATGGGGACGCCTGCTGATGATGTCACCACGCAGCGTGACAACGTCATCAGCCTCGCCTGCCCATGTAAATCACATGGGCAGGCTTCCTCCCTGCCAGATCGCGGAGGGATCCAGCGAGGGAGGTGAGTATCGGGCGGGAGGGGGATTAGGCGCCGCTGATGTACCCTGTACATCCGCGGGTCTAAGGGAGACCTGTGGACAGGACGTACAGGGTACGTCAGGGGTCCTTAAGGGGTTAATGAGCGTAGAACCCCTTATTAAATAGGTTCTATGACAAGACAAGTGGACAGAGATATGACACAATGAACAACATACATCTTAATAAAGAAGATACAGGAGGATGGAAGAACCCTCTTCTTGAGGCACTGGCAGGTTCAGCACATTACAATAGGATGCACACCCCTGGAACGTTTATTAATTGAAAACTTAAGTTTAGAAGATTTTGCACAAAATGCACATTTTTCATTAGAAATAACAAGCCTGTAATCACAGACACAGCCAGTTTGTATACTATTCATCATGAACCAGATAAAGGACATCTAAAATGTCAATGTAGGAGGGGAAAAGAGAGTTTTCACCCAACATTAGGGTGTGCCTGGGCCTAAAATGTGGGCTGTGGGCCTTTAAACAGTTATTTATGTAAGACGAGAGGTATATTAATATTTCTTTACAACTTTTATTTTGCAGTCTGATTAAACCAGGTACAATATATCAAAAATAGGTGTATACAAATACTTAACTTTCAAATGACAGGACAATCTTCCAGGAGATGGTTCACTTTCTCCTTATAAAGCCAAAATACAGTACAAATCAGAAGATTCTATGTCCTATAAATTGATGAATTTGATGAATGATAACTCACGGAATCTTAAAGGATAAAGCGTCGTTGGAGTAGATGCACTAGATCTGGATGGGTTTGGCCTCCATATTTCACCAATGGGAGTCATGGTGGATGCCTTGTGCCAGGAAATCGCCACAAAATTTCCAAATAAAAAACTTTTCAGCAAGCTTGGCCCTCCAGATATTTTGGAAATACAACTGTGAATTATAAATTAACATCCCAGCCTACCCTTGTCTCAGGAATGTGTTGATGTCTGCTTATATTTGAATAGTTTGTACATTTTTTAATAGTTTGAAGATTTTTCTAATGTAATCTTTTATTGTGTTCTTATAATACTCAGACATAATGAATCCTGAGCATGCATGAGAGAATTAAATAAAATATGCTTGCTGAGAAATGCCGTGAATGCTTTCAGGAATTCACGGTGTTTGATTGACTGCTGATGTCACATGCTCTCCTTTTCAATTTGATAAACGTGATGTAATTTCAAGATGGCCGCCTCCAATCTGAAACAATGACAGCTCTTCGCAGGACAATTACTGCTTATTTACTGTAGCTAGATTAGGGTAAAATAATATCAATCTCTTTGTGTTATTGTTGTAAGTGATTTATGGAAAGAGAATCTAATATGACATTTACACTTTAGACAAATGGCAACCAGGCAGGGTGTTGGTTGGGAGGCTCAGCACTTACACACACAATGTATCAAATGGATATTGCTGATTAAGCAACCTTTACAGGAGTCTAATTAGATTTAGATAGCTTTTCTGAGAAGGGTGAATGAGATAAAGAGACCGAAATCCGTAACCGAAATCCATACAATAATAAAACATTCAAAAGCTCCAAGATATTATTTAATATCAATGTATAGAACAATTGTGTGGGATATGGTGACATGAGAAATACTCTATATATAGTGGGCACAGAGGTTATGCACCACAGTGGCACCTGTGCTCTTAAAGAGCATGCCCAATGTCAGCTAGGATAGCACTGAGGGGGTCAATAAAGTAGGAGTGGAGGAACCTGGTGCACAGAGGTTTAGTCACTGAATCTTTCATTTATTGCAGAAGAACAAATAAGTAGAGGTGTGCATTAGTTTTGTAACGAATCTCAGTTTGTTTGAAAATTCGTTAATTCGTATTTCGGAAGTAGTTCCGAAATAACAAATTGATTTCATCCAAATTGAAACGAAAACTAAACAATATATAACGAAATTGATTTGTTATAATGTTTAACAAGAGAACCATTGATTAAATGATTCCTGGTTGGGATTTGATCTATTGGGGTTTTATTTAGTGATCCGTAATTAGACTTGATATCAACTGTCGAATCGATCCCAACTTACAATACATACAAGTACTAAAGCAAACGACATTATGAAACGAATCAGATTCGTCTGACTGTTTTACAAAGCATCCTGTCCCTATAAATTGGCCTGTGGTGCTGAATCTGCTGTCAGCACCACAGGCCAATGGACTCAACATTTAACCCTAGCTTGCCTTTTAACAGCAGGACTTGATTTATTGGGGTTTTATTTAGTGATCCAAAATTCGACTCGATATCAACTATCGAATTGATCTTAACTTACAATGGGGTTTTTAGTGATCCGATATACCAAATGAAATGAAACAAATTTATGAAACGAAATTACGAAAACTAAACTATTTTGAAACTAAACAAATTTTCCAGCCGTGCAAACCTCTACAAATAAATGTCAAGTTAAGTATTAGCCAAAATGGTCAAAATGGCAGAAACAAAAAGTCAATGCTGCGACCCAAGTTGGACACCCAGCTTTTCTTCAGCTATGTAAACGTCAAACTCTGAATCTGAATCTTAAAACATATAGATTTCTGTCACTGCACTGTTGGTGGAACCTCCGACATCAGGTGATAGCATTTATCTGTCAGAGGCTCAAAAAATAAGAATAGAATAAAAGAGTAACCCTGGGCTTCCAATTGGCTGATGACTGTGCAGCGTTTCGGTTATGTGTCTACGCAGACCTTGGTATGACCCATCAATCACAAAAATGGGATTTAAGAGTTTGTATAGAGAATTTGAAAAAAACATCTAGCAGTGAACTTCTTCTATAAAACAGTAAATTGCATCTATCTAGCCAGATGGAACAAACACACTTGCGTTGACCTGTTCAACACTATAGTTGAAGTTGCCGGAGCTGTCGCCAATCACTGGTCGGTGAATTTTCTTAATATCAGCTACGGAGCTACTCAACAAGAGGATTTTATCAGACGAATCTAATTCCAAAGAGGCTGAAAATAAATCATGGGATATGTAGGGAGTTATTCACAAAGTACCAAAGTGTACTGTTCTCCATTGATAACGATCCATTGATGAAGCTTCTTGTCCTGCTGTTCGAATTTCCCTTTTGGGAAACAGCAAGACAGTTGCAACAAAGGCTCTACACTGATCAGTCACAATAGTAAAACCACCTGCCTAATAAAGTGTAGGTCCCTCTCATGCTGCCAAAGCATCCCTGATGCACCGAGGCATAGACTCCAAAAGACCTCTGAACGTGTCCTGTGGTATCTGACACATAAACATTAGCAGCAGATCCTTTAAGTCCTGCAAGTTGCAAGGTGGTTCCTTCGTGTATCAGACTTGTGTAAGCACATCCCACAGATACTTGCTCGGATTGAGATCTGGAGAATTTGGAGGCCAAGGCAAGACCTTGAAATGTTTGGAATGTTCCTCAAAAGCTTTCCTGATCAATTTTTGCAGTGTGGTAGGGTGCACTGTCCTGCTGAGAGAGGACACTGCCATCAGGGAACACCATTGCCATGAAGGTGTGTATGTGGTCTACATCAGTGGCGGCTCTCTAATTAGGCAGCCGTCTAACTTGTCTGCGGGTGGGAGATGCACGGCACCCAGCAGTTCTCATGCTGGCACAGCTGTCTGCAATATTCACTGCAGAGTTGTCAGGGGCAGGACTCTACTCTAGTGGCATGGGGGCCGACGGTGCGGCTTTCCCGAGTACAAGGAAAACAAGGAGCAGCGTGCACTCAGTGCTTGCGGCTCGGCAATCAGAAAGATGGAAGACGTGCAGGAAGATGGAGAGGAGCAGCCAGTAGGTGTCGCTCATCAGCTGCTGAGTGAGACACTTTCCGGCTGCTCCTCCAATCTTCCTGCAAGACTTCCTGTCCCCACACCATGTGGAAGGGAGGAGTGAAGAGGCTGAAGAGCTGAAGAAGCAGAAGGACAGGAGAGCAGTAGCCAGCGGGATACCTGTTAGGTAAGATCAACCCCCAGCAGCACCTCCCCACCAGCAGCTTTCCTCCCCCATGCTGCACCCCCCCCCCCAGCAGCTCTCTGATCTGCAGATCTAACTCCTCGCTGGCCAGGGACAGGAGGAGAAGGGAGGACATGCAGTGGCCAGAGAGGGGAGACAGAGACAGAGAAAGATAAGTCAAAGAGACAGAGAGGAAGAGGGGGGGTCAGAGAGAGAGAGAGAGATGGGGGTCAAAGAGAGAGAGAGAAGGGCCACACAGACAGAGAGATCAGAGAGAGATGGGCGACAGAGAAGTTCACAGAGAGAGAGACTACACGGGAATGAGTGAAAGAGAGAGGGGGTTAAAGAAAGAGACTACTCCTACACACCGCACATTACTGTGAGTTTTATTGTTGTGGAGTTCTGTGATACGCTCACACATACTACACATTGCTGTGAGTTTTATTGATGTGGAGCTCTGTGATACACTCTTACACACCGCACATTACTGTGAGTTTTATTGTTGTGGAGCTCTATGATACGCTCACACACACTGCACATTACTGTGAGTTTTATTGTTGTGGAGCTCTGTGATACGCTCAAACGCACTGCACATTACTGTGAGTTTGATTGCTGTGGAGCTCTGTGATACGCTCATACACACTGCACATTAATGTGAGTCTAACTGCTGTGGAGCTCTGTGATACGCTCACACACACTGCACATTACTGTGAGTTTTATTGCTGTGGAACTCTGTGATACGCTCAAGCGCACCGCACATTACTGTGAGCCTAATTGCTGTGGAGCTCTGTGATAAGTTCATACACACATGCTGTCCTCCAAAACATCTGTGTATAGCCTGGTCTCTGTCCCTGTAGGAACTCATAACTGAGCTTCACCTAAGGCCCCACCAAATCTGGAGATGCCTCTGGTCCGCACAATCTATGAGCCGGCCCAGATGATACGCCTCACGTGTGTTCTGACACATTTCTATCATGGCCAGCAATATGTTTTTTCTGAAATTTGAGCTACAGTAGCTTTTCGAAGTTATCGGAAATGAGCAGGCTAGCCTTCACTCCCCATGGACATTAATGAGCCTTGGACACCCATTACCCTGATGCTGGTTCACTTGCTGTCCTTCCCTGCACCGGTTATGGTAGATACTAACCACGGCATACCACAAGACTTGGGGCCACATTACAATCCCAGCGTTAAAACGGGGGTGGTAGGGAGAAAAAACTGTGCCCGTTTTAACGGGGAATTACAATGCATGCGCTTAAAAAGCTGCTTGCATTGGTAGCGCGCGCTATGCCCCGGGATGCTCTCGGTGGAGTCTTCATAGGACTTCAATGAGTCAGACGCCTAGGCAAGATCCTGCCGGTCGGCGTAGTGATACACAGGGGGAGACTGAGGAACTTTTTCCCCCAGTCTCTCCCTGCTCCCGCCGGACGGAGGAGGCGGACGGAGCCGCGGTCCTCGCCGCAGGACAGGAGGGGAGTATACGATTTTTTTTTTTACTTTGGCTGGTGTTAACGGATTCTGCAGAAGCGGAATCCGTTAACACCAAGTCCTGGCTTTGGTTAAATTTCCGCTAACCAGAGCCGGACGTTAATCAGTGCTGGGACTTTGTAATACTAACGCTGATTAACACTTTGCGCTCCACATGTTAAGGATAGGGAGCGCAAAGTACAGTAACCTCGCGCTGAAAGCGCAAGGTACCAAACGCAAATGGGTTACTTACTTAGCATTAACTTAGCGTTTGGATTGTAATATTCAGTAGCCACCGCGGCTAACGTTAATGCTCACGCAGGTGAGTGCTGACGTTAGCATCAAGATTGTAATGTGGCCCTTGATGCTTTGGAGATGCTCTGACCCAGTCGTCTAACCATCACTATTTGGCCCTTGTCACAGTCACTCAGATCTTTTCGCTTGGTCATTTTTCCTGCTTCCAAAACATTAAATTCAAGAACTGACTGTTGACTTGCTCCTAATTTATTCCACCCCATGACGGGCACCATTGTAACCATATACTCAACCTTATTCACCGCAAATGGCAGTGGTTTTAATGTTGCGGCCGACTAGTGTATTTTCTGTAGTTTGACAGTGTTCTGGAAGGATAACCAAATTCCAAATATCACTACACAGGAAACACCGTACCTTTAGATTATTCTGATTTTAAATTTAAAAAAGGAGAACTCTAAAGTAAATATAGGTGTCCGTCCACTCTATCCACTACTAGATGGTGGCGTAAACACTATGAGCGGGCAGATCATTATGCCTGTAGCGTTGCGACTCTCGCAGTCATGTAAGGTAGGGAAGTTTGTCAGTGATTTAGTAAGCCATCCGAGTCAAGGTGACCTTGTGTGACTGCAGAGGGAATGCAGTGGTCTTACTATTTATAAATCACCTAAAAAAAGGTATGCTTATTAAAAAGCAAGCTTGGGGTTTTACCGTTGGTGTTCCTGAGTTTTTATCATTTTTTTTTTTTTTTGCACAACAGCTCATTGTCATAACTAATTAAGGAAACCTTGACGATAAAGGAAACGGTTTGAGGAGCGGACGTTCGCTGAGTACACAAAATGAGTGGAGGCTCAAGGAGAAAGGTCTTGGCTCGCGCAGGAAGGAGGGTGAGGGATCGATGAAGCAATTCAGGACTAAGGTACATGGAGCGCACGCATAAAAAGGACAGGCAAGAATATAAAACGACAAAAGCAAGTCCGACACGTTGCCTAATGGGATAGAGGGACAGCTGGACTAACAGGCTGGATAATGTGCGAACCAGATCTGATTGTGATCTGTGTGAACCTCAAGGCGCAGACACACAATCCACGCTCAAGGAGTTTAAAATATCTGGGCGTAAAACAAAATGTGCGCGCTCATTAAAGAACATCTTCCTGTAAGAATTCAAGGAAGCACATTTAAAATGCCGCTCATAAACCCGCACCTTGGCGCCCATGATTCAGAGCCATAAAAACGAAATGAGTACAATAAAGCACTTTTATTATATTTTGCACATATGCAATATTTGATTAACACTGGTTTGACCTCTGTTTTTAATGTAAATTGTGCAAACTGTATTTTTATGCCCGTTTTAAAATTACTTTTAATTATTAACACAATTATTCTTCCTTATCCTTGAAAACCACTTTTGAAACTTCTCATTTTCTGCGCTCCACGTCCTAAAGCATACCCCAATGTACAGAGTACATATTGCAGGAAAGCGAATGTGTCACAAAAACATAATGGGGAATATTCAGAAATCATATCCTTACTCTTCGACGCCTGTGAAGAAATGGAGCGATGGTCTGACAAAATGTTTTTTGTCCAGTCAAGAATGTCTTAACCAGTGCCGGATTGTAGTGGGCATCATAGGCCTGGAGCTGAAGGGTTTGTTGAGACTCTGCCCCATTTCTCTTGCTTCCATGGAACCTTTGCCCCATTCATGGAGCTCTGAGACATCATTCATGGTACCCACACAGCCCTCCGACCTCATACACCTCCTAGACCCCATATATCTCTCAGAGCCACAAGTAAGCCCCTATGCACACCTTGGACCCAATGTCATTCCCCATACAGCTCTCGAACCCAATGTCCGTCCCCATACATCACTCAGACCCTATGTCAGCCCCCATACAACTCTCAGACTGTCATGCCTGGGTACCAGGGTGGCACCGGGATGTAGGGGATATGAACCCAGTATGCAGTTTCCTGCAGAGATGACCAGATGGGTAAGGTTAGGAAGGGGATGACAGATGGAAACTGACCGGATGAATTCTGCAGGATGGTGGGAAGCATGGTGGAAACAAATGCAGGAACCAGGAAAACAAGATGAACAAATAGGTTTTTTTGCAGAGCAGCAGGTAACAGAACTTCTCTCTCTGAACACAAGAGCTGTAATGAACCAGCATTTGGTCAGTGTGGGGCGGAGTACTTTATTTCGAGTGTGTGGTGTGACGTGCTTTGGTGTTAACTGTGTATATGCCAGAACCAGTAAAGAGAGCAGTACATGAAGTACACCACCAGGGGGGTTCCAGGATAGCTGTTGCAATATGAAAGCTGGTTGCAGACAATGAATGCTGAATGCAGGTTCAGGGGTTCCAAGGATGGAACATGACAGCTGGATGCAGATTACAGGTTAGGAAATGTACCACCAGGGAGGGTGTTAGGATGGTTGCAGCCATGGGGCATGACACAGACCCACATGTCAGTCCGCAAACAAGCCCGTATCAATCTCTATACACCTCTTACACCCCATGTCAGTCCCCATACAACTCTTAGACTCATTTGTAGTCCCCATACACACCTTAGACCCCACGGCAGTCCCCATACACCTATCATACAACAGAAGAAGAACTGAACAACATACTCCACCTGCTTTTTCAGACAGTTTCTCTGAACAAACATCAACTGCAATAAAACATTGCTGCTGTGGATGTTGGTCTACTAAAACTCTCTGAAAAAGAAGGTTGAGTGCCTGGGACTGCTCTTTGTTCTATGAATCCTTGGCGGTGATCCCTCAGTGGATTTTGGTGACACCTGCCTAACCTTGCATGATGGGAGTGCTGCTCTACACTGTGGAATTGAAGAAGTGCTACTAGTTCAGAGAAGGGCTACTAAAACGGTGTACGGCTTGAAGGAGAAAAGTTACCAGGAAAGGCTTAATGATCTTAACATGTACAGCTTGGAAAAAAGACGAGACAGAGGAGATATGATAGAAACATTTAAATACGTAAAGGGAATCCACAAGGTAGAGGAAGGGAGTATATTTAAATGGAAACAATGTAGCAAAACAAGAGGACATAGTCTTAGATTAGAGGGGCAAAGTCTTAAAAGTAACATCAGGAAGCATTATTTTACTGAGAGGGTGGTGGATACATGGAACAGTCTTCCAGTTGAAGTGGTAGAGGCCAAAACAGTAATTGAATTTAAGCAGGCATGGGATAGGCATAAGGCTATCCTAAACAAAAGATAAATCCAGGTCAAGTATCCATGTAATTGGGCAGACTAGATGGGCCGAAAGGTTCTTATCTGCCGACATTTTTCTATGTTTCTATGAACCCAAACAACTCTTGGACCCACATGTCTTTCCCCACAAACCCCCATGTTAATCTAAAGACCCCTCAAACCACCATGTCAGTGATACTTGATAACATCACATCAGTAGGAGGAGGAGGGGAACAGAAAAGCAAAGCATCATTCTACATGCACACATTTTGTAGGTGTAATTGAGTATCTAATTTGGTAGTCTGGAAGCCTCATGAATATGCGTAAACTTTATTTGTATCAAATGTAGTAACTACTGTTCATTGAGAATTGGGTCACTGAGTCCCTGTGTATACATTGAATGTGTTAAAGTTTGTAGTCGTTTTGTTATGGAAATATATGCAGTGAGTTGTTGCTGTTTACATAATTAATTGCTAAGTAGGATTGGATTCCGAAAGAAAATGTGTTGAAGAACAGATCCAAAGATCAAATCAAGAGGTCAGGAGGAAATGTGATTGGGGAGGGATTATAGATCCATAGAAAGGAAAGGGGACAATATTAGAGCTAGAGGGGTGAAACGCGTACTTAAAGGGGTGTTTATGGCACCATAAAAGCATATGGTCTAACTAAAAAAAACAACAGCCTCTAACAGCTTGTTCAGCAGGGTTATTTTTGTATTTTAAAGTAACAAAACACACTATCCAAGCCTAAGGAATGAGTGACTGGGGCCCAGGCCACCATTGGAGGCCCTGTGGCATGGAAAATAGCTAACAGTGTGTGAAAATGTAACATTGCGCATCGAACAGCTCGCAGTTGCACACAGATTAGACATCCAGGGCGAAGAACGTTTGCTGGTCTAGTCTTTCAGACAATTATGAGATTTATGGGGTACAATGGCCTGGGTTTAGAACGGCTTAAAGGGTTATTCAAAGAGCACTAAACTTGCCACCGAACAGTGAATTTCACCGCACTGTTCAATTTCGTGGCAGTTCATCTATTCTATTGCCAAAATACTGGCAAATTGACAGCAAAATACAGTGCAGATCGCCGCAATTCGGCAATCTTCGCCGGCTCTGTCATGGATGTACAAGTAGCCGAGCCCAATATGCGGTGACACCAGATAAATGAAATACAGGGATGTTGTTTATTAAATAAAGATAATATAAATGGACAAGATAACAAACATAAGAGAATATGGAAATCAAAATAAAGACGGAATACTTAAAGGTGAACAGAGAATGGGAGACAGATTGGCAAGACACAAAAAGGGTTGACCAGGAGGACAAAGGCAAATTGGGCTGGACAAAGTATTAGTGTAGGATATATAAAAGGTATGGAAGGAGACGGGTATGCAGGGAACTCAGGAGGGGCACAAAAGGCTGTAAACAGAAGAACACTGGAAGCTATGAGGAAAAGGAGATAGGAGATAGAGCAGGGCTAGGAGAATATGAAGGGAACTACGAATGAGGGTCTTGGGAGTAGGAGCTGTATGTACAAGTCATTGAGGCAGAAGCTGTAGATAGAAGTCTTTGGAGTAGGAGTTGTAGGAATGAGCAAGGCGTGGGTTGAGGGGAACAAAACGCAGCGGAGTCCAGGTAACCAGTTGCATGGTCGAGGGATCCAGAGAATAGCTTCTTGCTTGTATACAGGTAGATAGACGTGGCTTCCTTTCGTGGAGAACTCATTAGGCGTGCTAGCCAACACCTGTGGACTGGACATGCAGAGTGGTTGCTGGGAAGGCTATTGCCAGTCTCACTACTATGAGGCAGCATTGGTTTTAGCCTTCTCACGGTGCCGGCGGCTAGGAATGTAACAGGCTCTGAAAACCTGCAACGTAGAGGAAAACTGTACTGTATTTCGAGGTCAGCTCATGAGAGTGGAAACTATAATGAAATATAAGCTAACTTGCATGGAAAGAAACTACTGTGTAGACCCCTAAAAAACTTACAATACTGCCGCTAAAACAGGGATGCTAAGGAGGAGAACCTGCGCCTGCAGGTTTTTCCTTAGCTTCCTTGTTTTATCTCCATATTACGGATCAGGCGCTAATTCAGCCGCCAGCCCCGTAACGCAGCGCTAAGTCTGAGGATACTCAAGCCAGCCCTAACGCGCCGCCTCGAGCATGCCCTCCATGGAGTCTGATAGTGCAAGGAAACTGGTTCTATAAGGTCGGCAGGAATAACCAGTTATCCAGGACTAGTAGCTCCTCTGTTTTGTAGCAACTCCTGGGTGGGTGTCAATATACAGTCTCTGTATATATATATATAGAGCACATGTAGCTCAATTTATACAAGTTATTCCTAATTTCCCCTACACCAAGTCTCGGCCAGTGTTTTGGGGATAATGCAAAACCTTTCAGGCACACTACGAGTTGTTGGAGGGTGCGCGAAAGGCGTGGAAGCTGATCCGAACGAAGCTACTCCACTGAAGTACCGTGGGTTTCGTTAAGCATGTCTACTGGTCTAGTAATACGATGTATTTTACAGCCCTTCATTTATCTCACCTCTGCAGTTTCCTGTTACCGACAGGGTCTTGAAAGCCACTTGAATTCCAGTTGGTTTATAATTCCATTTGGAATCCATCATTGATTCCAACTAGTATGCTAGTAATTTTATTGTATCCACTCCAGTTCCGTCCAAAACACAAATCTTCGCACGTACTCTGCACCCTGCACACATTAAATGGCTATGGCTCATGTTATCGCATGGCAGGTGGAAGAGGTGAGATGTAATATACTGTCCCTCTGTGTGATGCGGAGAGAATGCTTAAAGCTCTGGTTGTAAGATAAATTTCTCGGCCTTGTGAGAACAAAAGTAAAAGACCTCGCTTTACTTTATTGTGGCATTTACTGTAATCTGATGTATCATGGCATCAGTGGCAGGAAAGGCAGTTAAGCTTCTTTATGCATATGTACCTACACAGATTTTTTTTTTAACAACACTAAACATCCAAATGTGTTTTTCTTCATGGGCGAAGCGGAAAATATCATGCAGTACAGTGAGCCCCTGAGTCACTCTTACCATATCTCCATTTCAGCATACGCACAGTTTTCTCAATCTCGCTGCCATGATGATTGAACGTATCATTTAGCATTTCAGCACCAATGCTGCTCGCTGTTTATTGCTCCGAAACAGGTTTGAAAAAACTAATTTTAGGACACTTAGAAGTCCATGCGATGTTTGGCACATCCCGGAAAGCCACCAAAACGACCGTAAATGTGTTATGCTCAGTTAACATGAAAAATGTTATAATTGAGTTTTCTTATTTCGTATTTACTGTGAATGCAAACAAATGTAACTGTGCTTATGTATGGTTGGAACATACGGGGCTGTATTTGTGATGCAAGCAATGGTAGGGAAGGAACATGATTAATGGAAGCGGTTCACAAAAAAAATGTAACTAGGGATTAACTTTACACCTGGGACCACTTTTGGCGTACCACGGAGAGTCCAGGATTCCCCGGTATAATGCACACTACCACAGGCAATAAACCAGTCTGACAGCATCAACCACTGATAGTTTAATTATTTCCAATCATCCGTAAACATCTAGGTCATATTACTACCCACATCCCACTACTGTATGCTAATATAAAGGGCTACTCTATTAAAAATACAGGTCCCATTTTCTGCCCTTAAATAATTGGACAGAGTCTGCTGATGGCCTCGCCTCCATTAATATTTTTTTTAGGGTTTTTTTTTTTACTCGTCTTTTATCCTCCGTGTCCTCTTTGGCTCAGGGACTCCGATAAGTCCCTGAAGCTTTCTAACACATTTTGCGCTCTACGCCACTTGCGTAGTGTGGAAGTCGCAAATTGCACATCACAATGGGACTTACGCACTTTAAGCATGCAAGTTCCGTAGCGCCTGCGCAGAATGACGGATCGGAGCTGTGCGTGCATGCCCAGATCCAATCCATTGGCTGCCTCTCTGAAACTGCTCACTACTGCGATTGGTCTCTGAGAGAGTGACATCAGCACACTTTACGTGACAACGTCACTGGTGACTGATCTGGTGAAATCCCACCACTTCATCCAGCTTTTCTGCCAGATCGAGCAGCTAGGGGGGCACTCATCACACCCTGACCACTTTAAAATACCAAATTGGTCAGGATGAACAGAGTGTCTCTTTAATGGTCAAATAAAAATTAACGGAGTCCAAGACACACACACATTCTTTCGAGAATAGTACTTGCCTTTTGCCTTTATACTCTACCTCTACTTTAACCTTTCATGCCAAAGTGTTCTGCTTGTCTGTGTATAGTTAAAACAGTGGTGGTTGACTGTGGTAACCAAGAAGTCCATAAAATGTCCATAAAAAGATATAGGTTTATAACATTTAAATGTACCATATGTAATATCTGCTACTAAGCAGCAACATGAACCCAGGACATACTTGAAAAGGAGAGAAATCTCAATGTATCCTTCCTGGTAAAATCCTTTATAAATAAATAAAATAAATAAATTAACACAAATTAACACCAGTTTCTTGAAGCTTTGAGGAAATTTCTTATTATAATTTACCATCTGCAAGTGAGAATAAAAAGTGACCTTGTTATTACTCCTTAATCTCTAGCTGCCTCCCCATTAGCAGTTCCTATATATAATATACAGGAAGCGTTACTGTACAGCAGGCAGCAGCAAAAGACAAGTACCAAGGGAAATTTGTGGCTTGACTGAAATAAGACGCTCACGTCAAAAGAAAGGGTAGAATCTGGTGACGAAAAATGAAGTGACTATGGAGCAAAATGTAAGGGTTAGGATTTACTCAAGTGAACTCAAACCCTAAATGTAACTCTGGCCTAATTTTCCAACCCTAATGCTAATTTTTAACCCTAACCACAATTACCAACCCTATCCTTAATTTCAAACCCTAACCCCAATTCCCAACCCTATCCTTAATTTCAAACCCTAACCCCAATTACCAACCCTATCCTTAATTTCTAACTCTAACCCCAGTTCCCAACCCTATCCTTAATTTCTAACTCTAACCCGAATTCCCAACCCTATCCTTAATTTCTAACCCTAACCCCAATTCCCAACCCTATCCTTAATTTCTAACTCTAACCCCAATTCCCAAATCTATCCTTAATTTCGAACTCTAACCCAAATTCCCAACTCTATCCTTAATTTCTAACCCTAACCCCAATTCCCAACCCTATCCTTAATTTCAAACCCTAACCCCAATTCCCAACCCTATCCTTAATTTCTAATCCTAACCCCAATTCCCAACCCTGTCCTTAATTTCAAACCCTAACCCCAATTCCCAACCCTATCCTTAATTTCTAATCCTTACCTCAATTCCCAACCCTATCCTTAATTTCTAACCCTAACCCCAATTCCCAACCCTATCCTTAATTTCTAACCCTAACCCCAATTCCCAACCCTATCCTTAATTTCTAACTCTAACCCCAATTCCCAACCCTATCCTTAATCTCTAACCCTAACCCCAATTCCCAACCCTATCCTTAATTTCTAACTCTAACCCCAATTCCCAACCCTATCCTTAATTTCTAACCCTAACCCCAATTCCCAACCCTATCCTTAATTTCAAACCCTAACCCCAATTCCCAACCCTATCCTTAATTTCTAATCCTAACCCCAATTCCCAACCCGAACCTTAATTTCTAACCCTAATCCCAATTCCCAACCCTATCCTTAATTTCAAACCCTAATCCCAATTCTCAACCCGAACCTTAATTTCTAACCCTAATCCCAATTCCCAACCCTATCCTTAATTTCAAACCCTAACCCCAATTCCCAACCCTATCCTTAATTTCAAACCCTAACCCCAATTCCCAACCCTATCCTTAATTTCGAACCCTAACCCCAATTCCCAACCCTACCCTTAATTTCAAACCCTAACCCCAATTCCCAACCCTATCCTTAATTTCTAAACCTAACCCCAATTACCAACCCTATCCTTAATTTCAAACCCTAAACCCAATTCCCAACCCTACCCTTAATTTCGAACCCTAAACCCATTTCCCAATCCTATCCTTAATTTCTAGAGCTAGTATCTAAATCAAAACTTAACCCTAAATTCTAAACCTATTCCTAATTGCTAACCCTAATTTCTAGCCCTAACTATGGAAAAAGATGCTCCATTTCAGCTCAGAAGGGGGGAGTGCAATTCATCCATGGTCGAATTTGGAGCGTCAAAATTGGGCCGCGGCCAAAATGGAGCATTTTTGTTAACGACGTGCTTTTTTGTAACGTGCCCTTTTTTATATTTTATTTTATTCTACTGATATTAACCCTTTCACTGCTGAGGACGTGTGGGGAAAGTCCTCATTGACTCCTAAGGAAAGATAGGGGGCTCCTTTGAACCTCAATATCTCCTGACTGCTGGCAGCTAGCAGGGTCATGTTTGGTATCGTTAGAAAGGCCAGAGTATGGCCTTTTCAATGATACCAACCATGACCATGTTTACAGTAAAGAAAATATTAAAAATGGTAATAATAAAAAAGGAAAAACATGTTTTTTTTTAAGACGTGAAATGGCTCAGCAGTGAAGGGATTAAACTCCGTTACGAGTATTAAATCGGTTTTATTATGAGCTATTGTTGGAATAGCCGACTTTTGCTCCTTGTACCAGAATGCTCTACAGCAGGGCTGTCAAACTCCGGCCCCCAGATGCTTCTGAACTACAACTCAAGATTCTCTAGCCATCTATTGTCTTCAAAGAATCCTGGGAATCGGAGGCCACAACATCTGTGGGGCCATGAGTTTGACAGCCCTGTTCTATGGAATATACACTCCTAGATGTAAATTTACATAAATACGTTTTTATACAGCGCTGAGATCACAACGTTGCACAGGCACAATCTCATACACCAAGTAGATGTGGAAAAACATTTGGAAGGATCAACAATTAAACATTGAAAAACCTACACAGGAATAAAGGGCTAGCTGGTAATTTGTAAGAATTGCACAGCTGAACGCCTGTGTGTCACTTCCCAATTATAAGTGGATGGACCCATGGGTTCACACGGCGGAGCATGGTCTCTCTGCATGACTACATAGTAACAAGTGAAACTAATGAACCTTGAGTTATCATATGTATCACACAGGCGCTTTCATTGTTACAGCTGGAAATTAGTGGGTATACATTGCTGTAGAAAAGAAAAACCCTCTAAATAGATGAGCTTCTACTCCTGCCAGAGCAATTATTTGTGAGCTTTCACCGCTCCTGGTAACCCGCTAGCAGGTTGTATAATATTCCTCAAACCAGAGGAAGTGTAAATGTACAGTAAACGGTCTACAAGTTGCGTGCTGCCTGGAGTAACTAAACTTTTAGGCTGGGGTCAGACTAACGCATTTTTAACGTGCGTTTAGGCGCACTTAATCACGGCCGTAGTAGCAGCAAATGACGGGCAATGACGGTTAATATACGAAGTACGGCCGCACGAAGGTTCGGCCGCGCACCGCAAGCAGCAAACGAACGCATTTTTTCTAGAACGTAGAACCGCTAGTACTGATGTACAGAGTGCACTGCGTCGGCATAGCGGCGTGTGTGCGTGATTAGGAGACGTCAGACGCTGCTAATGTCCAGCCAACATAACGTCCAGACGCAAAAAGTGTTTTATTGACGATCCGTAAAAAAACACGCACGAAAATGCGCATCGTTTGACTGCTTTCGCGTCCACCGTAAAAAAAATACCTCAATGCGTTCCGACGCACTTTTTGACGGTCAATGCAAAAAATGTGTTTGTTTGACCCTAGCCTAAAGGAACTCTCTACACATCCTGACCACCATTTTTATAATGGGCAGGACGTGAGGATTGACCCCCTTCTCCCCCTCTCCTTCCTTGACCCGGGAGATATCACTGGGTGAAGACTTTCCTCCACCCCACTCTACGTGACCAGCAGCCGATATTTTGAATTTCTCGACTGCCAATCACCAGATCGGTCACTGGTGATGGCAGCATGCCGACGTCACCCTCTAAGACCACCTGTGATAAGCAGCAGTCTCAGTGGGGCAACGATGGATCGGACCTGTGCGAGTGTGTGCGCAGCACTGATTCAATGTTCTGCGAAGGAACTACTGAACCTTCTTACAAAAAGTCCGCAAGTCCCGTAGCAAAGTGCAGTTTGCGGTTCCCACGAGTTGGGTAGAAAAGCTTCAGGGACACTTGGCCAATTATTTAAGGGAAAAGAATGGGACTTCTATTTTGCATAGAGTATCCCTTTAATGGTCCACTTAGAAAAAGGGCCAAACATTAGGATTACATTCAACACAACAACCGTAACAGAAGCTGCAAAACAAGCCACCCACAAAGTCAGGACGTACAGTTGGCCAAAAATAAACTGCCGAATGCAAAAAGGCATAGATGGCATATTCACAGGCTGAGTATTCTCCAGACTGAACGGGACGGATTGTCATTAAATAGGGGGTGGGGTTATGTATAAATACCAATTTCAGGACAAAGTTTTTATACTTGTAACCACAGGAATGTATCTGCCAATCTCTGCTCTTTAGCCCCATGTATTCTCCAAATTCTATTTCACAATAAACTGGTGGGCATATGGTGGTGAAAATTATGACAAATTTCCTATGGTGATCATATTTAAACCGGGAGAACGTGTAGAGGAAAGGCTAGACTGCGACCCCAAAATCAACCCAGGGCAGATGCAATATACAAAACCAGAATGGCAACACTCAACCTAAAAATGCATTTTTTAATAGGCTGCACCTGAGATCAATGAACACTAGATTCTGATCACTCGCGTTTAATATGATTTTAAAGATTTAAAAAAACACCCGATTTATGCATAAATTATGGAGATTTGCCAACCTAAGGACATACCGTACAAAAAAGTGCAAACAAGATACTGGTGCTCAATTGGAATCCCCAAGGACTGGAGAGGCAGACCCAGAGGCTCCTGCCGATGGAGCCTTCATGAGGATGTCAAGGCTGTTTATGGGCAGCAGGTCAAAGCAAAAGCTGGGATCTGTCAACAATGGAAGCCTTTTACTTTGGCCCTATGACCCCTGATGGATCAGGACATGTAAGTAAGTAAGGATAGGTTGGCATAGAGTACAACTTGTTGTGATGATGCACACCGATGTTGTGGCAGGCTTATGCAATGTATGATGGCACTTTGTAACCAAATACACATTGTTTTCCTTAAATATTTTAAGCGATATTAAAACTAAGTGTTCTGAATTTTGTGTGTTCTGTTACCAAGGCTAATATGTCAGAGCAGATCCCTGGAGGTGTGTTAGAGGAGCGAGTGGTCTCCACCTCAAGAAGTTTGGTAGACATGTGCATTTAATTTTGTTCCAAATACAAATTCGGACGAAAATCACCGTTTTCATCTTTTGTTCCGTTCCGGAAAAACGAAAAATCAGCTGTCTGAAAAGACATATCGATTGAAAATAGGAATCGCCGTCGCAAAACGAAAACAACTAAACAAAATATTGGGAGGCAAAATGATCCAAAAAAGATTTGAAATGATCCGAAATGGAACAAAATGATCCAAAACGGAACGAAAATAACCCAAAATGAAATAAATAAATGGAACAAAATGATTTGAAATGAATAAAAATTAGGATTTTTTAAACATTGTAAAAAAAATCCCTGTTTTTATTAAATATTTATTAAACTGCTTATTTTTTTCACTTAGAGCAAAAAGTCTATTTTTTAGGCATTTTTCAGGATTTTTTGAGTTAAATTTTAGGTTTCCTAATTTATTTTAAAGCAACAAGCCTTTTTTTCCCTTAAATTTCAATGTAAAAAATATTCCCCATTTATATTAAATATTTATTAAACCATTTATCTTTTTCACTTGCAGCAAAAAGTCTCTGTTAATTTTTTAGGAATTTTTGGGGATTTTGAATTAAATGGGGAGGGGGGTGTGAAATAGAGTAAATGAGCTCCAGGCTGACCAACACAAAGCTGGAAAATCTGTTGTGTGTAGCAACATCATCTGTATGTACCAGCTAACATCACGCACCTCACCAAAGAGAAGCAGTTCCAGTCACCACAGTAGTGGTGAGTCAATTAACGGTCTTCCTAAAAATATATATATATATATAGCTGGCTAAATTTTAAGTTGCTAAATTTGAAATCTTCAAATGGTCTTTGGCAGAAAAAATGTTTCCCACCCCTGCTTTAGGGAGACATGATTGGTTGAGATCATGACATTCAGGGGTCAAGTCAAGCAGGGGCACATACACACGTGGTTCCCTTTCTGAATTATCATGTGGAACATGGTTCCCATTTGGCTGATAAAGGTAATTTAGCTTTCCATTATATCTAGACAATTCTACAAATATTTCTTTATTTTAGGGTGTTTCCAGGTCTTGAGCACACTGGGGATACATGGGTATTTCAGTATCTTTGTATCTCTCAGAGGAATGGCACTCTCATACACAAAGAAGCTCTGCAGCAGCTACGGCATCCAGTAATCTGTTCATGGCATGAATAATGGTAGAAAATAATTCTTGGTGAGTTTGTACTTTTTTTTAAGGACTAGAGCCTTGATGACATTCATGGTATTTTGGAGGGCACGGTATTCTTTTACTCCTTTAATTTCTCCCTCTGTCGTTCTTCTCTTTGTTTATTGACTTGCATTAATTAATGTTTATAAACCACCGTCACAAAAAATAATTGCACGGAATTCATGCAAAACAAAAGGCATGCATATCTGGCACATAAACATGGGATAACACTGCGGTGTGCGCACAGCTTACTATTCAGGGATACGCAAAAAATGAAAATTATGTAAATGCACTCCATTTTAATATTTTAATTATTCATTCACGTTTACAGCAATGCTGTGAAGATAAAGAAAAGTTTGAGATATTATATGAAATCCCTTATCTTGCAAAAATGTAGACATGGTTTGATGAGATTAGCAGAGAAGCAGAAAAAGTTTCCTATGTCACATGCAGTATGTGTGCCAAAAACAGGAACAAATAAAGCCATTCCATTTCATCGAAATTTTGGGACTCTTTCATTCGGCGCATTTCAGCGAGCTCAAGTCGCCAACCCATCCATGAATTCAGCATTCACCGCAGGGTGTCCGAATAAACCCACCGAACGCATCCACAAGACGGCGAATGTATCTGACAAAACCGCCAAAAAAACAGCAAACGCATCCGATAAACCGCCGCAAAAACAACGAATGCATCAGATAAATCGCCAAAGACAGCTGACGATCCGCCAAACAGACCACTGAGTGCTTCCGAAAAAAGACGACCAGCCGCCGAACAGGGGTAAAAAAAAAAAAAATCAAAACGTAAATAAAAAAATGCTACTTTTAAAAGGCGTTTCAAAAGAGCTAACGCATGAAAATAACATATAAGGCCCTCGGAATAACAATAAAAAGGTCTTTTACAGAATAAAAAAAACTTGCCATTTAAAAATATAAATTTTAAAAATAAAATAAATAAAACGGAATCAGAAATGTTGGCGAAATAAATCCAGAAAAATGCTTGAAAAAAATTCTAAAAAATAAATTAAATTAATGAAAATATCTTTTTGCTGCAAATGAATAAAATTTTAATAAAAACCAGAAACCTTTTTTGCATTGAAATCTATGGGATTTGCGTGTTTAAACCTGTCGAACGAAAGCACTGAAAATCTGGGCATTTCGCCATTTTGCCGTTCTCTGGAAAGATTAACAATCACTTTTCTATGGGGAGTTCACTGCTGCCAAAGAACACTGTATTTTGCTGGCAATTCGTCAATATTTGGTGAATTGCCAGCATTTTGAATAGCCGAATGGCCCCGAAATTGCACCGTTCGGGGAAATTCACAGTTTGGTGCAATTTGGTGGCAAGTTTGACTGTCTTTTAATAACCCCTTCTCTGTCTGTCTGGGTGTCTATATATTTACAGGGTGAGCCAGATTGATCATAAACAAATGAAAGGAGATTATTGAGAGTTTAAGAAAACATACCTCCTCTTATGTAGAGCAGCATAACACAGCTCATGCTGAAAGCATCTGCTAGGTGGCTGCAGAGTCACGACAACAGCACAGGCACTAGAATAGAGCTGCCATGGGACAAAACGTTTTACTTTTTGGAACTACAATTTTTAGCAAGATGGTGCACCATGTCACGAATCACATGAGTCAACGGAGACCAGAGTTTTCCAGAGTTTTTTTGAATCTTTGGCCATCCCAGTCTCCCAATCTTACCAGCCTGGACTTCAATTCGTGGGGAAGGAACAAATGTACCATAACAAGCCTCGAATGAATGACCCCTAAGTGGACAACATTAAAAATGAGACTTAAAACATTGGTGATGCAAAATTGAAACTCGTTAGGCACATTTCAATACGGCACTGCATGTTGTTACTAACTAAAAATGGTGGCCATTTCTGGCCCATGCAGTGATGAGACATGCTCAACATAAGAGGAGGTACGTTTCTTAAAAACTCTCATTAATTTCTATTCAATCATCTAAGCTCTATGACTAAAACGTCTGATACATGTGAATCATCCTGTATCTCAACATACAAGTAAGATTGCAATCACTGGTATTTCCCGTCAGCTCTAAGGTGGCATTAGGGATGTGCATTTCGGGTTTCGGAATTTCTGAATTTTCACGAAATTTCCTGATTCGTGCATTCGAATTCAGCAGATTTTCCGAAAATTTTCAGATCCGAAAACGGCAGATCCGAAAATATTTTCGAGCCGAAACGAAAACTTTTCGAATGGAGTAGAAATGTGTAAAATCGAAATTCATTTTCGTTCCATTCGTGATTTCGGCTCCATTCCTGATTTCGGTTCCATTTCAGTAATTTCGGATATCGTATTTATATCGCTGATTCTGTAATTAAATTTTGTATCATTCCCATCTCAATGTATCCTTCCTGGAAAACCAGAGAAATCTCAATGTATCCTTCTTGTAAAACCAGAGAAATCTCAATGTATCCTTCTTGTAAAACCAGAGAAATCAAACAGGGTTATCCAAAGAGATTCGAAAAGTCACCGCACGTTCGGTGACTTTTCGTTCTCTTCAATTCGGTTCCTTTTGCCGATTGCATTTCGGTGACCCTGCGGTGTATTCAGCAAACAGCACAGGGCCCCCGAATTGCAGGGAAAAGCTGCCGCAAACCTGACGAAAACTAACCGAATGCACGCTGAAAACAAGCAAAAACATCTGGATTAACCTTCGAAAAAGCCGAACAGGAGCCGAACATGAGCCGAACATGAGCCGAATCACACAGAGCCGAAGCAGCTGTGAGGTAGAGGAGGCAGTGAATAAATTAGCAAAACCATTTGTATGAATCTGGGAAAGTGAAACGCTGTTTGCAAAGAAACTACTGAGCGAAAATGTCTGAAATTTACACAGGAGGTCCAGGGAATGATAATAAAGAGGGCTGTTACAAAAAAAATAAGTAAACTGAAAAATAAAAAATAAAAAATCGGACTTTTAAAAAAATAAAAAAAAATAAAGAAAAATGCTTAAAGTATCCTAAAAAATCTATAAATAAAGAGACTTTTTGCTGCAGAATTTTATAATGAACGGTTTATTAGATATTGAATTAAAACGGGAATATATTTAACATTGAAGTCTATGGGATTCACCTGAATAAATCTGCCGCATGAAACCACCGAATGGCAGGGCATTAGGGGAACCTTTCACTGCTGGTTTGTGTTCTCTGAATAGCCGAAGCAGTGCTTCTCTATGGGGATTCACTGCCCTCGAACAGGCACCGAACAGGCACCGTATGTGCAGGCAATTCACCAGGATTTGGCGAATTGCCTGCTCTCTGGATAGCCGAATGGTCAGGAAAGGTAACCGAACGATGATTTTCAGCATTCGGTTACCTTTCTCAAGCAATTCGGATCTCTTTGGATAACCCTGTCAATGTATCCTTCCTGGAAAACCAGAGAAATCTCAATGTATCCTTCTTGTAAAACCAGAGAAATCTCAATGTATCCTTCCCGGGAAACCAGAGAAATCTCAATGTATCCTTCTTGTAAAACCAGAGAAATCTCAATGTATCCTTCTTGTAAAACCAGAGAAATCTCAATGTATCCTTCTTGTAAAACATGAGAAATCTCAATGGCATAATTATTGTATCGGCAGAATTATCGTATTGTATAATTATCGTATCGTATAATTAGCGTATCCGAAAAACCATTAGTTTACGTCAAAACGAATAGACACTTTGAAACGAGGAGAACAGACGTTCCGAAAAAACACGAAAATTTCCGAAATCATGAAAAAAAAGTCGATACGAAAAACGAACCGAAACGAACCGAACCAAAATGGAAATCGTCCAAAACGAGTCGAAACGAAAATTTACAAAATCCAAACGAACTGAACAGAATCGAACCGAAAAAAAAATCGGTGCACAAGCCTAGGTGGCATTATACCAGTTTTGCTTTGGTGGAATAATGGATTTATGTTTCAGTTTAACAGTATCCGCTGTTTAAATAGTTAAATTGAAGCAAGAATGGCTAGGGAGGTAGTGGATGAGAAGCTGATATGATGTGAAATTTGGCAGACAACTTGTCTTATAGTTGTATATTTATGTTCAAATACATATTTTCTTGCATCCTTGTTCCCTTGACTTTTTACCCATTTTGCTTATACCTTGAGCAATCCTGCAGAATCCGTTATGTGACCGAAGCACAATAACAGCACAGATTGATTAATCGGGAGCAAAACTGAGAAAGTAAATCAGAGCAATAAAATAAAATTAAGAAAAATGAATAATTACAAACATATTGGCCAGAGCCAGACGATGATAACTAGAAGTGCCAAGTGGTGACGTGGTCCTTTAACCAATAGCAGCTCCTTATTTCTGGCTCTATTAGGAGTTAGCTGCTGTGTTAGCAGCTCGGCGAATAATGTAAAGGAGCCACTAATGCATGGAGGCTTGAGAAAGGCTTGTGACAAGCGGAGACGTTGCTGCCATAAGATCTTCCAATAAACTTGCCCAAGAAGGAACAAATGGCGTATCCACCCCCCTTTCTTTGCTATGCTAGTAGATCTCGTGTCATCGCTCAACGCCAGCAGAAGGACACTGGAGAGCTCATTGTTCTCCATTGTCATCATTCCATGAACAGAGAAGGCACGCAATATCCTCTTCATCGTGGGATGAAGGCAAGTTTTTTAATATTTTCTTCTTTGTGAGAAATTAATTTGCTGGTGCAATGAAGGCCTGAAGCAACTCAGGCGTAGGGCCCTTAAGTTGCCCCTGATGCCAGGACGCAAGGAGCATTTTGATAGACAAGGGGCTCAGCGCGTGAATTGTACGGGCGGGGTTGCAGGAGGATACTTAAGGAGCGTGCTCTGGGGCTCTGCGCGCCTTTTTTCCTGAGGTAGACTTGTAAAGAAATCCCCACCCTCTCTCCCTTTTTAATTTGGTTATAGGGGGGTGTATTTTGGGTTGGGTTCTAGGTTTTTTAATTTTCCCCTTTGTCACAGCGGGGGCTTGTAGGCACTGGCAGTGCTGGGGTAGGGTTCCTTGATTTAAGGTGTATTTGGTGGTTCTGGTGTATGGGAGATGGGAGCGGAGTTTTAGTTGGTTTGGTTTGGGGGAAGGTATGGGGAAGTGTGGAGTTTCCTGTCAGCACTGTCTATTTTTGTTATTATTTATGGAATTTTAGATTTGGTGGGGTTTTAGCTGTGGCCGATAATACATATATATTATTCCACAGTATAGTGTTTGGCTCTTTTTGTGTTGTATCTTTTCTTATCTCCTTGCGTATGGCCGGTCATCAGTGGGCGATTTAATTATATTAAGCACCAATGTAGTTTAAGACTAAGAGCTGTAACCATTAACATGTGTGCGGCCATTATACTTAACCTTATGCTTTATTATCCACCCTTAACTTACAAAGATTTACTCATAAATTCTCACAAATTGTCATGAACTTCGGCAGGTCTAGCACCGGGTGACAGGGGGGCTTAGCCACTGAGGGAGCGTGGCCGTGACATTATTCACATCATCGCCATCACACAACCAAGCCTCCATGCATGTGTCGGGTCGTCGCATGTGTGGCAAGATGCCTAACTGTCCTGTCAAGCAAACAATCAGCACTGCTCATGCACTATTGCAGCTTGCTGCTTTGCTCTCTGAGTTACAAGAGCCCTGATTTAACCATTTAATTATTAAAGAGGCGCTTGTGGTGTAGTTTCCCTCAGGCTGTTGAGTGACAGCCCAGGGCTGCTGCGTGATTGCGATGTCTGAGGAAAATTTGGGCTTAACAAGGCCAGATTGCGTGAGTTGGCAGGTCTGAGTAAGCTAATAAGCAGAGCTTGCTACTCTACAAGACTTGGAGATATTTTTCCTTTCCTTCGCAGCTTTACCGAGACCAACCCCAGCCCCCTGATTAATTTGGGTTCCTACTCTGATGTACCAAATAGTGTATAACTAGAACATGCAGAATGTTAAATCAATGAAATGAACATGAAATATTGCCCCAGTCTTAAGTCCATCAAGAGCTCCCTATTAAAATACCTGGATACAGAATGAATGCACCTGTAAACATGTAACACAGTGACTATATACAGAATGCACCTGTAAACATGTAACACAGTGACTATATACAGAATGCACCTGTAAACATGTAACATAGTGACTATATACAGAATGCACCTGTAAACATGTAACATAATGACTATATACAGAATGTACCTGTAAACATGTAACATAATGACTATATACAGAATGCACCTGTAAACATGTAACATAGTGACTATATACAGAATGCACCTGTAAACATGTAACATAGTGACTATATACAGAATGCACCTGTAAACATGTAACATAGTGACTATATACAGAATGCACCTGTAAACATGTAACAGTGACTATATACAGAATGCACCTGTAAACATGTAACATAGTGACTATATACAGAATGCACCTGTAAACATGTAACATAGTGACTATATACAGAATGCACCTGTAAACATGTAACATAGTGACTATATACAGAATGCACCTGTAAACATGTAACATAGTGACTATATACAGAATGCACCTGTAAACATGTAACATAGTGACTATATACAGAATGCACCTGTAAACATGTAACAGTGACTATATACAGAATGCACCTGTAAACATGTAACATAGTGACTATATACAGAATGTACCTGTAAACATGTAACATAATGACTATATACAGAATGCACCCGTAAACATGTAACATAATGACTATATACAGAATGCACCTGTAAACATGTAACATAGTGACTATATACAGAATGCACCTGTAAACATGTAACAGTGACTATATACAGAATGCACCTGTAAACATGTAACATAGTGACTATATACAGAATGCACCTGTAAACATGTAACATAGTGACTATATACAGAATGCACCTGTAAACATGTAACATAGTGACTATATACAGAATGCACCTGTAAACCTGTAACATAATGACTATTTCCTACATATTTATTTCTGTGTTAATCTGTATATTTGTGTTATTTTTTTCTTACTATCTTGCATTTTATTACTTTGTATTTCTGTAACAACTGTAAAAATTTCAATGTTCTTGAACCCAGGACATACTTGAAAACGAGAGAAATCTCAATGTATCCCTCCTGGTACAATCCTTTGCAAATTAATGAATAAATAAACAGTCAAATCCATATTTACTAGTAATGTGCCAGAGGATTGCTAAAAACGGCATTAAACAGGTATAAACGAAAGGGTGAGTGGCAGAACAGATTTGAAAGATTGAAGCATTTCTTTGTAAAGTCAAAAAAATTCACAGGGTTATTCAGAGAGAGGTAAAAACCAGGGGAATGGCTGGAGAAGTGAAAATTCTAGGTCAAAATAGCCAAACCAAAAAAATTCTCTCATTTACAGTATCTCACTTTCCAAATCGGCTAGTTGGTATAGGTTGTTCTCTTCTCCTGCCAATTCTCCTGAGTTTCCCCTTTCTCTGATAGTGTAAAAAAATTGTCAAAAATGTAAACATCTTGGCCAATATTTCAAAGGTAGTGATAAAACAGGGGCGCTAACGGGGAAAACCTGGGCTTGCAGGATTCCCCATAGCATCCGTGTTTTAGCGTGAGATTCGTGGGCAGGTGCCTGCCCCGGACCAAAGCGCTACCTGCGGGGATACTCACGGTAGTGGCGTGCTACCATGATTAAAACCTCCTGGAGTCCATAGGACTCCATGGAGGGTTGTGCTGCGAGCCCTGTACGAGATTGTGCAACCCGACGGAGTGATTTGAGGAGGGAGACTGGGGACCATTTATTCCAAGTCTCACCCTGCTCCCTGCAGCCAGAAGTGGTGGATCGGTCTACCGTTCTCTCCAAGGAATAAGAGGTGAGTTTCTGATTTATTGAGGGGTTTCAGCTGGTGCTAATGAATTCTGCAGACGCGGAATAAGTTAGCACCATCATCTATCAGTAGCTAACTTTTTCGTTACCGTATCGATGAGATAATTAGTACGGAATTTTTAGAGGGGGGTTTAGAAAGTGTTAAATGATTGTGCATTTGCGGAATCATTTAACACTAGTTTTTAGTAGTTGTAAAAATGTGTCGGTTCGCATCCTGAGGTTACCTTGTGCCGGCACCTTGTAATACCTCACTCGTCGAGGTGGTAAAAGTAGGTTGCGCTCCCCATATTAAGCATAGGAGACACAAAGCACAGTAAACTCGTGCAAGCTGCGAGGCGCAGACTGATTTCACAACAATGCAGCGACAACTGTGGAATAGCGACACCAGATGCTAGAATTACTAATCCTAGAGCTAACGCTTACATATGGAGACGCTACAATAGCAACAACTATGGATTAGAGCCCAGAGGTGGGGAAGGAAACACAGCCTAGAAATGACTAGAGGAGGACTTGCCAATGAACATGTCACCAGGTAAAAGCAAACAACAAAGTGGATCCAGACTATAAAAACTCATGTGCTTAAGGCTAATGCCAGTGTGAGCGCACTCTGCGTGCGTGCACAACGGACGGACGTACTGACGGAAGATACTGTAGACGCTACACGGTCCGCTTTTGTTGACGGACGTAGAAAAAAAAAGGGAATTATGGGAAACAAAATGAATATGAAAAATGCGAAAAATTTGAAAAGGATATGAAAAGGCATTTTGTGCGTCAAGGTGCTGGACGTCGCAAATGCGCTGCGTCTGACATCTCCCTCATCACTCACACAGAATGCTACGCGGATGTGGCGCACTCTGCACGTGCGTCTAGCGGGTTTCGTTCTTGCCTAACTTGCGTCCGTTTGCCACGTGCGTTGTGCGTGCGCAGTTCGGTGTGGACTCACTTAGTGTGTGGGTCTCTATTGCTCATGATTCTATGCTACGACGGACATTAAACTGTGCGACAACACGGACGTGATAACTGCATCCGTCAGACGCCGGCCTAATTGTACAGCAAAATGTTGCAAATCTAATACCACCCAGAAAGGCAATAGATTACATCTTTGTGTTCTGTAGTTTCTATTGGTTGCAGCCCTGGCACTATCAGGGTTATTCACTAATCACCGTAGTTTGCCGTTGTTATAAACAGTGGCAACCACAGCCTTTGTTGCATTCACAATAAACTTGGGGGTTTCCTAAAAAAGGAAATTCAAGCAATGGCATGGGAAGGTGACTAAATGTCATCGATGAGTCTTCTCCTGCCACTGTTTCAATTTCCCTGTTGGGATCTCTGAAGTTTGTCATCTTTGCAACAATGATAAACTACGGTTTGTGAATAACCCGCTATGGGCTCGATGTAAATCCGCTTGATCGCCAGAATTTACTGATTTCGCTTTGATATTTTTTTTTTTAAAAAAAAAATTATCTGTCAAAACGTGCTGATCTTGCAAAAAAATAAAATAATAATAACGGTTGACATAATTAAATCAAGCCCTATGTCTGTAATTTACCGGTTATATAAATCACGGTGGTTATTGTAGACAGGTACATCTTCATAAAAATTTGTTTTGGACTGCAACGTCAATCTGTAATTGTAACGCTGGAAAGGTTGCAAGTCAAAATCACTAATCACTGAAGACCAAGACCTGTGAGTGCACTGTTACCTGCCAGCTGAAAGGAACCAAGGTTGCAGCATGTCAAGGATAGAGGTCGCATTAGGATAGAGGTCGCATTAGGATAGAGGTCGCATCTGCCCCTCCTCCCAGATGTTGGTGAACTACAACTCCCATGATTCTCTGGCCATCTACTTCTTTCAAAGTATTCTGGGAATTGTAGGCCATCGGCATCTATATTAAGGATGTCAAACTTCAGACCCCCGGATTTAAAACCTACAATTCCCAGGATTCTTTGAATGCAACACATGGCCGGGGTATCATGGAAGTTGTGGTTCAAAAACATCAGGGGTGCCAGAGCTTGAGACACCTGATCTAGAGCAGTGTTTCTCAAACCTGTCCTCAGGACCCCCTAAGGCCCCGTTCACACTGTGCGATTTGAAAGTCGCGCGACTTTCCACGCGATTTTCATATTCGCAACATGGTACAATAATGTCGCGCGACATCGCTGTTTGTGCGATTTTTGCAAAGCACCACCAATACAAATTGCAAAATTGCAGATAGCAAATCGCAAAAAAAGGGTCATGTACCAACGACATGCTTCTGCGATGCGCGACATGCGACGTCGCGTGACAAGATATGAACAGCTCCATTGAAATGCATTGGAGAAGCTACATAGTGCGACGTCGCGCGGATTTTGCGAAATCCGCACGATAAATCGCACAGTGTGAACGGGACCTAACAGGCCAGGTTTGCAGGTATCTGAAGCACAGCACAGGGGATATGATTTGCTGCTCAGTGATTGCAGGATTCAGCCTGCATTTCCCTAAGGTGATCCTTAAAACCCGGCCTGTTAGGGGGTCCTGAGGACAGGTTTGCGAAACACTGATCTAGAGGGCTACTATTTGACATCCCTGACCTAAGGTAGTTATTTATAATTTATTGATTTTTCCTTTTTTTTATTATCTCCTTGTTCGTGGTTTCTTGGGATATGATACCTGAGTATTAGCCTTTTACGGTGCCATTTTTAACTGAAAAAAGAGGATTGATAAATAATTCTGGACAGTGAATGCAAAATGGTAGATTGCGCACCTTTCTGGTGGTTTTCCAGATCTTTTTATTATGATTCTCATCCCTTTCTAGCAAAGCAGCTGTGAGAACGCTTTTGCTACCATTACCATTGTTTTTAAAGTGATATACAAGCTGTGATACTATAGGTACGATATAACCCCCCTGCTCATATAACACCACATTAGCAACGTTTTCAGCACATTTCTTATACTCTGCGCTTCCCATCACGTTTTCTTATGTCATTCCTCTTTATATTTATTGTGGTACAGATTACATCTGATCAGGACGGTGGTTTTTCTATACATGCTATATTCATGGATTTCTAGGGTAATAATGGCTAACCTTGATGCCGGAGCTATTTGTGGAATACATTATATTGTGTGAGCTGCCTGGCACAACAAACCTTTCTGAATACATATTGCAGGACTAGAGACCATACAAAGGAAGGCAAAGCAACATTATTATTCTTGTAAAATCCAGATCAGATCCACCAGGTCCAAACATTTAACACATCTATTTTATTGCGTTTGACCAAACCAGGAAAGAAAAATCTGAATGTGTCACTTTGTATTGTGTGTCTAAACCTTTTTTGAGCAGATTGCGATGCGGCAATACATCTTTGTTGCCATTCAACATAAATGTGTGGCCTATCAGGGTTATTCAAAGAGATCCGAATTGCTTGAGAAAGGTAACCGAACGCTGAAAACCAGCGTACGGTTACCTTTCTTGGCCATTCGGCTATCCAGAGAGCAGGCAATTCGCCAAATCCTGGCGAATTGCCTGCTCATACGGTGCCTGTCCAGTGCCTGTTCGAGGGCAGTGAAATCCCCATGAAAAAGCACTGCTTCGGCTATTCAGAGAACACAAACCAGCAGTGAAAGGTTCCCGAAATGCCCTGCCATTCGGTGGTTTAATTCGGCAGGTTTATTCAGGCAAATCCCATAGGTTTCAATGTTAAAAATATTCCCGTTTTAATTCAATATCTAATAAACCGTTCACTATAAAATCCTGCAGTAAAGAGTCTCTTTATTTATAGATTTTTTAGGATATTTTAAGCATTTTTCTTAATTAATTAATTTATTTTTTTTCTTAAGTTTACTTATTTTTTTCTGTAACAGCCCTCTTTATTATCATTCCCTGGACCTCATATGCAAATTTCAGACATTTTCGCTCAGTAGTTTCTTTGCAAACAGCGTTTCATTTTCACACATTCACACAAACTATTTTGCTAATTTATTCACTGCCTCGTCTGCGGTGTCAGCTACTTCGCTGCTTCGGCTGTGTTCGGCTCCTGATCGGGCTTGGTTTTCGGCAGGTTAATCCAGATGTTTTTGTGGCTTTTCGCTGGGTTTTGCGGTTAGTTTTCGTCAGGTTTGCGGCAGCTTTTCCCTGCAATTCGGGGACCCTGTGGTGCTTGCTGAATACACCGCAGGGTCACCGAAATGGGATCGGCAAAAGGAACCGAATTGAAGAGAACGAAAAGTCACCGAACGTGCGGTGACTTTTCGAATCTCTTTGGATAACCCTGTATGTGTATCTTCTAGGGATGTGCGTTTCGTTTCGTACCGATTCGTTTTTGTCATGAAACGCCCGATTCGGTGCTTCAGATTCTTTTTCCGATGTTTCGAACCGGTCCGGCAACGAAATACACACCATCCGAAATAGTTCCCGATACGAAACGAAAAAAATTCAATATTTCGTATGGTCATAGAGGGCATTCTTTGCTCAAAAACGCTCGCACAGCGCTATTTTGTTTGCGCGCAGCGTTAAACGTTAACGCGCGTAAATTAACGTTGGTATTACAATCCGAGCGCATTTTTTCATCCGTCAAAAAATACTGTGTGTAAAAAATAAGCGCAAAAACGCGCGCGCATTAACGCTGCTCGTAGAAATCGGTGGGCGAACTGTTTTTTCACGCGATTCAGCCAATCTGAATTAAGAACCACAATTGTCTCCCGTTCAGTTTTTGCGCCTGTCAAAGTCAATCTGAGTATATGTGCTGCAGCAATAATAAAAACAAGCACAACTTATCAATTTTATTGTTTGGGTATGTGTAGAATGTGTAACTTTATTGTGCTGTATTTTTTTTTGGGCTGGTGTATTTGGTTTCGGCCAGAACGTTCAGATTTGTCATTAACACCAGCTTTTCAAAGACGTTAAAATTATGCGCGCAAACGTTGTCCGTTAAATTTTGCGCTAAGATTGTAATACATTTGCGCTCACAATGTTAAGTATAGGACACGCAAAGTACATTACGCTCGCAAAGGGTTCGAGCAGGTTCACCCGCGTTAGACGTGAATGCGCATTTTTTGCGCGGACATTGTAATACGACGTTCTGCGCAAAGGGTTTTGTCCCTCGCATTAATGCCTTTTTGCGCACACGTTAACGTTTGTGCGAAGAATGTAATAGTGCCCGAAATTTGTAGAATCGCAAGTCATTTTGGTTCTATTTGCGATTTCGGTTCAGTTTCGGTTCATTTTGGAACAACGTATTTTCGTATCGTTTCGAGTCCGTTTCGGTTCCGTTGCTGATTTCGTAATTTCGTATCGTCAGTCACGTTTTTCACTTGTTCCGGTGCAAAATTCCCGTTTTTAATAAATATATCTGAAAGCATTTATTTTTTTCACTTACAGCAAGAAGTGTCTGCATTTATTTATTTGTTATGATTATTTTTCCATTTTTCGGGAATTTTTGGGTTAATATTTAGGGTTCTTTCTAACTTATTTTCAATGTGTAACCAGGTCTGTTTTTTTCTTTGGCAGAACACATACAGCTGGATTATTTTCTCAAAGTCCGTCCGTATGTGTTCTGTTCAGCAATGAATTTTGATACAGTACATTTTGTCAGTATTAGTACCATGGATAGTAACAAGCCTGTCGTTATCCATGGTGCTGATATGAAGAAATAGATCGATAATATGTGTTTCTCCATCGGATCAGAACCTTGGACAGTCGCCGATGGTCTCCCCGGGCGCTGACATCCCATGCTACGCCACTGTGTATCACACAGCTAAAATGCAATAGAACTCATTTTACTGTGTGCTGTGCATGATGGAGTTTCTACAGGAAAAAAACCTCACATGATGTGCCAAGAGTATGAGCATATCACAGAGTTCCACAACAATAAAACTCTGCGTAGCAGCACTTCTATGCATTATATAGTGTGCAATGTACAGCACTTAAGACTGCTTCATCCTAATATATGCAGTGCTGTTTAGATGGAAATAACCCATTTTCTTAACAAATATCGTTGCAAAATTGTGTAGTTATTTTTTTTAAACATCAGAGCGGTAATTCTTCAGCTTGCAATGTCTTTTCAATTCATGTTTACACTGTGTGACAGTGTGATTAAGGGCAGGGTAGTAGACCATAAATATATCAGCCAGCGGATGGAGGACTCCCTTTTCCCTGAAGGGTTAACTAAACAGCTGAGGGCTAATTAGGATTGCCTTTAAGGCTAGGGTCAGACTAACGCATTTTTCGCGTTGTCTGTGAAAAAGTGCGTTCGAACGAATGGACGCATTTTTTCACGGAGTACGTGATAGCGGTCATACTATGCGCATTTGCGTTCGTGATTTTGTACGGATCATCAATAAAACACTTTGTGCATCTGGACGTTATGTTGGCCGGACAGTAGCAGTGTCTGACATCTCCAATTCACGCACACACGCCACTAGCGGACGCAGCGCACTCTGTACAACCGTACTAGCGGTTTTACGTTCGACAAAATGCGTTCATTTTCCACTTGCGTTGCGCAGCCGGACTTTTGTGCGACCGTACTTCGTATATTGGCCGTCATTGCCCGTCATTTGCTGCTAGTGCGGCCGTAATTATGTGCGCCTGCACACGCGTTCGCACTGCCTCAGTCTGACCCTAGCCTTAAAGGAGGTGTGTGTGTGGTTCTCTCAGTGTGCTGGCTACAGCAGGGGAAAAAAAAAGGTCAAAAGGGGTGTACTTTGTCATTTTTGTTCCATTTATTGTCAAGCTGCATAGCTGCCCAATATTCAGTCAGGGCATCCTGTATGTTCAGTTAGACTCCGCATGAAGGAGTAGGCATTTGTTTTATATTTTGTTTATTTGATGTTTTTGCTGTACCCTGCTTATTTTATGACGGCACAATAAAAGAAAGAGGCAGTACTACTGATCCCTGCATCCGGTGCCTTTATCACAACTGTTAGAGAGAGATATTGTAGTAACACTGTACTTAAATAAAACAATCTCCCTCTTTACACAATCATTTTTACATATCTAGTCAGAAACTACTCGCGACCGCTTAATCCATACTTTATATTGTTATCTTCATTTAGCGGTGGGGAATTTAGACATAAAGGTATTGTTACATTTATCAGTTAATAGAACCAGGTTCATCCAGCAAGTTAATACTCACTTGAGATAATTTTTTATTTTATAAAAAAAAAAACGACGCTGAAAACGGCATTTATGCTTTTTTTTTTCCGTCTTATTCTGGAGATATTGCTAAAGCGTATTGAAAGATTACTGCCGCGCGTAACATTATAATCAACAGAGAGCAAATATATATATTAAACATAATACAAGGCGGCTGTTCTTTCAGGCTGTTTTACCTCTCACAGTTCAGATTGTACTAATCAAAGAGCAGCTTTTGATTTTTCTCGAATTGAGCCATTGAATGCATCAATGTGCTAACAAAGCTGTGCCAAATGAGTTCATTCATTTGTTTTTGGCTGTGCGTTAACGCGCCGCACCATGACTCGCTGGATGCTGCAGACTCACCTAGGAACAACAAGGGGGGGGAATGTATAAAACCGTACGGTTTATGGATTCTGCAACAGAATTCTGCACGCGTCGGGCGCGCCGCTATCCTGATTTATTTAACTTATTCCTCGCGAACAGCTATTTGAAAAATGGAAGATATGCATGTGTGAAATGAAATAAAAACTCATTACGGCCTAAGTGGTTTCCGTCACAAAATGTGTATCATCTCATCATACATTATTAAATATAATTAACTTCCCTTGTGTTTCGAATATATATGCATATTTCATTTAAAGGGACCCTCCTCACTTACTTACATTAGTCTGGCAATTAGATAGCAATCCCCGGGCCTCTGTGATATGTTTGAGGAGGAGCAGGAAGCGTTGTGGAAGCACCATGGCTCCAGCTTGCTTGTCGAGTCTCGTCCTACGTAGCACGGGTACTTACTTCTTCCTGAGTACTTGAGAGCCTTAGCTATGGATAAAAAATGAATACTCCCACATTGATCAGATTCTTTTCCCTTTGAATTTTCTTTTCTCTCCCGTTCCCTTCACTTCGGGTAATCAAATTTCCCCACCCTGCGGTGAATTCAGCATTCGCCGCACAGTCCCCGGAGTGCAGGGAACGGACTCGAACTCTGCTGCAAATCCGTCCGCAAAACCGCAGAAAACTCACCGAACACCCGACGAAAAACGCATCCGATACGATCCAAAGTATCAGATCACTCGAACCACCGCAAAAAAACACGCCAAACACATCCGGAAAAAGTCACCGAGCCGCCGAACACAGTGCAGACCTGTGCAGGCCGGAAAAGCCGATGAACAGGGTAAAAAAAAACAAAAAAAACACAAAACGATTGAAAGTGTTAAAATTGAATGTTCGGAAAAAAAAATTCTCAACGAAAATGCCTGGAATTTTCATATAAGGTCCTATGAAAGATAATAAAAAGATCTGTTACAGAAAAAAGTAAATCCGCTATGGCAGGAAAAAAAAACGATAAAAAAAATTTGCTGAAAAAATCCCAAAAAAGGCCTAAAAGATCCTAAAAAAATTCTATCAGGGTTATTCAGAGAGAGGTGAAAAGCAGGAGAATGACTGGAGAATGGAAAAGTCTAGGTAAAAATAGCCAAACCAGAAAAATTCTCCCTTTCATCTCACTTTCCAAATCGGCTATTTTGACGTAGAATTTTCCATTCTCCAGTCATTCTCCTGCTTTTCACCGCTCTCTGAATAACCCTGTATAAATAGAGACATTTTACTGCAGATTAAAACAATAAACGGTTTATTAGATTTGAATAAAAACGGGAATATTTTTAACATTGAAGCCTATGGGGTTCGCCTGAATAAACCTGCCGAATGAAACCACCGAACAGCAGGGCACTTCAGCTGCTTTTCTCTGCTATTCGGTGTCTCTGAATAGATTAACCATTGCTTCTCTATGGGGGATTTCACTGCCTTCGAACAGGCACCGTACTTGCTGGCAGGTCGCCAAAAAATTCCTAAGTAGAAACTATACTTATATAACTTCAGAAGTGTTAGCAAAGATGAAAAATTGCACGTGACATAATAACATATAATAGAATGGTAAAATAATTCTTCAAAACACATAGAAGCGAGAAAAAGGTTAAAGGCACGAAAATTGTGTACTTGATACTTGAGTATATTCTGGTTCCGTGTGTGTTGGGAAAGAAGCAGGTGAGCTGGGGATCTCTGGAAATCTGTTGGTCAGGTAATCCCTTTGTTATCATTTTATAGATACAGTTATTGCCATTGTAAGCCAGGCTATTCCCAGTGTGTCTTCGCAATTACATTGTAATCTCTTTCCTGGCAACCTCCGCAATTTATTTTGGGCTCTATGAGATACAGGAACGTACGCCGATAGTGGTGTAAGAAGAGGTGACGCGATGAAAGGGAACTTCAGAAATTCAGAAAGTCAGCGATTTTCTCAATTGTTTTTGTCACTAAACCAGGAACTGTTGCCAAGAAAAAGAGCTACGCTGATACATTTTTTGTTCCTGAAGATCTACACACAAGCGATAAGAAATAAAGCACCTGAGAGGACGTTCGTAACGGTGAGAAAATCATTAGCCAACTCGGATTTACAGTTGTGTTCAAAATTATTCAACCCCCACTGAAATTGAGTGTTTTGGCCAGTTTGACATTGATTTTGATCATTCAGTCATCTTGCTTACAATTAAATCAAAGAGGCACGTGTAGGTCAGACAAATATAACATTTATAATGAAATAACCACAAATGTCTTTTCTGTGCTCACATCATTATCAGTTTTATTCAACCCCCAAGTGACATTCAATCTTAGTACTTAGTACAACATCCTTTTACAGTTATAACAGCTTTTAAATGTGAAGCATAGCTTGACACAAGTGTCTTGCAGCGATCTACTGGTATCTTCGCCATTCGTCATGGGCAAAAGCCTCCAGTTCAGTCACATTCTTAGGCTTGCGCACTGCAACTGCTTTCTTTAAGTCCCACCAGAGGTTCTCAATCGGATTTAAGTCAGGTGACTGCGATGGCCACTCCAAAATGTTCCAGCCTTTAATCTGCAACCATGCTGTAGTGGACTTGGAGGTATGCTTGGGATCATTGTCCTGTTGAAAGGTCCAACGTCTCCCAAGCCTCAGGTTTGTGACGGACTGCATCACATTGTCATCCAATATTTCCTGGTACTGAAGAGAATTCATGGTACCTTGCACACGCTGAAGCTTCCCTGTACCTGCAGAAGCAAAACAGCCCCAAAGCATGATTGACCCCCCGCCATGCTTCACAGTAGGCAAGGTGTTCTTTTCTTCATAGGCCTTGTTCTTCCTCCTCCAAACATAGCGTTGATCCATGGGCCCAAACAGTTCTAATTTTGTTTCATTATTCCACAGAACACTATCCCAAAACTTCTGTGGTTTGTCCACATGACTTTTGGCATACTGCTGTCGACTCTTCTTATTCTTTGGAGACAGCAAGGGGGTGCGCCTGGGAGTTCTGGCATGGAGGCCTTCATTACGCAGTGTGCGCCGTATTGTCTGAGCTGAAACTTCAGTACCCACATCTGACAAATCTTTTCTCAGTTCCTCAGCAGTCACACGGGGACTTTTCTCCACTCTACGCTTCAGGTAGCGCACAGCAGTCGAAGTCAGCATCTTCTTTCTGCCACGACCAGGTAGCGTTTCAACAGTGCCCTTTGCCTTGAATTTGCGAATGATGCTTCCTATGGTCTCTCTTGGTATGTTTAACATCTTTGCAATCTTCTTATAGCCATTGCCCTTCCTGTGAAGAGTAATCACCTCTTCTCTTGTCTTCCTGGACCATTCTCTTGACTTCACCATGTTTGTAACCACACCAGTAAATGTCTAGAAGGAGCTGAGTATCACAGTCATTTTAAAGCTGCCTAATTGGTGCTTATTATGCTTTTATTGCCCGTGACATCCACAGGTGTTTTCAATACCTGATTGAAAACACTTGAATGAACCTCTGTTCTTCAGAGTGGTAGTCTTTAAGGGGTTGAATAATTGTGTCAATGAAGAATTCACAAAAGAAACATTTACTACTGTATTACAAAACCAATTGATGTCATTTTAGTTGCATATGGTTCTTTAAAAAGTCCTTGTGGGAGGCGGAGCTAGCTGTGGAAGCGAGCAGCAGCATTTTGGAGGAGCTCTGTGTCTACCACGGATTTTATTGCTTTTTTCGCCGTTTGCACTGCCCTGTGAGCTTCCCGGTTGGCTAGAGGGATCCTGGAGAGTTGAGGTACCTGATTTAGCCCTGAGTTTCGTGCCCGGGGACAGATTGGGCCTAGTCACAGCGGCCATCTTGGAAGCCTACTCGAGGCGTATTGAGATTCCCTCACCGCCCTGGGACCTCGTGCCAGCCCAGCATCTCCGGAACCATGCCTACCGGTCGTTCCCAGCGACGGGCCCCCCGACAGAGGGACATTCGGGATGTTTTGCGAGGTGGGTCCGCTTTTACGGGACTGACTGCTTCTTCCTCCCTCCCCCCGGGCTATGGCTCCTCGGAGGCTGACAGCGACTATGAACCTCAGGGGGGTATTACTGGGATGCCCTGGCTTGCCCCGCAGTCACCGGCGTCTGACTCCCGACCCCTCTCGGCGGCTGCTAGGAAACGGGCACAGAAGAAGAGAAAATCAGCAATGCGGACATCGTCCGGGGCAACGCCGGACACAGAGGATATTTTTGATGGGGACCCGACTGAGATTCCCCTTACCTCCGCCAGTAATAGTGTGACCTCGGATCATCGGTCTGCAGTGGGGACGGGACTTCGACAGCAACAGGTGCAGGAGGAGGACGACCATCTCCCCTCCACGAAGGGGGATCTCCGCAGGATCTTGGAGGAGCTTCTGACACGCTCTGTGGAGATGCTTGAAACGAGACACAGACGCCGAAACATCAGGGTCAGGGGTGTCCCGGACTCTATTACCTCCGACGCTCTGCCGTCCTACGTGACTCGTCTTGTGCTTCAGGTCACGGGGCTTCCCCCTGACACACCTGACATGTTTGGGTCGGTGTTTCGGGTCAGGAGACCTGCGACGAACCCACCTGGGGCTCCTCGAGACGTCGTAGTGGCCTTCCGTGAAGTGGCTTTCAAGGTCAAGGTTATGTCTGCTCCGGGCGCGAGGGATCCCGTACGCTTTGAGGGCTCCACTCTGGCCCTGTATCATGATCTCCCATTCCAGACCCTGATGGCTCGCAGGCGTTTTCGTGAAGTGACATCAGTTCTTCGCCGACAGGGTGTCCGATATCGCTGGGGTCTGGCAGGAGCTTGGTGGTGACCCACGCAAATGTCCCCTATACCATCACGGATCCCGCGGTGGCTTGGATTGACCTTGCGGCTGCGGGCCTCTCACCAGATCCTCCGGACCCTCGACCGGATTGAAGGCTGGTTTCTATGCCCTCTACCTCTCCAGGTCTGAGCTTTACTGAATTACACCCCCTCCCCTGCATTTCTCTTATATGCTTACGTGTCCCTGGTCTCTAGCTTGGCCTAGTGCCTGGACTTTCAGGACGGTTCGTAATTTGTTTTGATCAGTCCCAGCCTGCATTGCATAGGCTTTTGCTTTTTTGCCTGCACATGGTACTTTCTGCCTTTTTACTTATTTTTACCGCCCTGTCCTTCTTTGCGACGCATGTTTTTTGACCAGCTGACCGTAGTTACCTTGGCCGGCCTTAAGTGGCTGCATTTATATATGTTTGATTTCCCACCTTGATGAGACCCCCCGTCTAGGGGATGTTTTCTGCTAACATATTGCTATCCTTAGATTTTTTCGATTCGCTGTTTTTACGATGACACTTTTTTGGCCATGTGTGGTTTCCGTTGCTTGTTATGTCTTCTTGTTTGGCCCTGCGAGGTCATCCATTATTTTACAGTATGATGTAATGCTGACTTATTTCAAAATAAAAAACTTTAAATTTAAAAAGTCCTTGTAGGATTTCATTCTGAATACAATTACAAATGTACACTAAATTCCCTAAAACCCTTTACAGCATTGGGGGTTGAATCACTTTGAACACAACTGTAGCTATTACAGCATGGGTCCGCAACCTTGGCCCTCTATAGGTTTTGGAACTACATTTCCCATGGGGCTCAGTCAATCTAATGAGTGCCTGAACATCAAGTGAAATGTGGTTTCAAAACATCTGAAGGGCCAAGGTGGCTGACCCCTGTTTTAGAGGATCATATGAACCCATGAATCCTCTTTCCATTACGACATTATTTTAGAAGAAAACAAAGAAATGGAAATAGCAATGTTGAATTAATACATTTTTTGGGAAAGGTTTAATTTATCTTATGTGTTAAAAACATACTTGCCTCATTTAGGAAAAACATTCATAGGCCGCCGGACGCGTTTTGTCATGACAGCAACGTTTTCGAGGATAGTTTGGCTCTCAGGTAAAACTATGTTCATATTTCCAGGAAGCAAGCCTATATAAATGCTTATTAGAAGACCTTTATATACATATGTGCAAAAAACATATATGTATTGGTTTATATACGTATATATATATATATATATATATATATATATATAATGTTTTTAATGGTAATGTAGTATTTAATATGGGAAGTATTACAGCCCGCTAAAACGGGGACACTAAGGAGGAAAACCTGCTTCTGCAGGTTTTTCCTTAGTGTCCCTGTTTTAGCTCCATTTTATGGGGCAGGTGCTGATTCAACAGCCTGCCCATAATGCAGCGCTAAGTCTGAGGATACTCGAGGCAGCACTAAGCGCCGCAGCGAGCAACCCATCCATGGGGTCCATAGGACTCCATTGAGGCTTCGACTGACGGTCACATGACCTGCAGGATCTCCCCTCTTGTGAGATCCTGCAGATCAGCGGAGTGATTTGCGGAGGGAGACTGGGACTTTTTCCCCCAGTCTCACTCTGCTCCCGGCTGCCAGAAAGGGCAGATCAAGCCGCCGTTCTCGCCACGGGATGAGTAGTGAGTATGTGATTTTATTTTTGGGGGGGGGGGGATTTGAAGCTGGCAATAACTGATTCCGCAGAACCGGAATCAGTTAACCACAACTAGTAGCTAGTGCTAACTTTTCAGTTACCGTAGCGGGACGTAATTAGCATTTGGACTTTGTAATCCTAACGCTAATTAACTCTTTGCGCTCCACAGGAAATTCCCGCTGAAATCGCTAACGGGTTTTTTTTGTCACCCGTTTGCGTTCGGAATGTAATATGGTCAGCCCACGCTAGGGCCACTTAAGCTAACATTAACGCTCACACAACTGAGCACCAACGTTAATGTTAAGTATGTAATAGGGCCCTGTGTGTATTATTTACTAATATTTATTACAAGTGTAAATTGGTTTCACATACTGGGTTCTGAATAAGGCTGATTGCATCAAGATGTATTATTTTAATGGTAAAAGGCTAAAATGTTATACATAATTACAGGATAAATCAGATTTCTTTACTTTTTCTAAACACAATAACAGCAGTGTTTTTTTAGTTGATATTTTTCTCAGTTTCAACTAATTCGACCTAAAATTTGCAATTCCGCTCTCAGTTCTCCAGCAACCATGGATTAGTAAATAAACCCCCTATTGTAAGTAACTGTATGACCCTGTAATGACTGTGGTGGACTTATGGAACCCTGGTGGATTGACTTATCCCAGCTCATTACTGAACTCTTACCATTTGTCCTGATTGTGGTATACCTGAGAGTGGCCTGCTAACCACCCCAGGGTTTACAGCCTATTGGACTAATAACATCAAGCTCTGACAGCTGGAATTTAGCAGTTTTCCTACAGGAGATATATTTTCAAACAGGTCACAGCATCGAGCTCTCTCCCCATGGGTTAGTTTGGTATTACTAAAATAATTCTAGAGTGTAATTTCCTTTTTTTTTCTTTATATGTTAGTATTGATTACTTATAGGAACCTTCATATCTACATACAGTCAGGTCCAGAAATATTGGGACATGGACACAATTCTAACATCTTTGGCTCTATACACCACCACAATGGAGTTGGAATGAAACAAACACAATGTGCTTTAACTGCAGACTGTCAGCTTTAATTTGAGGGTATGTACATCCAACTCAGGTGAACGGTGTAGGACTTACAGCAGTTTGCAGATGTGCCTCCCACTTGTTAAGGGACCAAAAGTAATGGGACAGAATAATAATCATAAATCAAACTTTCCCTTCTTAATACTTGTTGCAAATCCTTTGCAGTCAATCACAGCCTGAAGTCTGGAACGCATAGACATTACCAGACGCTGGGTTTCATCTCTGGTGAAGCTCTGCCAGGCCTCTACTGCAACGGTCTTCAGTTCCTGCTTGTTCTTGGGGCATTTTCCCTTCAGTTTTGTCTTCAGCAAGTGAAATGCATGCTCAATGGGATTCAGGTCAGGTGATTGACTTGGCCATTGCATAACATTCCACTTCTGTCCCTTCAAAAACTCTTTGGTTGCTTTTGCAGTATGCTTTGGGTCATTGTCCATCTGCACTGTGAAGTGCCGTCGAATGAGTTCTGCAGCATTTGGCTGAATGTGAGCAGATAATATTGCCCGAAACACTTCAGAATTCATCCTGCTGCTTTTGTCAGCAGTCACATCATCAATAAATACAAGAGAACCAGTTCCATTGGCAGCCATACATGCCCACACCATGACACTACCACCACCATGCTTCACTGATGAGGTGGTATGCTTAGGATCATGAGCAGTTCCTTTCCTTCTCCATACTCTTCTCTTCCCATCACTCTGGTACAAGTTGATCTTGGTCTCATCTGTACATAGGATCTTGTTCCAGAACTGTGAAGGCTTTGTTAGGTGTTGTTTGGCAAACTCTAATCTGGCCTTCCTGTTTTTGAGGCTCACCAATGGTTTACATCTTGTGATGAACCCTCTATATTTACTCTGGTGAAGTCTTCTCTTGATTGTTGACTTTGACACACATACTCCTACCTCCTGGAGAGTGTTCTTGATCTGGTCAACTGTTGTGAAGGGTGTTTTCTTCACCAGGGAAAAAAATCTTCGGTCATCCACCACAGTTGTTTTCCGTGGTCTCCCGGGTCTTTTGGTGTTGCTGAGCTCACCGGTGCATTCTTTCTTTTTGAGAATGTTCCAAACAGTTGTTTTGGCCACACCTAATGTTCTTGCTATCTCTCTGATGAGTTTGTTTTGTTTCTTCAGCCTAATGATGGCTTGCTTCACTGATAGTGACAGCTCTTTGGATCTCAGCTTGAGAGTTGACAGCAACAGATTCCAAATGCAAATAGCACACTTGAAATGAACTCTGGGCCTTTTATCTGCACATTGTAATTGGGGTAATGAGGGATTATCACACACCTGGCCATGGAACAGCTGAGAAGCCAATTGACCCATTACCTCTGGTCCCTTAACAAGTGGGAGGCACATCTGCAAACTGCTGTAAATCCTACACCGTTCACCTGAGTTGGATGTACATACCCTCAAATTAAAGCTGACAGTCTGCAGTTAAATCACATTGTGTTTCTTTCATTCCAACTTCGTTGTGATGGTGTATAGAGCCAAAGATGTTAGAATTGTGTCGATGTCCCAATATTTCTGGACCTTACTGTAAATCTAAGCCCTGAGGATTGGATACGTCTACAATACCTATTTTTAACTTCCAAATTCATTTATTGAGGATAAGACAGCATTACACTGACACTGACAATAACACATGCTAACAGGCTGAAGTATGCTACAATATATCGATAATGAGAAAATAAGTATTCTCAGTCCGGCAGATGGTTGAGTTGAGCGTCGGATTAACATAGGTGCTCTTGGTCCAGTCACAAGCACTAAAATAGGCCCAGAGAAAAGGTAACTTTGCAGCACTAATTGCCACCAACACAAGGAAGAGAGTTTACGAGACAATGGGAGTTAAAAAGTGTGACAGAGAAACAATGGAAGGTGAAAAGAATGAGGCAGAGGAACAATTGTTAGTGAGATGGATGCAACAGATCTTCAGCTCAAGGCCCATGAAGCCCTTAATCCAGCACTGAGTGAGGAATAACAACTACAGGAAAACAGTTCCTCCAGCATTCACAAAGAGTTGTTTTTCAGCAATGGACCATGCAAGAAGACTAATGTGACATAAAAGTTAAGGTATAGTAACATGACCAGTTAGACTTCAGAGGTGCAGTGTAGTAAATCATTAAGAAAGTTGATCTCATCCCTGGGGGGGTTGGGTTACCGCCTTGGAAGGATTGACTATAATCCCCATATGTCTATCAGCTCCCTTGATAGCCTAACGGTCCAGTTGTGATTAGGCTTGTGCACCGATTTTTTTTTCGATTCAATTTTTCGGATTTTTAAACTTTTCGATTCGGCTCGTTTCGACCGATTTCGGTTTCGATTCGATTTGGTTCGGCCTGTTTTTCGGGTACATTTTTTTTTCGGAATATCGACCGTTTTTCGTATTTTCGTGTCACTGTGCTCGGTTTTTGTATCGACTTTTCGTAATTTCGGAAATTTCCGTTTTTCGGAATTGCACATTTTTCGGAATATCGACCATTTTTCGTATTTTTCGTGTCATTTTGCCCGTTTTTTGTATCGACTTTTCGTTTTTTCGAAAAATTTTCGTTTTTTAGAAAATTTTCGTTTTTACAAAATTTTAGTTTTTCGGAAAATTTTAGTTTTTCAGAAAATTTTAGTTTTTCGGAATATCTGTTCTCCTCGTTAGACACATTTCAAGTCCATTCGAAAAATCCGAAAATATTTCGTTTCGGCTCGGAAAACATTTCGGATCTGAAATTTTCGGATCTAAAATTTTTCGGAAATTCGGCCGCATCCGAAAACACAAATCGGGAAATTTCGTGAAGATTCCGAAATTCCGAAACCCGAAACGCACATCCCTAGTTGTGATCAGACCCCTTCTTGGGTCAGTTATACACAGTTTATATCAATGGCAATAACACACTGTTTCTCAGAAAAATGGAGGTAGTAAGATGTTGAAGAAGGAAAGTCGAGCCATGTCGAAAGTCTGGGTTACCCATTATTGGAAGGTGAAGAGAACTTGCCAGATTCAGTTTCATTATTTTTTGAGTTCTCCGCCGTGTTAGTCATGTGGAGAATATAATGGATTGAGGTGAATTTGAGATGATGGTGTTGATAGTTTCAGGTGTAAAATAGAGAGTATGAACATGTCAGAAGTAAATAATTGGTCTACGGCAGAGATGGTATAGTTGATTGGGCCACAGACCCTTTCTACTGCATGGCGACAGAGAGCACAAGGTTACACTAAAGGAAGTTCGGGAGACCAATACTTCCTAGTTGTCTGTGTACTGACTTTTGGCTTCCCTGACCTCGCTCTGTCCTTTGTGGATGAGTATCTGTTTTTTAAGTTTATCTATAAGCTGGCCATTTCGAAGACTGTTAGCTATGTTGTTGCTCTGTGTATTTGGGTCATTCTCCCTGTGAAGAATTCCGCTTGACCTCACCAGACAGAGCAAAAAAAAAAAAAAACCCTAGACCAAGCAGGTACCAGTCCTTGAATTGGTTTGGCTTCATAGTTGCACCCGTTAAGATACCAATTGCACCAGAACACACTCCACAGGGATACCAGTCCTTGAAATGGCAGGGCTGCACAGGCATGCACACACAGGACAGAAGTCATGGTCAGGCAAGCCGGGTCGGTACACAGGAGTAATACAGAGACGTGGTCAGACAGGCCTGGTTGGAAGATAAGTAAAGGTATAGGAAGCATACTATTGGGTAATGAATAACCATAACAAGGCAATGCGACTTTCTGGACTGTGGGTTATATAGAGAAGTCACTAGATGATGCCGGTGGCGTTATCTTGTGCAAAAGGTGAGTGACCGGAAATGCCATAATGATACTGGCACTTTGACAGAATGTCATGAGGTATCAGTATAAAATGGCGCGCTATTGGCATCAAAATGGCTGCAGGTGTTGCGGAGATTTATTTGAGGCTCTAGTGGAATGACGTTGATACAAGGAAGGGCTGCTGCAGACACATGAACGCACCCCCTCAAAGAAAACGACATGCCCGAGAGCTGTCAGAATATGTAGGACTGACACTCCCTGACTGTTCATGATACTTTTTGTATTTTCTTTCTTTTCTTCCTTTCTTGTTTCCTTCATCTTACATTCTCACATCTGCTTCCTTTTTCTATTTGTTTCACATGTATTTTCTTTGTCGTCCTTTTTTCGCCATTCCCATTTCAAATATTTGTCGATTCATTTATTCCACAAATCAGTCTATGACGGTGACGATTTACAATTTTTTTTACAAGATTAAAAACAAAACAGAAAGCTATATATCACATAGTCAAAGTGTGGATTTAGATATTGTTTATAATATAAAAAGAAAGCCCTTGAACAGGATAATATAAGCTAGTCCTAGCTTCAGTATAAAAAATTCCAAGTGCAAAGGAAAAAAACAACAACAAAAGAAGGTGATAAAAGTAAAAAAAAGTTATAACCCAACCCAAACACAATCTGTTTACAAGCTGACAAAAGATCCTGCTTTAAACTTCTACTTTTTCCAAAAAAGAAAAGTTTTTATTCTGTTTTTTGTTATTCATAACCATAAGGGACGTCCAAACCAAAGAAACAGGAAACAATAACAAAATAAGGTATCCAACGGGCGATGGAATGCAATCTCTTGGATAAAGCAATAAGACGATCATGGTAGACAAAGGAAAATAATATCCTCAATATAAACAGAAGGTTATATTTAGAGAGAAAAATGGTTAGAACAAGAGTAGGGAAATAAAAAAATGATAAAAAAGAAGTAAGGAAGAATTAACACAAAAACAAAGGTATAAACCTACAGCATGATCATTGTACCCTTTGAACGTGCCTTATGTCTGAAACAAACATTGTTGAAGTCTACCCTTTTCCCCGTGTGATTTATTTGGGAAGTAAAAAGAGCAAATCTAGGTTAGAATCACAAAAAAGAAACAAACACACACAGAAACAAAAGCATAAAACATACAAACTGATCGATTCTACTGCCTAGGCTTGCTGCGTCTCTGAACCAGCTGGAAATTGTTTACAATTCCTGAATTTTACCCTATTCTTCTGGTCCACGCTCTGTGAAAAGAAGCAGTAGCTAATACGGTGATAAAGTTAGTAACCAAGGTGAAGAGGAACCTATATGTGATAAAAACGCAATGATGAGATTGTGTTGAAGGGTAGGGTAAGGTGAGCGATGACTGACTGCTATAAGTGTGTTTAAATAATCCATATGACCATTTGCACAGGAGCAAGCCATGCCTTTTACATAACCTTCACATTTTATAGAGTGTCCTCCTCATTTATTCATAACAATGAAGATTGCAAATCAGCGGAGTCATTATCTATGCCTCCCCTTCGAAAAATCACGTAAAAAAAATGTCTTATTTCTTCAAAATGGCAGTGCTCCCATACACAGAATATAAGGGAGACACATTATATCATCTAAAAATGTATTTGTGAGAGCATCAGCTTATATTATTAGCCGGGAACATTTCCAAACAAATATAAGCAGAAATTTGCAAATAGGGCAAAGACGACTTTGATGTATAGACCACACAATGTAACAGTATGTGTGAGAATTTTAATACGCACATATATCAACGGGATGAACCTTCTTGTAACTGCACCACGTAAGGTAGGAATATATTGTGCTGATACAGCAATGCGGGATAAAAATGTACATGTTCCATGCTGGTGGTTTATATTTGAAATGATGCAAGGTATTAAGGATGCCATCGCTCCCCATTATCCAGGTACTGCTCAAGAAAGAGATTACACCTGAACTTCTACAGTTCCATAAAATGGTCATACAGTGTTACTTAAGCAGACGAAAGGATGGCTTTGTAGGTAGCTGTGTTTTTTAAAGACCAGAGTGTGCTGAAGCACTTACCCCTCAACTGTTATTCTAGTATATGTACATGTGTGATTGAAGAACCAAAGGAGGCTCTGCGTTATGTGAGTAACCACCTTATTTACATATTTCTTACAGCTATGGAGGTTTACACAAGCTTTTTCCTTTCTTGTTTCCTTCATCTTACATTCTCACATCTGCTTCCTTTTTCTATTTGTTTCACATGTATTTTCTTTGTCGTCCTTTTTTCGCCATTCCCATTTCAAATATTTGTCGATTCATTTATTCCACAAATCAGTCTATGACGGTGACGATTTACAATTTTTTTTACAAGATTAAAAACAAAACAGAAAGCTATATATCACATAGTCAAAGTGTGGATTTAGATATTGTTATAATATAAAAAGAAAGCCCTTGAACAGGATAATATAAGCTAGTCCTAGCTTCAGTATAAAAAATTCCAAGGGCAAAGGAAAAAAACAACAACAAAAGAAGGTGATAAAAGTAAAAAAAAGTTATAACCCAACCCAAACACAATCTGTTTACAAGCTGACAAAAGATCCTGCTTTAAACTTCTACTTTTTCCAAAAAAGAAAAGTTTTTATTCTGTTTTTTGTTATTCATAACCATAAGGGACGTCCAAACCAAAGAAACAGGAAACAATAACAAAATAAGGTATCCAACGGGCGATGGAATGCAATCTCTTGGATAAAGCAATAAGACGATCATGGTAGACAAAGGAAAATAATATCCTCAATATAAACAGAAGGTTATATTTAGAGAGAAAAATGGTTAGAACAAGAGTAGGGAAATAAAAAAATGATAAAAAAGAAGTAAGGAAGAATTAACACAAAAACAAAGGTATAAACCTACAGCATGATCATTGTACCCTTTGAACGTGCCTTATGTCTGAAACAAACATTGTTGAAGTCTACCCTTTTCCCCGTGTGATTTATTTGGGAAGTAAAAAGAGCAAATCTAGGTTAGAATCACAAAAAAGAAACAAACACACACAGAAACAAAAGCATAAAACATACAAACTGATCGATTCTACTGCCTAGGCTTGCTGCGTCTCTGAACCAGCTGGAAATTGTTTACAATTCCTGAATTTTACCCTATTCTTCTGGTCCACGCTCTGTGAAAAGAAGCAGTAGCTAATACGGTGATAAAGTTAGTAACCAAGGTGAAGAGGAACCTATATGTGATAAAAACGCAATGATGAGATTGTGTTGAAGGGTAGGGTAAGGTGAGCGATGACTGACTGCTATAAGTGTGTTTAAATAATCCATATGACCATTTGCACAGGAGCAAGCCATGCCTTTTACATAACCTTCACATTTTATAGAGTGTCCTCCTCATTTATTCATAACAATGAAGATTGCAAATCAGCGGAGTCATTATCTATGCCTCCCCTTCGAAAAATCACGTAAAAAAAATGTCTTATTTCTTCAAAATGGCAGTGCTCCCATACACAGAATATAAGGGAGACACATTATATCATCTAAAAATGTATTTGTGAGAGCATCAGCTTATATTATTAGCCGGGAACATTTCCAAACAAATATAAGCAGAAATTTGCAAATAGGGCAAAGACGACTTTGATGTATAGACCACACAATGTAACAGTATGTGTGAGAATTTTAATACGCACATATATCAACGGGATGAACCTTCTTGTAACTGCACCACGTAAGGTAGGAATATATTGTGCTGATACAGCAATGCGGGATAAAAATGTACATGTTCCATGCTGGTGGTTTATATTTGAAATGATGCAAGGTATTAAGGATGCCATCGCTCCCCATTATCCAGGTACTGCTCAAGAAAGAGATTACACCTGAACTTCTACAGTTCCATAAAATGGTCATACAGTGTTACTTAAGCAGACGAAAGGATGGCTTTGTAGGTAGCTGTGTTTTTTAAAGACCAGAGTGTGCTGAAGCACTTACCCCTCAACTGTTATTCTAGTATATGTACATGTGTGATTGAAGAACCAAAGGAGGCTCTGCGTTATGTGAGTAACCACCTTATTTACATATTTCTTACAGCTATGGAGGTTTACACAAGCTTTTTCCCTTTCTTGTGTTTTCTTGCATATACCAAGGATCACTTTACCTGGAAGCAAGGATTTTTTGCAATTAAGAGGTGTGTGGATACCTGAAGAAAGAGATAAAATCCCAAAGGTGAGGGGGCGTGGCCTGACTCCGTTCGATGGTGGACGTGTAGCGCCGGAGCTCCGCACTAGAGACCCACTAAACACGAGGAAAAACGACTCACAGTAAGCGCAGCTGCAGCACAGGACCGGGGGAACCAGTGAAGCACAGTATGTCCTCCCGCAGCGGTACCAAAAAAGCGGGTTCCGCCGACTTTTTCGCGCCGAAGAGCCAGAAACAGCGCGGCATTGGGGCCTCCCAAGATGGCGGCGGCTCAACCTCCTCGTCCCCACGTGCATCTGCCTCCCCCGCTGAAGACAGCTCAGGGATTGACGTGGTGACGGCCAAACTAGCTCCTATGCTGGCAGCCCTTTCTGATGCATTATCGAACCGCCTAGACAGCGTGGCGGCGGACATTAAAAAAGATATCAAAGAAATAGGAGACCGCACAGACAGATTGGAAGCAAAGATGGCGGAATTTGCAGGGGCACATAATGTTCTGACAGAACAAGTGGAGGATTTACAATCTCAACTTCTGGGGGCACTTACTAAAATTGCGGACTTGGAGGATAGATCACGTCGCCATAACTTGAAAGTGAGAGGTATCCCAGATTCGATATCAGCTCATGACCTTCCGGATTATGTTACTGAACTATTTCAACACCTCCTGCCTGAAGCCACCTCGGATTCCCTCCTGTTTGACAGAATTCATCGACTTCCTAAACCACCGTCAGCTCCGGCTAAGGCGCCTAAAGATGTCTTACTTCGTCTTCACTATTATAAACCTCGCGAGGACATATTGCGTGCCCTGAGACATCCTGGGGCTCTATCATACGATCATATTGCTATCTTTCCAGACCTGTCTCGCACTACCCTCCAACACCGGCGCAACTTTAAACAAGTGACAACGATGCTCCGTGATCGCAGTATCGCATACAGGTGGGGCTTCCCAACCAAACTGTTGATATCTCGCAACGGTGTTTTCCACTCGGTGACTTCCGTATCGGAGGGCATGCAACTCCTGAAAGATTGGGGAATGGAACCTGTTACCCCTCCGTCACAGCGGCAAGATCCTCCATCCCGACTTGACCCGGAGTGGCACAAGAAGAAAAAGTGATTTGCTCTATGCTATTGATGTCTTGCGAATCTTCGGAGTGCCACGTGCTTTGGGCAGAGGAAGAAAGTTCTCGGGATATTTCATCGTCTTTACGGTATCGTATTTCGCCGAGTGTGCCTCCAGGGTACTTTTTTTTTTTCTGTTGGTCTTCCATGTTCCCATACACGTGACCCAGGTTTCGGGACTGTGGTAGCAGCTGGAGTTGATGGGTCCCGCCGTGCGCAGCACGGCGCTGCTTTTTGTTCCTCCATCCGGGCGTTCTGTTGGGTTCATTTTTTGACCCCCCACTCTCGCTATTTTTTCGGAGTATGAGAAGTACACCCGCTTCTCGGGGCTTCTCAAGAGAGATTGTCTCTTTGAGACATGTACATAGTTTCTTCAACACCACTGTGGTGTTTTTTTGTTTTTTGTTTCTATGTTGTTTTCTTTTTTCCTCATCGCCATTCACTGACTGTTCTCAAACACGCTCGACCCGAGCCATGTGGGCTGCTTTGTTTGTCCAAAATGTGAATTGGGGGCTCTGTTGGCCCAGGAACCGTATACAGTTTTTGGTCTCAATTGTATGAAACTTATGTCCTTCAACGTTAGGGGCTTAAACGCTCCATTTAAAAGACATGCATTATGCTCAGAGATAAAACGGGGAGACCCAGATATGGTGTGTCTACAGGAGACGCACTTTCGTAGATTGTCTCACCCTTTGTTGCAGGTACCTCGCTATACCACGCAATTCCACGCTACGGGCCCCACCAAGTCTAGAGGGGTGTCTATACTACTGCATGATAGAATGTCTTTTCAACTTCACAGAAAGCTGAGTGATCCGAAGGGCCGCTACCTTATCTTAGTGTGTACGATTAATCAGAAATTGTTCACTATATGTAATATCTATAGTCCTAACTCATCTCAAGTATCGTTTCTTAAACATGTACTGCTCAAAATGTTAACAGTATCAACTGGCGAGGTGATTGTGATGGGCGATTTTAATGTTTGTCCAGATTCGCTTCTAGATAGGTCAGCCGCCTCATACGCACACATTAGAAAACAATGTAGGGAATTGACGGACCTTCTGTCTCATTTTAATCTATATGATGTGTGGAGGGTTTTCCATCCGGGCGAGAGAGGATATACTTTGTTCTCTCCACCTCACAATTCATATTCCAGAATAGATTTTTTTTGCATAAGAGGTTCTTTACTGCCTTCTGTTCGTGACTGCGACATCTCGAGCTTCACGCTGTCTGATCATGCCCCAGTATTCTTGACGCTAGCAGACGACTTCCAGGTGTTTAGCAGGCCTCCTTGGCGCCTCAACGACTCTCTTTTGGGCGATCCAGAGATATTAGCGGACCTGCAGTCCTCACTTGACAACTACTTCTCGGAGAATAAAGATTCTTCCTCGGATCCGACTATTCTCTGGAGAGCTCACAAGGCAGTTATGAGAGGGGTGTGCATTAGATGGGCAGCTATCAGGAAGAGACAACATATCGCAGATAGACTGGAGTTACTGACCCGTATAGACGCTTTGACCAAGGCCAACCAAACCCACCCGAATCCAAGCACGGCTCGGGAACTGGCCAAAGCGGGAGCGGACCTGACCGACCTAGACAGTACAACACATTTCTACGCATTACAACGCCTTAGAGCAAATAGATATTCGACCGCGAATAGGGTGGGACACTCGTTGGCGCTCCGCCTCCGTACTCTTCAGCAATCAACCAGAACGTCCTTTTTGTTAAATAACCGAGGGGAAAGGATATATAAACCACAGGACATAGCGAACGAATTTGCGACATACTATCGGGCTCTATATAATTTAAGAGACGGGACCGCAGGCCCAGGACCTTCGATATCGGATATACGAGGCTATTTAGACAAAATAAACTTACCGACTCTATCACAGACACACCGTGCCTCTTTGGCTTCCCCGATAACATGCGAGGAAATCGCGGAGGTGATTACGTCCCTACCTAAAGGCAAGGCTCCAGGCCCCGATGGGTTCACGTCCACTTATTACAGAACTTTCCATCAAACGCTACTTCCCCATATCCATGGCTTGTTTACCACTGCGATGGATAGTGGGAACCTCCCTTCTGAGCTACTTGGTGCCGCAATAGTCACCCTACCCAAATTAGGTAAACCCCCCACTAGTTGTCAAAACTTTCGACCAATCTCTCTGATAAATGTAGACCTTAAAATATACACTAAGATCCTGGCGAATCGCTTGGCATTGACTATCACGAGTTTGATCGGGATGGATCAGGTCGGATTTATACCCGGCCGTCAGGGTCCGGATAACACTCGTCGACTACTCAATCTCATTCAAGTGCTTACTTCGTCTTCTACGCCTGGTCTCATACTGTCATTGGACGCGGAAAAGGCGTTTGACCGAGTGCATTGGGGTTTTATGTCAGAGGTGATGGCAAAATTCTCTATCCCACCTGAGTTTGTTAAGGGGGTTTTTTCGGTTTATGCTTCTCCGTCTGCCACGGTACGTTTTGCGGGATTCCATTCTCGAGCATTTCCTATCACGAACGGCACAAGACAGGGCTGCCCGCTGTCTCCACTACTGTATGCGCTCGTCTTAGAACCTCTGGCTCAGATGATCAGGCAGTCCGATGACGTAAGGGGCATAGAGGTGGGTCCGCAGACACACAAATTAAACCTCTTTGCTGACGACGTCCTCCTTACTTTGACATCCCCTAAAACTTCCTTAGAGGCTCTGACTAACATATTGCACGAATATGGTACATTTTCATATCATAAGATTAATTTTTCCAAGACTCAGGCGCTGCCAGTTAATATCCCAGAGGACGTGCTGATTACACTAAAACAGGAATTCTCGTTTGATTGGAGAACTAAATTTCTCACGTATTTGGGTATCAAGCTAGCTCTTTCGGCTCAGGTCTTATTTGATATTAATTACGGAAAGTTGCTAATAGAAATTAAATCCCTATTGCGGTCTTGGCACCCCCGACGATTATCGTGGTTTGGTCGCATTGCGGCGGTGAAAATGACGATACTACCGAAAATTTTATATGTTTTTCGAGCCCTTCCTATTTTTATACCTCGAGCGTTTTTTTCTACTTTGCAGGGAGTGGTTAATGCCTTCCTATGGAATTATCGGCGCCCCAGAATCAAATTTCCTGTCCTCTCACGCCGAATCGAGGGGGGTGGATTAGGGGTACCGGATTTTGCAAAATATAGCCGAGCTGTCCATGTTGCAGCCATGATAGTGTGCCTGGGCTATGCCTCCCGTCCTCAATGGGCGGTTATGGAAGCCATTACTCTGACCCCTCACGATTTAAGGGTACTGTTATGGGTTCCCCCTCCGAATAGACCAAGGGGGATGTTCACATCTCTGTTTGCTACAACGACCCTCTCCTTGAGAATATGGGACAGTATGTTCCTGAAGATATCGGGGACGGGCCCCGTATCAAGAGCGGCACCACTGAGGATGTTTCAGTATATCCTTCCCCATTTTAATGCGCAATGTTGGGCGACGAAGGGGGTTTTCAATTTGTGCCAATTAACAGATAAATGCGGGGTATTGGAATTTGCGTCGGTACAATCTAAATTTCACCTGCAGGACTCTTATTTTTTATCTTATTGCCAATTGCGTTCATACTTGAGGACTCAGGGATTCACAGCATTCTACTCGATCCATAAACCGCCCTTGACGTTAATTGAATCCCTGGGTGTCTCCCAATTGCTACCGAAAGGCTTAATCTCCATCGGCCTCAATGCAATCATGAAGGACAGGGAGCTACCCTTGTGGCGGTATCATTCTGCGTGGGAAAAAGATCTGAAACGTTCCATTGAGCCAGAATTGTGGGCAGCTGTGTTCCGTAGAGATGTGGGGGTGTCTAGAAACGCGACTCTCCTGGAAACAAGTAGGAAGGTTCTCTACCGATGGTACTGGACGCCGGATAAAACCTCTAAATTCGCTTCGTCCTCTTCCTCAGTATGTTGGCGTTGTAGTTCACAGACAGGTACTTATATGCATATCTGGTGGCAGTGCCCTCTATTGATTCCCTTCTGGACTATGGTGGTGGAATTTGCTACGGCAGTGGTGGGTACTCCTATTCCTATGGATCCCGGATTCATCTTGGTGGGACTGGGAGGCCCCAAGTTAACTAGGCAACAGTCCAGAATGACATTTCATATTATGTCCACCGCATTACTGCTGATAGCACAGAGATGGAAATCAGACACGGTCCCATCTATGGGGCTCCTTAAGACGTACATGACTAGAGATAGGACTTATGACAGCAGGGCTATAGAGTTTCTCTCGGTGACCCCCCCTAAACAGGACCCATGGGAATTGTGGGACATATATCTAGTGAAACAGTGTGTGCATGGAGGGGTGAATAGGCCCGTGGATGGGGAAGAGGCGAGCGTCTCGGAAGTTACCAGGTGACCCGGGTATTCTGCGAATCGAGGAATTAGTTAATGGGTGCCAGAAAGCTACCTGTACATAATAGACAATGGCTCTTACTTTACTGGTGATGAAGAAGTTCCCCCCCCCTTTTTTTTTTTTCTTTTTTTGTGTTTTTTTGTTTCCTTTTTATCTTCACGTCTCAATGTAAGTTTGTAAGCATATTATAATTCATGTTGGTTTCCCTTCCCTTATCTTTTTTTCTGTATCCCCATTGACTATGTGTTTTGAAAATAATAAAAAATCTTACATTTAAAAAAAAATCCCAAAGGTGAGCGAACAGAGCCATATTTGGCTCCAATATATGTGAGTGCGATTCGTCGAAGTTCTATAAAACTCTACAATTATAATCAGACATATCCCCCTTTTTTATGATTTAAAATTATGGAAAAATCTGTCCATTAAGTGTATATATAATCAAATATTTTATATTTATGCAGTGTGTGTGTGAGCTCAGGTCCATCACCTATAACTTAACATGAAAGCCTCGCCATTTTTGAAAGGTTCCAGCAATCACGGGTCTCCCATTATAATAATGCATTGTTGTCCTTTGACATAGGTTCCTCAACAACTATTTTTTTCTATAGTAAAGCAGAAACAGATCTGGGTAAGAAGGAAGAATGCTTCATTAATTTCTCTTCCAGGCCTATAAACCTGCAATGATACTATCAGCTTATAAAACAAATATGAATCCTAAAGCAGACTGATAGTAATGGGTGAAAAACTCAATTGAGCACACAATTTGTCTTCACCTGCTGTCTAGACACAAGCTCCTAGACGCATCTAGAAAAGGTGATAGAATAATCCCTTTAAACACCGATCTGGCAACCACAAACATTTAAAAACACACTTTATCAAAGACAATAAAAAGTATTTGGCATTCGATTCCATATTATTGCTACAAAAGACTAGAAAGCCTTTTTCAACATCACCACTGAAGGCAAAGTTCACCGGCTTTCCTTGGTTCTACCCAGATGAATCCATTCATTTCCAACACTTCCTATAAACAGTTATACCATGGATTGGCGGAGGTTCGTCTAGAGCAGAATGTAAAAGACAAAAAGAAGCTCCTGTGTACCTCTGGGAGGAAACTTACTGAGCAAGATGTCTCATTAGGGAGAAGCATAGCGTTCTTCAACAATATTATAATCAACCCAAACCTTGCTTCTCCACATGCCCGAAAATTAATGTGTCCTCAGCGGCAGAACATAACATTACCGAGTGGCATAGAGCTTGCCTGAGATGCACCGCCAGCAGGAGCCCATAAAGCCAACCAGCAGGGTATTACAGATGGCTGTTGCCTAACCATACCCCCCTTATATGCAATGAAATTTTAGCAATATTAATAATTTATAATATTTTGCTAATATCGTCAAGGTCCTTAAGGCACGACAGCTTAACTATTATATTGAATTGTATCAGTTGCTTAAGCAAATGGATTGTATAAATTCTGAAAATGTAATTGTATCCCTTTGAGCATCAATTAATATTTTAATGTGATCTATTCTTTGAAATAAACACGTTACGGCACCCCCATGACTCAGGTTAAGTCAAGACGGTTAACGCGGCACTGAAATATCTTTTTAGCATCTCCATCATCTGAGAAGTCATCTCCAGCCTGGGCTCCAGTGCACTGCAGGTCACTTTTCCTAAAAAAAATAAAATGCAGCATGACAACAGATTCTGAAATATATAAATGTCAACGTGTACAGACAAATCCAGTCACTTTAGAGCATCTGTACTAAGTAATGAATTGCGTGAAGGCAAGTGAAGTGCAAAATTTTATCCTAGGCTTTCTTTTAAAATATGTCTTCAACACCACCAAAGAGTTAAACCATTTATTAGGCCTCTCAAGACATTTCAGGGATTTCATACCAGGACAAAGCTACTTTACACCTCGGTTAGTTCAGGTCTACAAACTAAATTAAGATTAAATATAGGTTTCAACTGTGAGTTTTACAGATTTATGGCACAATCCATTCAGTTCAGTAGGACATGGTTCTGCTTGGAATGAACCGTCTAGACTCTTGTAATATAAGAAGCTGTCTTGGAGAATGCTAAGCTAAAAAGAAAAGGTCACAAAAATGCTCAAAGTATGTAAAGAGAGACGGGTGTTGGTCAGGCATTAAGAGACAGAATGCGTAAGACTGTGGTACTCATAAGAGGTACAACTCAAGGATGACGTAGACGCGAAGATAGTGTGGTATGACTAAAGATACATGGAAAGGAGGTGACAGAAGGTTAGAATGACATGAGGCCAATCAGAAATTGTCAGGAGAAAGACAAAGGCATGCTACTGCTCCAATGGTAGGGCAACTTTATTGGAGAACCATCAGAGACAACATTTAAACTCAAGACTTGATAAAGACTAAAAATGGTTTCTGATGCCTTTCTTCTGGCAATTGCTGTTTGGACCTGGCCTCTCTTTGAATATGTGGACACCTAATATAAAAGGTGCTGTAGGAGAGGGATCATTGCCGCTTAAAATCTTGGATGTGTGAGGCCAAACAGAAGTGGTACAGGCAAGGTTATATGAACAGGGATTGGGGGAACTTGGAAAGACAATGATCGGAGGGAACTGGAAAAATGTATGGATGGGCTGAGACGATAGAAAAGTGATACATACAGATGGGATTAGAATAGAGGTAGACAAAATGTTGTGAGACACGAATAGGGAAAGGAAGTTGTAGGTAGGTAACAAATGTTTAGGACTAAAGCTAAAATTAAGTTAACATGGTTGAGAAGAAAACTACTGAAGAGGAGCAAATAAATACTTAGTAGAGTGGAGGTCTGGGCTCACACTGGGTGGAGGTGAGGTGGTTAGGAGGTCTATAGTTGGTAGGTATTACAACAGGAAGGGAAGAAAAGGCAAGAATTCAGTAAACAGAGATTTTGTGTGAATCTTTGTGATTGTTGGCTTCATTGTTGTTGTGTAGGTGTTTATTTTTTATTGCATATTGAGACCTTTTCTTTAAAATTCATTACAAAAGGTGCGGTCCAGTCTTTCTGCCTGGAGTGTCCTTTACATTTAGCATATTATTTGGAACATCTCAGTCACCACACCTAAAAAGTAGGGATGTGCGTTTCGGGTTTCGGAATTTCAGAATTTTCACGAAATTTCCCGATTCGTGTTTTCGGATGCGGCCGAATTTCCGAAAATTTTTAGATCCGAAAATGTCAGATCCGAAATGTTTTCCGAGCCGAAACGAAATATTTTCGGATTTTTCAAATGGACTTGAAATGTGTCAAACGAGGAGAACAGATGTTCCGAAAAACGAAAATTTTCCGAAAAACGAAAATTTTCCGAAAAACGAAATTTTTCTAAAAACGAAACTTTTCCGAAAAAACGAAAAGTCGATACAAAAAACTAGCAAAATGACACGAAAAATACGAAAAATGGTCAATATTCCGAAAAATGTGCAATTCCGAAAAACGAAAATATCCGAAATCACGAAAAGGCGATACAAAAAACGAGCACAGTGACACGAAAATACGAAAAATGGTCGAAATTCCGAAAAAAAATGTACCCGAAAAACGGGCCGAACCGAATCGAAACCGAAATCGGTCGAAACGAGCCGAATCGAAAAGTTTAAAAATCCGAAAAATCGAACCGAATCGAACCGAAAAAAAAATCGGTGCACAAGCCTACTAAAAAGCACCGTTGAGTATCCCATTTTGGAAAATCCTTAAGGTTCCAAAATGCATAACCGCTGTGAGCCCCAACAGGATACCCCAAATGGAAAATTCCACCCCTGACCTCATGTGACGGGGGAGACAAAATGATTAAAAACACTGTATAAAATGCCCTTCAGGCTGTGTGTATAAGGTGAATATGAGACATAAATGAAATTTTGTGTTTAGACTTGGGTCCCATCCCCAAGTTATCTCATTACTATATGCCATAATCTGAAAAAATCCCAAATCCAAACCACTTCTAGACCCAAGTGTTCTGGAGAATGGATACTCAACCTGTATATTAAACGCAGTTCCATAGCTTGTATGGACATACAGTCAGGTCCAGAAATATATCGACACAATTCTAACATCTTAGGCTCTATACACCACCACAATGGCGTTGGAATGAAACAAGCACAATGTGCTTTAACTGCAGACTGACAGCTTTAATTTGAGGGTATGTACATCCAACTCAGGTGAACGGTGTAGGACTTACAGCAGTTTGCAGATGTGCCTCCCACTTGTTAAGGGACCAAAAGTAATGGGACAGAATAATAATCATAAATCAAACTTTCCCTTCTTAATACTTGGTTGCAAATCCTTTGCAGTCAATCACAGCCTGAAGTCTGGAACGCATAGACATCACCAGACGCTGGGTTTCATCCCTGGTGATGCTCTGCCAGGCCTCTACTGCAACGGTCTTCAGTTCCTGCTTGTTCTTGGGGCATTTTCCCTTCAGTTTTGTCTTCAGCAAGTGAAATGCATGCTCAATGGGATTCAGGTCAGGTGATTGACTTGGCCATTGCATAACATTCCACTTCTGTCCCTTCAAAACCTCTTTGGTTGCTTTTGCAGTATGCTTTGAGTCATTGTCCATCTGCACTGTGAAGCACCGTTCAATGAGTTCTGCAGCATTTGGCTGAATGTGAGCAGATAATATTGCCCGAAACACTTCAGATCATCAATAAATACAAGAGAACCAGTTCCATTGGCAGCCATACATGCCCACGCCATGACACTACCACCACCATGCTTCACTGATGAGGTGGTATGCTTAGGATCATGAGCAGTTCCTTTCCTTCTCTATACTCTTCTCTTCCCATCACTCTGGTACAAGTTGATCTTGGTCTCATCTGTCCATAGGATCTTTTTCCAGAACTGTGACGACTTTGTTAGGTGTTGTTTGGCAAACTCTAATCTGGCCTTCCTGTTTTTGAGGCTCACCAATGGTTTACATCTTGTGGTGAACCCTCTGTATTCACTCTGGTGAAGTCTTCTCTTGATTGTTGACTTTGACACACATACACTTACCTCCTGGAGAGTGTTCTTGATCTGGCCAAATGTTATGAAGTGTGTTTTCTTCACCAGGGAAAGAATTCTTCGGTCATCCATTACAGTTGTTTTCCGTGGTTTCCCGGGTCTTTTGGTGTTGCTGAGCTTACCGGTGCGTTCCTTCTTTTTGAGAATGTTCCAAACAGTTGTTTTGGCCACGCCTAATGTTCTTGCTATCTCTCTGATGGGTTTGTTTTGTTTCTTCAGCCTAATGATGGCTTGCTTCACTGATAGTGACAGCTCTTTGGATCTCATCTTGAGAGTTGACAGCAACAGATTCCAAATGTAAATAGCACACTTGAAATGAACTCTGGGCCTTTTATCTGCACTTTGGAATTGGGGTAATGAGGGAATATCACACACCTGGCCATGGAACAGCTGAGAAGCCAATTGTCCCATTACTTTTGGTCCCTTAACAAGTGGGACGCACATCTGCAAACTGCTGTAAGTCGTACACCGTTCACCTGAGTTGGATGTACATACCCTCAAATTAAAGCTGTCAGTCTGCAGTTAAAGCACATTGTGTTTGTTTCTTTCCAACTCCATTGAGTGGTGTATAGAGCCAAAGATGTTAGAATTGTGTCGATGTCCCAATATTTATGGACCTGACTGTAACTCATTTTTAAGTTAATACTCCATACACATGACCCTAGTGTATGATTTATTTTTTTAAAAAAAAAAAAAAATCCCAATTAGTGTTTCTTGATTTATTTTCTTAACATACAGATGGTGTATTCACTACAAATTGGTTAGGGATAAGTGTAGTTTACTTGCAGTAAGTAGAGTGGCCTATGGTCTCATTGATGGGGTGGGGGCTAAATCAACATTAAAATCCGATCTTTTACGGAATGAGACGAGGGAATAATTTATAGAAAGGTAAACTCATCCAGCATTCTATTAACGAAATGCCTCAACATGCCATGACTTTTAAGCACTGCTATTATTATGTTTTTAAAGATGTCTGAAGACTCCTAGGAATAGAAAAAAAAGACACTATAATCCTAAGGCTATAGCTCTTTTTATCCTCAAGACTGGCAGTTCTGTCTGCAATTCACTGTAGACATCAAATGCCTTTCAGAAACCACTTCCAGCCAGGGTGACCACATGTACCAGGTTTTTCGTGATTGTCCGGCAATTTTCACAAGTGTTTCGGGCTGGGGGAAAATCAAATTAAAATATCATGGCTTTATAGTATGTGGAAAAGGAATAATAACATGTCACTAACCGCCAGGGAAGGCAACAGAAAGATTGGAACCGGGCTCCTGCGTCCAGCGTCTCTTCTGTTCCCAGGGTAATCTGAAGCACATCGAGTAGTGGAACTGTGAATTTCTTGCTATTGTAGTAATTTTGAAAATAAAGCTGAACTAACAAGTAGGGGCGGATGGATGCCTGGCGCCCGAGGAGTTTTATAATCCAAGTCTAACATCAAATGAAAAAATATCAAGAGGCCCAGGACCTCATTATGCTGATGGACCCTTGTTGGCTGCCATTAGTCTGCCCCTAGCTGTTCGTTGTCTTACAGTCCACCAGACCTTTGACCATTCTTCGATAATGCAATTAGTACTCCGGCGTTTTATCCTTATTCTCACTTTTCTTGCTGCAACATTTTTTTTCTCAGTGGAGCGTTTTCTCGGAATCCTGATTTCAAAAGTAACTTTCTAACGGTTGATGAACGGACGTCTACAAAAGAATCTTCTGCCGGTTCTGTTGTCGATACGGCGCCTTTATTCTTTCTCTGCCTTCAGGATATTAACTTGAGGTTGCGCCTGCTCATTTTTGTCACAAGCTCGTTTTCTTTTTGTTTTGTCTTGTTTTACAGTCCTGAATGTTTCAATTAAATATGACGTTTCTCTGCTCTTGTTTATTATTTCTCAGATAATATTCTCGGAAAAGAAGGCTTTCTGCACCGTTTCACTTAATGCTCCTCATTCTTTAGAACGTAAAACAAATTCTACAGCAATTCTGAGATGGCGCATTTGTGCATTTTGATTTGATTGTGGATTTGGAGCTTTCAGTTAATCATGATAAATTTATAGACTGCAGTGTGAAAAGACACATCTTGCTTTGTTGATAGAGAAGGTGGTGGATTTCCTCCCCAAATCTATCACCCCGGATATTTTGCAGTATTATTGCATTCATAGCCATCGGCTGTAACTTGATTATGCTGTGTAATCGCCAACTCTTGTTCCAGTTTGTTTAACTTATACTTTATCGGTTTTTATGCATGTGCATCATTAACTTATTGTACAATATACTGCTGCGGCAGAATGTGCTGGCAGGGTAAAAATAAAATACACTGATAAATCAACATCAGTCAACAAGCAGTTTCATAGAGTGCATGTGAGAGATCAAACACGTACAAGAACTTTAGATGTTCCTGTATCTTCTTTTTATTTGGAAATGTTTTGATCGCACTTTTCTAAAGGCTTTCTTTTGTAGCTTGGTTTACAGTTTTCACAGTTGTATCTCTAAACCAAGCTGTGTTATGTTGTGGTACCCACATCATCCTTCTCACCTTTTGTTGCAGGTTGCAACCCTCTGTGTCAGATTTACATCCTCCACCTCCTTGGCGTCATGTCCTAGGTCGCTCCCTTAGCTGTATTGACGCGGAACACTCCGTTTCATCTTTTTATTGCTTCCGGGCAGGCGTCACGAGATTGACGCTAGTTGTGTACATGTCATTGTATTTTCGACGGACGTGTTTTGGCACCAGCCAATAGGAACAACCCTTAGGATGTTTAGGTTTGGTTCTGACCCATGCATCTTGCCCTCTTGTGGTTTCTGTCTTGACCCATCAGTGCGTTCCTTCCTTGTTTGCTCTTGCTTTTGACCTGTTGGCTTTGTCTGTCTCTTGTGTATATCTGTTACTCTTGACACAGCAGGTCTACTGTTTATTCTTGATATCACTCCCTTGACCTTGACTCTGTCTCTGACTACTCATATGTCTTTTCCTTTTCTACCTTGCTTTAGTCCAGTCATTAGAAGGACCAGTTTAGAGAATTTTACTATTTTTTTACTATTTTCTCCTCCATTGCTAAACTCTGTATGCGAAAGTCCAGCTGCGACACACATTTTTGCGGTTCCTACATTACGCAAGTTGTGTAGGTGCGGAAATTGCATAGTATAGCTTCAGGGACTTACGGGTTCAGGAGTCCCTGAGCTGAAGAGGAGGAGCAGTGTACGGCAAGGGACAAAAGGGGAGTAAAATCACCCCAAAAACACAACACTAACAGGGTTATTCAAAGAGATCCGAATAGTGGCCGAAAGGTAACCGAACAGTGAAATTCAGCGTACGGTTACCTTTCCTGGCCATTCGGCTATTCAGAGAGCAGGCGGTTTCTGCAAATGTTGGTGAATTGCCTGCACTTACGGTGCCTGTTCGTTGCCTGTTCGAGGGCAGTGAATTCCCAATAGAGAAGCAATGCTTCGTCTATTCAGAGAACAAAAACCAGCAGTGAAAAGTTGCCGAATTGCCCTGCTGTTCTGTGGTTTAATTCGCCAGGTTTATTCAGGCGAATCCCATAGGCTTCAATGTTAAAAATATTCCCGTTTTAATTCAATATCTAATAAACCGTTGATTATAATATTCTGCAGTAAAAAGCCTCTTTATTTATAGATTTTTTAGGATCTTTTAGGCATTTTTTCGGGATTCTTTTTCGTTTATTTTAGGGATGCACCGATGCATTTATTTTACGGATGCACCGATACTAGTAACGGTATCGGTGCCGATACTGCCATTTGCACAAGTACTTAGTACTCCTGCAAATGGCCCGATACACCCCCCCCCCGATACCGGAAGCCAGCGCTGGGCCTGCTTGCCGGTATCCGCGGGGCTGGGGAAGCTGGCCGCGTGCATGAAAAGCACGTGGCCAGCGTTCCCCTCAGGCAGCTGCAATAGTCACCTGCTTCTGGAGGTCCGGTCGTGCTGCTGTGTTGCGCGTTCACGTGACCGCCGTCACTTCTGTGACGCTGCCTCCAGCAGTCGCCGGAGGGGAACGCTGGCCGTGTGCTTTTCATGCACGCGGCCAGCTTCCCCAGCGTTCGATAGGGGCATATCCATGAGAGCTGGGACAAATCCATGTGAGCTGGGGGCAAATCATGTGAGCTAGGGCAAATCCGTGAGAGCTGGGGGAAAATCCATGAGAACTAGTGCATATCCATGTGAGCTGGGGCAAATCCGTGAGAGCTGGGGGCAAATCCATGAGAGCTGGGGCATATCCATGTGAGCTGGGGGCATATCCATGAAAGCTGGGGGCAATCTCCATGTGAGCTGGGGGCATTCTGTATATATACAGTATATATTTCGGGGGGATATATACATGTTAGCTGGGGGCATTTTTATATGAGTTCTGTTCTTATTGGAAAGCGGTCACATGACATAAAACAAAAGTATCGGTACTCGGTATCGGTGAGTACTTTTTAAAAAGTATCGGTACTCGTAGTCGGTCTTAAAAAAGTGGTATCGGTGTATCCCTAGTTTATTTTTTTAAACCTTAATTCTTTTTTCCGTAACAGCCCTTTTTATTATCATTCATTGGATCTTTATATGTAAATTTCAAACATTTTCGTTCTGTAGTTTCTTTGCAAACAGCGTTTCACTTTTCAAACATTCAAGCATACTGTTTTATTTATTTTTTTCACTCCATTCGTCTGCGGTGTCGGCTTTTTCTGGCGGCTGCTCTGCGCTGTGATCGGCGGCTGCTTGGGTTTCTCTGGCGTGTTCAGCGGGGTTAATCCAGATGTTTTTTCGGGTTTCGGTGTGCGTTCACCAGGTTTTGGGTGAGTTTTCGTTGGGTTTGCGGCGGCTTTTCCCTGCACTACGACGGCCCTGTGGTGCTTGCTGAATACACCGTAGGGTCGCCAAAATGGGATCGCCAAATCCCACCGAATTGAAGAGAACGAAAAGTCACCGAACGTGTGGTGACTTTTCGATCCTTTTGAATAACCCTGCTAATAAATAACTGGGCAGAGGCTGTCAGCAGAATCTGCCCCATTATTTCAGGGCGAAAAAAGGGAGCCCTATTTTTTAATACTGTATCCTTTGAAGTTTCATAAAAGCATAAACAAAGAATCAGAGGAATGAAAAAGTGTGGATGTGGAAGGAAAAGAAGGGACAATCTCAAGACAGTGAAATTTGGTCACAATTTAGGGTTTCCTGGATGCTCTAGGACAGAGCCAAAAAAAAACTATTTAAAATGTCACTGCTTTGATGAGACAGGGGAGACTGTAGTGAGACAATCTGGGAACATTTAAGATCAATGAGAAGAGGGCTACAGTAGTCAAGGTAGGAGATAATAAGAGCTTTGGTGAGCATATTAGTAAAGTCCTGGTTAAGAAAGGGGTGAATGACACGCTGACTACAGTCACTTCTCTCAAATATCTAGGTATGTAGTGTAGGGGATCAGTCTCAATATAGAGGAAAACTCGCAGTCGCTTCAGAAATTGCCAGCTTTAATTTCAGACAGCAATCCAGTCACAAAAATAACAACAAAAAGGTTGCAGGCATCCAGCCAAAATCAGTTCATAGAAACAAATAAAAGTCCGCTTCACTGAGCCTTACTTGGGTATTTAGAGACAGTCCTCCAAGCTGAGATGGTTTCCTCCAATGAAACAGTGAAAGTTCATCCATGAAATCCTGTCCCACTGATGGGCTTTTTCTCCCAACACAGGAGTTGCTGCATTCCACACACCGTCTCTCCATGCACTGAGACACACACACACACTGCTAGGTGCAGCTGCACATTAAATTAATCCCTGTCCCACCCAGAGCTAATTAAACTCCTGGTAACACCAGCTCCAGAATCTGTTTTACCCATAAAAGTTAAAGAGCTATTGGTCTTTATACTAGCAGTACCTTAGATGATGAATCTAAGCATTCGTGGAGGAATGTATCTGCCATCTATCACTTTTCCTGCCACCCTGGCAGGTTCTACTGGCACTCTGTTACAGTGGTTAGATCCAAATCTATCCTTTGGCCCCCACATCGAAAAACTCTCATCTAAACTTTACCCCAAACTAGGTGCCCTGTACAGAAACAAATCCTGCCTGAGCCCCGTGGTAAGTAAGCAGATTGTACAACAAATGCTTATGCCAGCCATTGAATTCGGAGACGTAGTGTATGCAGCTGCCCTGTAAACACACCTTCATAAACTTACCACATTGTATAACTCATTCTGCCGCTTTGTGCTACAATGTAACTACATGACCCACCATTGTGACATGTTAAAAGAACTAAACTGGCCATCACTGGAATCTAGACGCAACCTTCACCTTTCCAACCTGGTGTTTAAGAGCTTTTCTGGGAAGCTACCACCCTACCTGAATAGACTGCTTCCCCCAGCAGTTCCCTCATCCTATAACCTCCGATCCAGGACCAGCACCTTACTTACAATACCACAATAAAAAAAGAAAGTGGCTCGATCCTCATTTTCCTGCAGAGCACTGCAATTATGGAATAACCTCCCAGACGCCATAAAATCTTCCCCCAGTCTAAAGACCCTTAAGAATTCCCTATTAACATACCTCAATACGGAATGCACCTGTGAACATGTAACATAGTGACTATATACAGAATGCGCCTGTAAACATGTAACATAATGACTTTATTTCCTACATATTTATTTTTCTGTTAATCTGTATATTTGGTTTTGTGTTAATATCTTGCATTTTACTATCTTGAACCCAGGACATACTTGAAAACGAGAGAAATCTCAATGTATCCTTCCTGGTAAAATCCTTTATAAATAAATAAATAAATGCAAGCAATGTGTTTTAGCTGAAAACTACAAGTGAAAGAGGACACCAAGACAGGCAGTCAGTGAGGTCGTAGGGAAGTAACGGTGGCACCACCTGAAGGAAGATAGGCACAAGAATTTGATTCAGAGGGAGAGAGGACAAGAAGTTCAGTTTAGAATAGATTGAGCTTTAAGAAAGGAGCAGTCACTCAGAGACACCAGATAGGCAGGCATAGACACAACCCAACACTGGTAGAGAGTGATCGAGAGGAGAGGTAGAGCTGGGTATCATCAGTGTAGAGGCGATGTTGAGATCCATGAGAAGAAATAATTGCAATAAAAGAGGTGATATAGATTGATTAAAATGCTTGGCTGGTTATCACATACAAAGGAGAGCTTTCATGGGGGGAGAAAGGCATAGGCGACTCTACAGGGGGGCAAGGGGGGGCAATTGCCCCCCCTAGGTTATTCCTTGCCCCCCATGTGCCCCCCCCACCAAAAATCGGCATCCAGCTTCCCACACTTCTTCGGACCAACTTATCTCCGTCGCTATGCATCGTATATGGACAATCTAGGTGTCATTTGAAAGGGCAGATTCTGGCCTTTCTACTGATACCCAACATGACCATATTCAGTGTGAATTAAAAGTCATAAAAGATTAAATAAAAACGTGTACTTAAACTTAAACATTTTCACAGGGTTGAAATGGCTCAGCAGTGAAATGGTTAATGTTCAGACTATACACTACATTGTGTATTACGTTAGTTTTTGCCTTGGTTTTAGTTGTGTGTTAAGGGTTAATGGGCAGGCTTCATCCCTTACAGTATACATTTGTTTTTTCCTTGATTAATGGCATTTTACGGGTTGATGGGTTGGCTACATGCCTCAGTGTATTCATTTCATGTTTTCCCTTGATGAATGGCATTTTAGGGGTTAAGGGGTAGCTAAATGCCACATTGTTTATTATTTTTATTGTATTTCTCTGGGTTTATGGCATTTTAGGGGTTATTATGGAAGTTAGAATCTAATCATCTTTAGATCCTCTGCGTTCCGTCACATTTCGGGGAATTTATTTTTCCGAAAATAAGGTGAATTCCCTATTTAGCGAGTGGTCACTGTAATTTGCTAAAAGTGGAGTCGCTGAAGCAGCAATCAGACATTCAGCGAAAACTGCCGAATTGCAGCAAAAAAATATTGAATTTAAGTATCAGGTTAGTACAACAAAAAGGCATCATTGCATCACATTACTCTGGGGTTTTGGAATCTTATTTATATATACTTATTTAGGGCACTATTACCTGGTTGAGTTAACCCTTGCGTCGGCGTGATTTTGCGTTAGCGCCAGGTTAATTGAGTCTAGCACCTGACCAACAGATCGTTTGCCTCCCGCTACAAACGGGAAAAATCACTTAGCGCGTTGCTATTAGCGATTTGTACCGCGAGCTTACTGTACTTTCCGTGTCCTATACTTAACACAGGGAACGCTAGAGATCTCTAGCGCTTTTGCAACTAACAGATCACTTGGTGCCAGCGCAAAATTTTTTGAGGTACACTAATTGCAACATTTTACCTACTGCTCAACCCTGGTGCTAACTCCAAAAAAACAGAAAAACCAGGTCCTCGTCCAAAATTAATAGGCAATTGAAAGGAATGCAGCACAGGTGTTCTCATGGCCCCATACACCATAGTAATGGATCTGGTCAGCAATGTCGCTGCTGTTGCAGTAAGCTCTATTATAAATATATCCTTTATGCACATATATCCTAATTCTAATATATTGCCTAATTTTAAACATTTTATGCTGGGGGTTATTCATAGTATGTAAGCAGTTGATTATTAGGGTGACTGTGTTGACCATGTTTAAAGGAACACATGGATAAGTCTTGCCCTGAAACATGTATTATTTATATGCTGTAGCAGGGAAATTACTGTCGCTCACCTGGCCTTCCTTTTGGATCTCTTAACCCTTTCGCTGCTGAGGCTTTTCCCGCCTCTGTGCTGAGCTCATTTTTACCGATTTTGCTCATCATGTTTAAATGCGTTTTGAAGGCTTATTTTAGTATATGACCCAGACATATTATATATCGTTCTTTCCGTCTGACTCGGCAGATTCATAATATGTCATTATTATATGTATACGTCATGACCTGTCTGTATATTATAACAAAAAATGCAATAAAATATGAATTTTCAGTAATTTACAACATGTAAAGTGTTTTTTTTTCACATTTTAAGATGCAAGCAATTGCGGTTATATTTTGTATGGGGTGCGCTTGTTAAAAAAATTAGAGATGGGGTCTCATTACATTTTTGTTTGGGGAAAATTACGTGATTTTTAACAAACGCACCGCATACAAAAATCGTTAGTGCAGCATCATTGTTCACATTATAATTGAAATGGGAACAATATTGCTGCATTAACAAAACAAAAAAAAGAAAAAAAAACTTGTTTATTTTTTTTTCTATTTTTTTTTTAATTTTTTTTATTTTTATTTATTTATTTATTTATTTTAAACTTTTTTTAAACTCATGTTTGGTATTGTTGGAACAGCCATGCTCTAGCCGATCCAACAATACCAAACATTAACCCCTAACTGCCACGGATCGGGAGATAGGGGGTTCATTGGAACCCCCTATCTCCGCCATTGGTGGCAGTTAGGGGTTAACTCCAGGACTGGCGTCATCGTGCTATGCACGATGACGCCAGGCCTCAGGGGGCATTCCCGGAAGCTTGGCCGACATCCAAGATGTCGGCCAGGTCCGGGAAAGGATCACGAACCGGCGCTTTTCGGCGCCGATTCGTGATCCGGCCCCCATGGGGTTAATGCCAGGTACCATTTGGAAGGGCAGGCTGTGCCCTTCCAAACAGTGCCTGGGTTAACCCCCTGCACGCGCCGATCGGGAGGGAGAGAGGTCCGAAGGACCCCCCCTCCCTTTCAGGCCCCTCCTCCGCACATGCGGGGGGGACGCCTGAATTAGGTGTCATCGCGCCCCCGCGATGACACCTAATTACTCCGGCGGCGGTTCCGGGTGCTGGGCTGACATCGAGGATGTCAGCCCGCACCGGGGGGGCCAGCGATCGGCCAGAACCCAGCCGAACGCTGGCCCCAAAGAGAGGACGCGCTCAGCGCGTCCACCGCATGGAACGCTACCTGCGGTTGGACGCGCTGAGCGCGTCCACCGCAGCGAAGTGGTTAAATGCATTGTAATGATTCTCCATGCTGTTGGGTGGTATTTATCATGCAATGCCCATCAGCCTTAATATATGTGTGCATCAAAACATGGATGATGCGGCCACCGTTGAGGATTTTAATAATGCAGGGGTGAGAGGTTATTCACTGGATGTGTTCATATTCAAGCTTGTGAGGGCGGGGGATAGGTATGGAAAAGAAAAAACCTTCTATCCTGTACACAACCGCATTAGCGCTGGGTCTCAACCCGGGTCTTAGAGTTTCCCTAGCGTGCGCCAAACGACCTTGTTCATTGACTACCGCAGACAAGGTGATCTGTTAGTAGGTCGTCAGGCACTAACAGGGTTATTCAGAAAGCGGTGAAAAGAAGGAGAATGACTGGAGAATGGAAAATTCTAGGTCAAAATAGCCGATTTGGAAAGTGAGATGAAAGGGAGAATTTTGACCAAGAATTTTTCATTCTCCAGTCATTCTCCTGCTTTTCTCCTCTCTCTGAATAACCCTGTAAGTTTTAGCGACTCGCACTAACTTTTTCCTTTAGCGATAGTGTTTTAGCTCACACCAGGTGATAGGGCCCTTAGTTTTATTCAGTGGTATGATTTAGTGGTGAAAATTATTAGTGCCCCCCTAGTTTTGACTGCGGTATCTTCTGTGCCCCCCCTAAATATTGTTCCTAGAGTCGCCACTGGAGAAAGGGCAGGAGCACACATGTATGCCAAATGACAGCATCCAGGGGAATATAATTTTATAGAAAGGTCTCAAAGCAAATTAAATAAGATTTTCTTAGATCCAATGTAAGTAATACAGATTAGAGATAAATTTTCCTGCGAATAAAAATAGACCAGTACCTGCTGAGATTAGAGCACTTTGCCAGTGCATTATGCTAAGCATTATAAATCAACATATGCAACTCAATCACCTTATGTTTCAATTAGGTTAGGTGGTTTAATTCAGCAAAGTACTGGACGTATAAAGACATATATAGCCAAGTCATCGCATCTCTCAATTACTTGTTTGTGTAACTTTTTATAGGAGACGGTAGCATGCACATATCAAAACAGAGTTTTCCTTTTTCTATTGCATATAATCTTTGGGCTAAATTACAATCTTCAGGCAAACGTTTGCGCCGGTGCAAATAACCATTAACGCGAGTGGTAAAACCCTTTTGCGCCGAATCCCGTAATACATAGTCAGCGCAACAACTGCAGGCAATCTTCTACCGCGGGTGAACCTGCGCGATCTTACTGTACTGCATGAGTCCTATACTTAACATTGTGAGCGCAAATGCGAATGTAATACCATCCTCGTACCAGCGCACAATCTGTTTGCGGTAATTACCGCATAGCCTGTGCACGCATAATTTTAGCAACTGCAAAATGCTGGTGTTAACGGCAAATCTGAACAACCTGGCTAACCCGAAAAAAAAAATACAGCACATAAAAAGGAATGCAGCAACAATATAATGGATGATGGCGGGCGTGTGTGTGTATTATTACTGTAGTATATGTGCTCATTTTGCATCATAGACGCAGAATCCGTCTCCGATGCCTCTGCCAAGCACAATTCAGTTGCATTTGATAGGTATGTGTCCTCATTCTAATTGGCTGAATTGGTGCCAAAAGCTGCACGCGCAAAGATATTTGCGCGAGACGGCACTGAGACTGCATTTGTGCACGTCTGTTTGCGCACGCAATTGATGGGCAGAAGTAAAAAGCCGCGAGGATTGTAATTCCAGCGGTGATTTGTGCACGCAAAAGTTTAACGCTTGCCGCAAAAATGTTTGCTTTGCCCGAGTAGTTTTTTTCTGAAATCAGCATCGCTTGCTACAAGAGGAACCCTGTAGAAACATAGAAACATAGAAAAATGTCGGCAGATAAGAACCTTTCGGCCCATCTAGTCTGCCCAATTACATGGATACTTTACCTGCATTTATCTTTTGTTTAGGATAGCCTTATGCCTATCCCATGCCTGCTTAAACTCAATCACTGTTTTGGCCTCTACTACTTCAACTGGAAGGCTGTTCCATGTATCCACCACCCTCTCAGTAAAATAATGCTTCCTGATGTTACTTTTAAACCTTTGCCCCTCTAATCTAAGACTATGTCCTCTTGTTTTGCTACTTTGTTTCCTTTTAAATATACTCCCTTCCTCTACCTTGTGGATTCCCTTTACGTATTTAAATGTTTCTATCATATCTCCTCTGTCTCGTCTTTTTTCCAAGCTGTACATGTTAAGATCATTAAGCCTTTCTTGGTAACTTTTCTCCTTCAAGCCGTACACCATTTTAGTAGCCCTTCTCTGAACTCTCTCTAAGATGTCTATATCCTTCTGGAGATACGGGCTCCAGTACTGCACACAGTACTCCAAGTGAGGTCTCACCAGTGCTCTGTACAGTGGCATGAGCACTTCCCTTTTCCTACTGCTAATACCTCTCCCTACACAACCAAGCATTCTGCCAGCATTTCCTGCTGCTCTATTACTTTGATTACTTACCCTTAGATCCTCTGAAATAATGACCCCTAAATCCCTTTCCTCAGATGTTGAGGTTAGGACTGTATCAAATATTCTATATTCAGCCCGTGGGTTTTTACGTCCCAGGTGCATTATCTTGCACTTATCTACATTAAAACTCAATTGCCACAGCTCTGACCATTTTTTTAGTCTACCTAAATCATTTGTCATTTGGCTGATCCTTCCAGGAACGTCAACCCTGTTGCAAATCTTTGTGTCATCAGCAAAAAGGCATACTTTTCCATTAATACCTTCTGCAATATCACTAATAAAAATATTAAAGAGAATGGGTCCAAGTACTGACCCCTGAGATACCCCACTGGTAACAAGACCTTGCGCCGAATAAACTCCATTTACCACAACCCTCTGTTGCCTGTCACTCAGCCACTGCCTAATCCATTCAACAATATTGGAATCCAAGCTCAAAGATTGCAATTTATTGATAAGCCTTCTATGCGGAACAGTATCAAAAGCCTTACTGAAATCTAAATAAGCAATGTCTACTGCACCACCTGTGTCTATTATTTTTGTTACCCAATCAAAAAAATCAATAAGATTAGTTTGGCATGATCTCCCTGAGGTAAACCCATGTTGTTTCTGATCCTGTACTCTATGTGTTTTTAGATGTTCAACAATCCTTTCCTTTAACATGGTTTCCATTAATTTCCCCACTACTGACGTAAGACTAACTGGCCTATAGTTCCCCGATTCCTCCTACTACCTTCTTGTAAATGGGCACAACATTTGCTAATTTCCAGTCTTCTGGGACGACTCCCGTTAAAAAGGATTGGTTAAATAAATCTGTTAACGGTTTTGCTATTACATCACTGAGCTCTTTTAATAATTTAGGGTGGATCCCATCAGGCCCCATTGACTTATTTGTCTTTACTTTAGACAGCTGCTGTAGAACCTCTCCTCTGTAAACTCATATGTAAATGTCTCTTTAGTGTTTCCTCCTAACTGAGGTCCCGTTCCTTCCTTTTCTTCTGCAAAGACTGAACAAAAATATTCATTGAGGCAGTCAGCGAGACTTTTATCCTCTTCTACATACCTTCCTTCCCTTGTTTTTAATCTAACTAATCCTTGTTTTACTTTTTCTTTTTCGTTTATGTATCTAAAAAATGTTTTGTCCCCCTTTTTTTCTGACTGAGCTATTTTCTCTTCTGCGTGTGCTTTGGAAGCTCTTATAAATTTCTTGCCTCTTTCTGCCCTTCTTATAGGTTTGCCTATCTTCTTCATCGGAGTTTTTTTATAATTATTGAATGCTATCTTTTTGTTCTTCACTTTTTGCCACTTCTGCAGAAGTACCACAGTGGTTTCTTCCCTTTTTGTTGCTAAACAAGCGAATGCAATCTTTGTGGTTCAATTAATGCTTCCTTTAAATAATCCCATTTTCCTGACTCCCTTTAAACTCCTCCAGTCTGATAATGACTCATTCACGTGTAGCGCTCACCCCCGAAGGAGCCGCTTAAAATATTAAAACAATTTGGGCTCGTCTCCCCATGGCAAGAGAAATAACGGACGCGACACAGGTGGATGGGGTTAAAGATTTGGTGCGTTTACTGTTCCCAGTGAACGGGGAAAAAGGCAGGGTAAATAAAATGCACATACAGGGGTGGGACAATAATGCAAGGGGGGATAAATAATAATACAGTACATATAACACAACTTTAACAAATACTCCCTCGATCCCGAGTAGAAAGCTAAATAGCAATGTTCCTCTCTAACATACACATATACATATAGATAACATAGGAATGTAACTCTTCCTCACCGTATCCATTAATCCCAACCCCGAATAACCCTCCCCAAACACCCCAAAGTGTAGGTGTGCATGTGAGTGTAGCGGTCGCGCTGGCCAGCAAAAATATAAATATATCAGGGGGGAAAAAAGAAAAAAAATCAAAATACTCTTCGTGCACAATCTTGAAAAAAAACAGTCTCGGTCACTAGAGATCTCTTCAAAAGAAATGTAAGTCCCAACCGTTGGGGCCCTTGTTGCAGAAAATGCGGTGTTGTACCCCGCTATGGTCTATGCAGTGGTGGCAGAGATGCGGTATCGTACTGCACTATGGTCTATGCAGTATGTAGCATTTGCAGGTTGTACTGCGCTGTGGTCTATGCAGTTTTCGGGGTTTGTGGGTTTGTACTGCGCTACGGTCTATGCAGTAACGGAAGTGCGGTGATGTACTGCGCTGTGGCCTATGCAGGCCTCTCACCCTTCCAGACGCTCGGGCGACACGGGTCCCAGCCTCCCCAGTCAGCCTTTCCAGCCTCTGAGTCGGTCCTCTGGCTCCTCAGACGGTGATCCGGCTCTCTCTCCCAGGCGCGCGTCCGCACCCTGTGCTTCGTGCTGGTCCTCCGGCTTGTAGCCTTCCGATCTTCGGACTGTGCAGCCTCACAGCCGTTTCGGTGTCCGTGGCCGGGTCCCCGGTCCGCGTCCTCCGCTTTTCCCCGTTTTCCTCTTCTCCCCTCCTCTGCGTGCTTCTCTCCTCTCTCCCCGGCTCCTCCCTCCTTGTCCGTTTATTTTCAAAAACTCCCGCCAAAAAAAACGGCTTTCTCTTCGCGAGCCGGCTCCTTGCGCCCGCCGTTGGGGCTTTCCTTGCACACTTCCTGCATCTCCCGGCGCTAGGCATGCCGGGAGATGTAGTCCATCGGCGCTACACTCTCCCCCCTCTAGAATCCTTGGGTCTCTCCAAGGAGGTGCAGCGTGTGTATGAGTGCGTACATGTGTGCTAGTTACACTTCCCTCCTTGACATAACCCAACTTTACATATACTTTCTCCAAACGTTCTAACAATTCTATGGCCTCTACTAACATAGCGGACACTTTGGGCACTCTTGTCACGGTGGTCACAGCCTCTTCCGTACAGCGTCCTGATGAGTCGTAGGTGAGCCTTCTTGGAGGCCGAACAGAGCGTTTTGGCATGACTAGCTCTTGGTCGGGTAGGCCCTCACTAGGCGTGAGGGTTTCTTCTCCCCTGGTGGAGCCTCTAGGCTCCGTTGATCTCCTGTCGGACAGACCCTCAACAGACGGGGGAGTACCGACCCCCTCGATGGAGCCTCCTGGCTCTGTCGATCCTCCATTGAGCAGACCTTCAACAGACTCAAAAGTGTCCTCTCTTCCCACTTCGTGAAATTCACCTGGTTGATCCCCACACGTTGTCACTTCCTCTTCATCCTCGTAGGACCCTTCCAGCGAGGGCATGGAGTCATGTTCCGATCGAACGTCTTCTTCTTCAGGGGAGTCCACCTCGACATGGGTGTCTTCCAGGCGGAACTCGGGAGCTTCAGGCCGCAAGTTGCTCTCCCGAGTTCCCCAAACCCAACGAGTCCCGTCCGGCTCCTGCGACAGCCCTTGAGCCTGACGGCCACTCCCTCCTCCACTGTCCCCTTCGCCTGTGCCTACCTCCCAGGCCTGCGAAGGCCAGTGGTGGGGAGGTAGGGTCCCCAAAGGCAGGGTAGGTGGAGGGGTTTCGTCCCAGTTCGGGACCTCTGCGGTCTTCGATATCGTGAGCGAAGATGTTGAATCCTCAGTCGCCAACGAACTCGACGGCCATATCCACTCAAGGCAGAGACTCCCCTCATCGCTGTCGTCTTCGCCGGCGTCCCCCCCGGGCCTGCTGAGACCTGGTGCGGGGAGCTGGACAGGGCCCAGGGAGACCTCGGTGCGAGGGCTTGCTCCCCGATTGGGATCCTCACTGCTTCTCCCAGTGGTAACAGGTGATTCCTGTGCCAATTCTTAAGCGGGCCTGCTCGACCCTCGGGTCGGATCTGGTAGACCGGCAGTCCCGGCAGCTGCTTGCAGATTAGGTAAATTTGCGAGCTCCATCGGTCGGCCAACTTGTGTCGGGCAGCCACGCCCAGATTCTTTAACAAAACCCGATCGCCGGGCTGTAGATCATGCAGTCGGACCCGCAGGTCGTAGTTTTTCTTGTTCCGCAGTTCCCTACTTCCTGAAGTCTGACGGGCATGCTCGAACGCGGAGGCCAAGTTCTTCCGAAGTCGATCCACATATCCTTTGTGTGAACTTCCAGACGTTCCGTCGGGCGCTACCCCAAACGCCAGGTCAACCGGCAGCCGAGCCTCTCTTCCGAACATTAACCGGTAAGGCGAGTACCCTGTGGAGTCGTTCTTGGTGCTGTTATAGGCGTGCACCAGTGTGGCTACTTGTCGGCTCCAACTCTGCTTCTCTCGGACGGACAGTGTCCCTAACATGTTTAGCAATGTCCGATTGAATCTCTCGGGTAAGGCGTCACCTTGCGGGTGGTACGGGGTTGTTCGAGTCTTCTGGATGCCAAGTGAGTGTAGTAGCTGTCCCACTAGTTTTCCCTCGAAATCCCGACCCTGGTCGGAATGGATCCTCTTCGGCAGACCGTAATGGACAAAAATTTTTCCATCAACACCTTCGCCACCGTGTGAGCGCGTTGATCCTTGGTGGGGAAGGCTTGGGCGTAACGCGTAAAATGGTCGGTTACTACCAGGATGTTTCCCTGGCCACTTGTATCGGGCTCTAGGCATAGAAAGTCTATACACACCAAGTCCATGGGGCCTTGGCTCTGTAGGTGTCCCATAGGCGCGGCTCGGGCGGGCAGGGTCTTCCGTTGGATACATCTGAGGCACGAACGACAATACCCCTCCACTTCAGCCTTCATTCCCGGCCAGTAGAAGCGGTCTCGCACTAACTTGAAGGTTTTCTCCACACCCAAATGCCCGTGATTGTCATGCAGTGACTCCAACACCTTTTCCCGGTGCTTCTCAGGGAGGAACAGTTGCGTGACTTCCTCGTGATCAGAAGACGGTGCTCTACGGTATACCACCCCTCTTGTATAGTCAATCTTTCCCACTCTCTGTAAGCCAGTTGGGCCCCTTCCAGACGACTCGTCTGCAAAAGTTCCCGCTTGTCTTCTTTCAAGGCTTTCCCAACTAAAGCGATGAGGGGATCTTCGGCTTGGTCGCCTCGTAAGTCTTTCCTTGAGAGTGCCGGTAAATCCGTGTCCTTGAGTTGGGTGAGGTTGCAGTAGAGTTCGGGAACAGCCCCAGCCCTGATTCCGATTGCCTCGGCTCCGGCTACGCCCCCTCCCCGTTCGACCCCTCGACACACGGCCTGCACCCCGTCTGGAGTCAGCTGAGTCCATTCTGTATGATGGGGTCTCCGAGACAGAGCGTCTGCGTCCCTGTTGTTCACTCCCGGTCGGTACTTCAGGCTGAACTGGAATCCGGATAACGCAGCCAGCCACCGATGTCCGGTTGCATCTAACTTTGCCGTGGTGAGGATGTATGTCAGTGGGTTATTGTCGGTCTTTATTACAAACTCAGCTCCATATAAATAGTCCTTGAGTTTGTCCACCACGGCCCACTTCAACGCTAGGAACTCCAGCTTGTGAGTTGGGTAGTTTCGTTCCGATGGTGTGAGACTCCGGCTCACGTAGGCTACGGGCCGCAGCAGATCGTCATGCTCTTGGTACAGGACCCCTCCCAAACCCTCTCTGCTGGCGTCCACGTGTAACTCGTACGGCTTTTTTGGATCTGCGTACGCTAGAACAGGCGCTCTGGTCAGACTCTCTTTTAACTTTCGGAAGGAATCTTCACATCCTTCAGTCCACTCCTCTTGCACTGACTCTTTAGCCTTCCTCTGCCCGAAGGCCGGCGTCCCCTGACTCGGAGCCTTCGATTCCACTTGTGTCTCTTTGTTCTGTAGAAGTTCGTTCAGTGGTTTCGAAATTTTGGCGAACCCCTCCACGAACCTTCTGTAGTATGAACAGAACCCCAGAAATGACCTTACTTCCGTGACCGTCCGCGGTCTAGGCCATGACGTCACCGCCTCCAACTTCCGTGGATCCGTGGAAACGCCCTCCGCCGAGACTACGTGTCCCAAGTAAGTCACCGAGGGTAGGCAGAACTGACACTTTTCCAGCGACAGCTTCAACCCCTCTTCATGGAGTCTCTTCAGTACTTTCTCCAGTCTCTGTTCGTGTTCCTCCAGGGTTTTTCCGAAAACAATGATATCATCCAGGTACACAAGTACCTCTATCAAGTTCATATCTCCCACGGTCTTCTCCATCAATCGCTGGAAGGTAGCGGGTGCCCCAGTGAGGCCCTGGGGCATCCGATTGAATTCGAAGAACCCCAGCGGGCATATGAATGCCGTTTTCTCTCTGTCATCTGGGTGCATGGGTATTTGGTGGTAGCCACTCCGAAGGTCCAGCACGCTGAACCACTTCGCCCCTGACAGGCACTGTAAGGCGTCCTCTATTCGAGGGGTGGCGTACTGGTCTGGGATGGTTCGCTGGTTTAGGGTACGGTAGTCGATACACAGCCGGATGGAGCCGTTCTTCTTTCGGACCAGCACGATCGGCGAGGCGTAGGGACTTCTGGACTCTTTGATCACCTTTGTCCGTTGCAGTTCGTTCAGCTGCTCCCTCAAGTCGTCCAAGTCCCCCAGCGGGACTCGCCTGGACCTCTCCCGGAACGGCTTGTCTTCATGCAATCGGATACGGTGTTCGGTGCTCTTTGCCAACCCCACGTCGAACTCATCCCTGGAAAATAACTCCTTCCACTTCAGCACTTGAGCCTGAAGGCGCCTCTTCCACTCTTCGGAGATGGGAGCGTTCTTCGGGAAAAAGTTTTCTTCCGGGATGTCCTGTCCCCCTTCACTCCCCCCAGACGGGTTAGGGAGCAGAGGCTTGGCGGACGCCACCTGTCCAATGGGTGTCCGAGCCTTCAGGACGACCGGTGAGGTTGATACATTGCACACATCAACGGAGACCCTTCCGCTAGTTTGCTGCAACATCTTCGTGGGTATTACCTCGGGGACTATTTCCAAGCCCACTTCACCCCCTTTGATAGGATCAGTTTCCAGCAAGACGTACGGCCCCGTCGGCAGTCCATTCGTTCGGACGGATACCTGCAGGCGGGCTACTTCTCCGACTTGCAAAACCTTCCGAGGCCCTCTCAGCCTCCACACACGCCCTACTTCGGTCGGTGCTTGCTGTTCTTCAATCATCTTATTGTAGACGGGACGCAAAGGGGGTGTAATTCCCCAATGGGACCTTCTTCCAGAGTCAAAGGAGTTAGAAGGCGCCGCACCAGGTCCGTGTTCGTCCCCACGATCATGGATCCTCGATGGTCTCCTGTAGGCCGAGGACACACAATGGCCAAAGCCTCGCAACTTCTGGGCTGTCCGGTGACTTCGGGTCCCAGGTCTAGCTTCACCTGCAGATACCCGTCGTACGGGAGACTTTCCGTCCCAATGCCCCATATCTCCAGATCCTTCAAAGCTTTCAGGGGCAAGTGCTTCAGGTGCTTCTCATAAAAGTCGCGGTATAGAAGGGTCACCTGTGCCCCAGAGTCCAGCAAGGCCTTTGTATAGATTCCCTCGACTCTGATCGGAACTACGGGGGAAGGCCCTATTAGGTGCTTCGGGATTTCTGCTGACGTAGAGCAGGGTTTCGGTCCCGTCCTTTTCACTCTTATTTTCTTACGACTTCGGTTCGCCTTTGAGCGGGTTCTTTCCTTCTTCTGAGGGGCTTCTGGTTCCGGGGGGACCGCGGGGTCCGTCCCGACAAGCTCAGTGATCGCGGGGTTGCTCGTTTCACTTGTCCTGTCTACCCACGTGACGGTCCTGGAGCTCTCGGTGTCTTCGGGGCGCCCCAGCTGCTCCTCTACTGGGGCCCCATGGCGTTTCCCGCCGACGTGGCGGAGAACAGCTTCTTTATGATCTGAGCTAGTTCTGTTTCGGGGGAGGTTTCTGTCTTTGGCTTCTGGCACTGTGCCCGAAAGTGACCCATCTCGCCACACCTGAAACACTTCCTCCCCGCCAACTCTGCCGACGGATTGGTCCCGGTGAATTTTGACACGGGGGTCTGACCGGACGCCATGGTCGCGTTTCCGGTGCCTTTTCCATGAAGGCCTTCTGTAATGCTGCTTGGGTTTCAATCACCTTTAACAAGACTTGACTCCATTCTGACTGAGTCTGCTGCATTCTTGTTTGAGTTTCTTGTATTTGTTGGATGGCCTTTTTCAGGTCCGTATGCTGCCGGGGAAAAGGTTCGCTAGTGATAACCTCCATCGCTCGGGGGGTCGGAGAGGGGTCCCGTCCTTCTATCTCGGAGCCGTAAGTGTCGCTGGATTCTTCATCCCATAGCGTGCACTCCCTGGGCCGTGCCTGTTGGGTGTGCACCTTTACTCCACTTTTCGACGACTTCTCTTCCAATAGTGCTTCCTCCTCTCGGACCGTTCGGATTAGTTCCAGATACTTTAGTTCTTGGTTGTTTCCTTTTGCCCTTAACTTAAGCATCACTGGATCTAAAGGTTGAGCGCCCCTTAAAACTTGCTGCATGCGGATTCCATCAATCTTCTCTGGATCAACTCCTTTCTTCAGTAATATGCGGTGTAAAATTCGGTCCAACCGCCCCATGTACTCGGTCATTTTTTCTCCTTTCTGTTGGTAGGTGTGTTCATATAAAAAAAATAATTCTGCTACTTTCTCGGTCTGCCCAAACACCTCCTGCAGGATATTCAGATAATCTAAAGCCGTGCAATCCCGTTGACTTGCCTTTAAATTTCTGACGGCCTCGGACGCGGGTCCTCTCAGACTTTCCGTTAGTCTTTGTTTCCTTTGGGACTCTGGGATATCCCATTCATCCATGGCTTGCGTCGCCTGCTCCACCCATTCGTCATAGGTTTCCTCTCCTGCCGTGTTGGGGTGTTTCCTGAAAAAATTCTCAGACGCCTGTAATTAAAATTAACCGGTGGGGGGTCGTTTCTTCGGCTTTTTTCTAGTAATTCACCGATGGCTCTGACAAACTCTGGCCCTATGACGGCCATCTGTCCCGGTGTTCCTGCTTCCGCGTACTCTAGTTTCGGCACTCTGGGTCTGTATTTTTGGCTTCCATTCCTTCCGCTATGGTTATGCTCTCTTTTTGGAAACAGTCTGGGATACCTCCCCTCCACTCAAATAATACGTGCGTCTGTGCAACGTCTTGGTATCTCCTCACGTCTTTTATTCCTCCTCGGTGCGTCTGCGCCAACGCTCGTATAGCTTGACAAATTCTTTCCTGTTCCCATGTGCCTGTGGGAATCTCTAACACAACACTTGAGGCCAACTCGCTATCTCGCTGTCTACACCATCCAGCGGCAGTGTCCGCGTCCATTTTTCTCTCGCCAAAAAGAACGGTATTTTTAGAGACGAATCCCGGCTCGAGCCCCCACGTGTAGCGCTCACCCCCGAAGGAGCCGCTTAAAATATTAAAACAATTTGGGCTCGTCTCCCCATGGCAAGAGAAATAACGGACGCGACACAGGTGGATGGGGTTAAAGATTTGGTGCGTTTACTGTTCCCAGTGAACGGGGAAAAAGGCAGGGTAAATAAAATGCACATACAGGGGTGGGACAATAATGCAAGGGGGGATAAATAATAATACAGTACATATAACACAACTTTAACAAATACTCCCTCGATCCCGAGTAGAAAGCTAAATAGCAATGTTCCTCTCTAACATACACATATACATATAGATAACATAGGAATGTAACTCTTCCTCACCGTATCCATTAATCCCAACCCCGAATAACCCTCCCCAAACACCCCAAAGTGTAGGTGTGCATGTGAGTGTAGCGGTCGCGCTGGCCAGCAAAAATATAAATATATCAGGGGGAAAAAAGAAAAAAAATCAAAATACTCTTCGTGCACAATCTTGAAAAAAACAGTCTCGGTCACTAGAGATCTCTTCAAAAGAAATGTAAGTCCCAACCGTTGGGGCCCTTGTTGCAGAAAATGCGGTGTTGTACCCCGCTATGGTCTATGCAGTGGTGGCAGAGATGCGGTATCGTACTGCACTATGGTCTATGCAGTATGTAGCATTTGCAGGTTGTACTGCGCTGTGGTCTATGCAGTTTTCGGGGTTTGTGGGTTTGTACTGCGCTACGGTCTATGCAGTAACGGAAGTGCGGTGATGTACTGCGCTGTGGCCTATGCAGGCCTCTCACCCTTCCAGACGCTCGGGCGACACGGGTCCCAGCCTCCCCAGTCAGCCTTTCCAGCCTCTGAGTCGGTCCTCTGGCTCCTCAGACGGTGATCCGGCTCTCTCTCCCAGGCGCGCGTCCGCACCCTGTGCTTCGTGCTGGTCCCTCCGGCTTGTAGCCTTCCGATCTTCGGACTGTGCAGCCTCACAGCCGTTTCGGTGTCCGTGGCCGGGTCCCCGGTCCGCGTCCTCCGCTTTTCCCCGTTTTCCTCTTCTCCCCTCCTCTGCGTGCTTCTCTCCTCTCTCCCCGGCTCCCTCCCTCCTTGTCCGTTTATTTTCAAAAACTCCCGCAAAAAAAAACGGCTTTCTCTTCGCGAGCCGGCTCCTTGCGCCCGCCGTTGGGGCTTTCCTTGCACACTTCCTGCATCTCCCGGCGCTAGGCATGCCGGGAGATGTAGTCCATCGGCGCTACACACACAAAATCTCATTTTAGAAAAATCTGTTTTTTAAAGGTCTAAAACTTTTTTTTTTGTGTGGTGGGCTCCATCCCTTTCTTATATTAAACCATTACTGACTGGTGATCACAGATCCAAATTTTCACCTACAACAACGTTCCGATACCAACCTCCATTTGTGAGTATTAAATCCAATATGGCCTCTTTACGGGTCGGCTCTCAAACTATTGTGTTAGAGTGATACCCAGTAGGGTTTAGCAATTATTTTACTCCTGGTGCACCCAGCTATTTTGGTTTTCCAGTTCACATCAGGAAGATTAAAGTCCCCCATGATAATAACTTCCCCTTCATTTCCATTTTGGCTATTTCCTCAACCAGCAGATTATCTAGCTCTTCTACTTGTCCAGGGGGTCTATAGATCACACCTACACGAGCTACTGTATGATTGCCAAATGTTAGCGTAACCCAAACTGACTATGTTCACCTCGCTCACTTTTATTTGGTTCGTTTTTATGTTGTTTTTCACATACAGGGCCACTCCTCCTCCTTTCCTACCTTCTCTGTCTTTTCTATATAAAGAGTACCCCGGTATTGTTATGTCCCAGTTATTTTTCTCACTGAACCACGTCTCAGTAACCGCCACTAAATCTACTTTTTCAGCTGTCATCATTGCCTCCAGTTCATTGATTTTATTGACTAAACTGCGAGCATTTATAGACACGACTCTGAGCTTGTCATTTTTTACCTCGCATGTTGCTTGCACCCTCCGATTTAGTTTTGGGGGACAATCGGGCAGATTGTTTTTTACCCTTTTGTCCCCCCTCCTAGTTTAAATATTCCTTTGTGAAACCTTTGAACTTCTCACTGAGAACATATGTTCCCCTATGAGTAAGATGCAAACCATCTTTTTTATACAGTTCCTTTCTGCTCCAATTAGAGCTATCATGGGACACAAAGCCAAATCCTTGCTCCCGACACCATTCCCGAAGCCACAAATTAAATTCCCTATTGCGCATCTGCCTATCTTGAATGTTATGCACAGGCAAAACTTCAGAGAATGACACAGTGGACACAATCTGCTGTATTTCACCTCCAAGAACACAAAAATCTTCCTTAATCTCAGAAACCTCATTGCTAGCCAAGTCATTTGTCCCTAGATGGACTAGAATGTCCACTTCCCCTTGCTGCTTTGCTTGTTTGACAATATTGAGACTACGTCTCTTGTCTCTACGAGCAGTAGCCCCAGGAAGACATCTCACCAACCACTACTCTCCAGCTAACACCTCTTATGATAGAATCACCCAGCAACAATTGTCTTCTATCAAGTCCCACCTTTTCCTTTTTGTCCTTGGTTGCAGTCCTGCATACCATAGGCATAGTGGATGGTGGTTCCTCAACTATGGTGTCTGAGCCTACATCCGTCTTACCACTACACTCTGAAAGTGCCTCAAAAGAATTAAGAAGAGCCACAGATTGTGGGACATGCCTTCTATCCACAACTCTAAGTCTACCAGATCCTACAGTAGTCCATCTGCCGCTCCTAGGAGGCCTCTGTGGCAGTGGCTTTGTAACAGTCATAGCCTGAGTTTGTCTAACAGATAATTTACAAATCTCAGACTTCAAACAGGCAATTTCCTGCTGCAATAAAGAGAACTGCCTACATATCAGGTACACTCCAAACCTCAAAAAATTGGATCTAAAAACAAATGCATGACAGCTCTTACACTGGACCAAGCCTGCCATTATAAAAGAATGGATTTAAAACCAGCAAATCTTACCTTTTTGTAGGTTTTCTACCTCCTGTCAAACCTCAGACTACCTCCAGAGTATCTCCAGAAGATCTCCTCTAAGTGTTCACTTTGAAGGGTTGACAAGCTCAATTAGCAAGCTAATATCCCCAACCTTTATATAGTCACCTAAGTACACCTCCCCCAGCAAGGAGTGGACAAGCTAAACCTGTTAGCAAATACCACCCAATTGATTCCTATTGTATGCTAATCAGTATGAAAATGAGCCACCAGCCTAACCTAATTTACTCACCAGACCTAACTTAAAACCTTAAGATGAATAGAAAAGATCTGTTTGAAACAAAAATCAAAATCACTCACCAGAAGATCTCCTCTAAGTGTTCACTTTGAAGGCTTCACTTAGAAGGCTTGCCAAGCAGCCTCCTTGCCAAGCTTGCCAAGCTGTCCTCCTTGCCAGTTTGCCAATCTGGCCTCCTCGCCAGCTTGCCAAGCTGTAAAACATCTAGTGCAAGTTCAAAATGGCTGCTCTTGGAAGAGCAGCTGCAAAGTTGCACATACGAAGAAGCAATAACATTAAAAATCATACATATACCCAGCCCTCAAAATTTCCACTCTCCTCCTCGCATTCTGCGAGTGGAAATTACATGCGAAATTACATGCTCACCCGTTGGGTGCTGCCGCCTTATTGGTCCATCGAAGCAGTCATATCAGCTGCACAGCAGCGTGCCTCCCACACTCCTAACATGAGTTTGGGCAGGCACGCTGCTTTGGCACCGCCCCCTTCCATGTGAACTACGAGAGTCACGTTTGGTGAGTCACTTAACCCACCCACGTGATGCATCGCAGATGGCACAGAGAAGAGGAGGCAAGCGCGCGGATGGCAGTGGAGCCAGACTGCAGAAGGAGGAACAGCCGAGGTCCCAGCTGCCGCCCGAGACATAAACTGGTGAGTGAAAATGGGGGGGGGGGGTGCAGCAGCTGTGTGAAAACGTAGGGGGGTAGTGTAAAGACAAGGTGGGCTGTGTAAAAAACGGGGGGCTGTGTAAAAAACAGGGGGCTGTGTAGAAAACAGGGGGGCTGTGTAAAACCTGAGGGGCTGTGTAAAAACAAGGGGGGGCTGTGTAAAAACAAGGGGGAGGCTGTGTAAAAACGAGGGGGAGGTTGTGTAAAAAGGAGGCTGTGTAAAAACGAGTGGTAAGCTGTGTGAGGAGGGGCTGTGTAAAAAATAGCAAGAGGGGCTGTGTAAAAACAAAGGGGGAGTTGTGTGAAATCAAGGGCGGCTGTCAAAACAAGGAGGGAGCTGTGTAAAAAAAATAATGGAGGGGTCATGGGGGGTGTAATGAAGAATTGGATGGGCGGGGGGTGTAGAAAAGGCTGTGGCGCTCTGTGATACGTTTATGCATACTATACATTACTGTGAAGCTCTGTCATACACTCTGGACAACTAGTGGCGAGTAACTCTTAAGACCTGGCTAGTAGCTTGTGACCTGAAATTTTGAGCCCTGCATATACCTGTGAAATATTTACATATATATTTGGACACACGCACAATTATAGTTTCATGCGAACATGCGAACTGGCGATGTTCGAATCGAACTCCGAACACATCGAACCGAACAGCTCATCCCTACTCTCCAGGAGATGGGCGTATCATTGTCAAAGTCTCCAATCAAGAGAAGACTACACGAGAGGAAATACAGAGGGTTCACCACAAGGAGCAAACCATTCATAAGCCTGAAGAATAGAAAAGCCAGATTTGACTTTGCCAGAAAACATCTAAAAAACCCAGACCAGTTCTGGAAGAGCATTCTTTGGACAATTGAAACTAAAATTAATCTGTACCAGAATGACGGGAAGAAAAACTTCTGGAGAAGGCTTAATAAGGAATTCAACTCCCACCCTTTGCTCAACAGACCTAAAGGCTTTTTTAAATGTAAGATGTCCTCAATGTGTAGAGACCTTAAAGTCAAAGTTGATCAATTTAAAAGTACACGTACTGGAAAAGAATACTATATCAAGGAGTTTATCAACTGCAATACTACTAATGTAATATATCTCCTTCAATGTGGATGCGGGGCCCAATATATTGGGAAAACGAAGCGTAAGCTGAAAGAACGCATTTACGAACATTTCTATAATATTAGAAAATGTAGTGACAAACATAGTGTACATCGACACTGTTGTAAGTGCCCACTTTTTAGCTTCACTACATTTAGTTGGTTGGGGATTGAAAAGGTTAAATTGAATTGGAGGGGAGGTGATGGAGCTAAGGCTCTATCCCAAGCAGAAACTAAATGGATATTCTACATGGATACCCTGAAGCCGCCAGGCCTCAATGTGGATATCGACCTCCTATCCTGTTTGTGAACTATTATGTGTGGCTTTAGACCTTTTTCCTCCTTTTTCCTATAGATTACTGCTTGTCGTCTCTTTTAATGGTATATGGGCATTTTATATATATATATATATATATATATATATATATATTCTTTTATGGTATTTTAATGCTTGGAAAGGGATTCCATCCCATCCCTTTTTATTATGGTTTGCTGTTTCTGTTTTTAGGTTCATCCATCGCCTTTTGGCATCTAATATAGGTGTTTTGCCCTCTTTGCTATAACGTTGGGGCTTAGGCTCTGCCCTCAAGCAAGATGGATGTCCGAGGGGGGTGACGTCATTTCCGGAGCGCTCTGTGGAGGCTGCCGGCGACGTTGACCTCCCCCGGACTCCACAGGTGATCTCTATCCTCCTCGTTTTAAAATCAAGGATGATTTATAAGAGGTTTTGTTTTGCGTTACACAGATCAGCTAATGAGTAAGTCCTACGGACGAAACATGTCGAGCTGATCTGAGTTTACTTTGTTTGTGTCTACTGTCTGCCGCCTTGCTGTCCATCGTTTGAAGAGGAGCCTGAATTTCCGGTCGTTTGATCCGGGTGGTCCGCAAGAACTTTTTGCCTAACTATACTGGACTACAACATCGGCTTCCTTGGAGTCTACCCTGGCCAGGAGTCTCCATCCTGTGGACTTAATGCATTCCGGTGGCGGTGACTATAAGGATGTTTTAAATATTCTTATATGCACACTAATTTGTGAACGTGTGCAATGTTGTTTGTGAGTGGCTTTCTTGCTGTTTTTTATACTATTAAAGGTTTTACCGTATTATGCTATGAGAGTGTATCTATATTTCTAGCCATTGGAATCCACTCTTCATCTGGCTGTGCCATCTAAATCATCGACCATTTTTTAAAGGTTGTATTCACTTTATTGCAGTTCTTTTTGCTTCTTGTTTCTGATATACTAGCACGTTGTGGTGGAGAGTGCTGTGAGCTGCTGTATTTATACTGTTTGGGTATACTTTCACTCTTAAAGATTTTTTATACATAAGATTAATCTGTACCAGAATGACGGGAAGAAAAACTTCCGGAGAAGGCTTGGAAGAGCACATGATCCAAAGCACACAAAATCATCTGTAAAACATGGTGGAGGCAGTGTGATAGCATGGGCATGCATGGCTTCCAGTGGCACTGGGTCATTGGTGTTTATTGATGATGTGACAAAAGACAAAAGGAGCCAGATGAATTCAGCAGTGTTTAGAGATATACTGTCAGCCTAGATTCAGCCAAATGCAGCAAAGTTGATTGGACGGCGCTTCACAGTACAAATGGACAATGATCCAAAATACATTGCAAAAGCAACCCAGGAATTTTTGAAGGAAAAAAAGCAGAATATTCTGCAATGGCCTAGTCGATCATCTGATCTCAACCCAATTGAGCAGCATTTCCCTTGCTGAAGGGAAAACTAAAGGCAGAAAGACCCACAAACAAAGAACAACTAAAGACAGCTGCACTTAGAGTCTGGCAAAGCATAAGAAAGGAGGAAACAAAGTCTTTGGTAACATCCATGGGTTTCAGACTTCAGGCAATCATTGCCAATAAAGGATTCTCAACCAAATATTAAAAATGAACAATATATTTAACACATTCACTGTGGCATCGTATTGATAAATGCTGTGACATTGCATGAGTGTATTTCCATCCAAAGTCGCATTAATTTGTGGCCAAGATCTTTTATTGATGATGGGAGAGTCGGACACTGCGTAAAGTCTTTTCCAACAAATCCCAAAAATTCTCATTGGGGTTAAAGTCTGGACTGTGTGGTGGCCAATCCATGTGTGAAAATAATGTCTCATTCTCCCTCAACCATTCTTGCACAATTTGATCCCGATGAATCCTGCCATTGCCATCTTGGAATATGTCCGTGCCATCAGAGAAGAAGAAAGCCATTGATGGAAAAACCTGCTCATTCAGTATATTTGGGGAGCCAGCTGAGCTCAGTTTTAGGCACATAACGTTGCTGAACCTAGACCTGACCTACTGAAGCAATCCCAGATCATAACCGGCTTGTATGGTAGTTGGGTAGTTCTTTTTTGTTTTGGCCAGTCAGTGTATGTACGGTGTATAATACTAATTGAATAAATATGAAATTGGAATCATGAATAATATACATCCCAAGGACGGTGCTAATGTTATAGAATCAAACAAAATATAGATTTTTAACTCTTTTCAACAGATGCCAAAATGGAGTACATTGCGTAAGTATGGTGACGGATTTGCCCTTTAATTAGTTCAAAGACCCTTAATTGTAAAATTAATAAAAAGTCTGTAAAAAGCCTTCATTGGACTCTTCCATATATCAAAGACATCTCAATTGCACTGGGCAAGGAAAAGACTACAGTAAAGTAAATTTTATCATAGACTTTTGATATAAACTCTAATCCAACCTATGTCCTCCTGCACCAAAATTCAAACATCAAACAGGGTATTTGTCATTTATACATATTAGACGTACACAGGGTGAGTAGAGAAAACCTTTCCCAATGGCATATATTAATATTTTTATCTTTCGCAATAGACGGTCCAATATTTTTATCCAGATGCCGTGGCATTTTGTAATGAAACACAGCCTGAAACTGAATGACTGTCTTTTCCACAAATCAAGCAGATGCAGAGATGTGCTCAGCAGACCTTATAGGCTTTAGTCTGTTTAATTTTATGGAGGGTGAACTTGGAAATCAGTCCCGAATCTCTCGCCACTGACCCTTCTCTTTAGGATAAAATGTCATTTCTCTGGAAAGCCTGCATGAACACAAGGGGGTTCTTGACGAAATGTTGAATTGTTGGCGAATTGTCAAGAAGAATTGCAACTTTCAGGACTAAACGGATGAATTTTAATTCCGCTAATCCTTCAACTTGTCTATTTTGCCCAAAATTCTACATTTAAAGGGAAATGTTACACCAGGGCTGTAAAACTCCTGCCCCCCTCCACCAGATGCTGATGCCTACATTTTCCAGAATTCTTTCAATGCAATAGATGGCCAGGGAAACATAGAAGTTGTGGCTCAGAAACGTCTGGGGGGCTGGAGTGGACAGCCCTGCTCTACGTGGTGTGACCACTCAACCTTCTTTGGGTGGTCACAGTGCCCTGAATGCTTTCGCCACTCTCCCCTCCCCGAAGGAGGGGGTTTCATTTCAGTCCTCCAAGCAAAGGAACTTAGTCCTACCCAGCACCTGAGGAGTGCCCCCCTCCTGCTCCAATCTGGCAGAATTGCTAGGTGAAGTGGAGGAGTTTCCTCCACCGAGTTTCACCAGCAGACGAGATTTTGAATTTCTTGGGATCCGGGCACTAGATTGGTTATTAGAGCCTCCAGCATGCAGAGATTGTGCCGACGTCACCCTCTGTGTGACCACCCGTTGCATCGAGCGGTCTTAAAGAGGCAGCTGAAGGATCAGATCTGTGCATGCGCGCGCGGCTCCGATCCATTGCTCTGCACAAGCACTACAGAATTTGCATATGCGCAAGTCCAGTAACAGTGCACAATTTGTGGTTCCTACACAACACAAGTTGAATAGGCGATCAAATCGAGCAGAAAAGCTTCAGGGTCTTCCGGGTTCGGGAGTCCCTCAGCCAAAGAAAAGCTACACACGTCGAGGGAGAAAAGATGAGTAAATTCACCCAAAAAGAAATAAAACAACAAATTAAATAATTGGTCAGAGGCTGCCAGCACATCTGCCCAATTATTTATGCGCAAAAAAGAGGGAACATTTTATTATTTTCAATAAAGTATCCATTTAATATACTATATAAGGACAACCCTGACAGCTTTTGACTGGAACTGCAACAGGGGACACCTGCACTTAAATTATATGAATTTAACAGGTTATTTAATGTCTAAAGTGATCTGAATGAATGCGGTTGCTAGGGTTGCAGCACACCCACACCACCAAACTACAACAGCTTTGGGAGTCGATTTAGGTCTGATCTTGGAGAAAAATATACAAAATTATGGAATATTGCAGTGTAATAATGCCACCTTTACTGAAATAACACTTTTAAAAACAAGCATTTGGGAGATTTTACTTTTATCAATATGAGTAAAATGTGAAAAGGTTAAAAAAATAGATGACCGCAGAGAAGAAAAGAGAAATAAAGGTAGGGAATTAGCGGAAAGAATAAAATAAATGACTGTTGAGCAAAGGGAGTTCTACAGAAATGAGGAGAGAGGAGGTGAAAAAGTAAACGAGGACACGGAGACAAAGGAGATCTAAAGGTAGAAAAATATGACTGTGAGATTTCATGGGTAGAAGAAAGAAGGACAAAAGCAATAAATGGCGGAAAGAGAATATAATTAATACAAATCAGTGGGGAGAACCAGGAAAAGTAGATGTGTCAATAACAATGATCCGTATAAAGATATGAATCAGGCTAAGGCCGGGGTCTTTCACACCAATTCCACTTCCGGTTTCGCGAGAACTCTGCTCATCACTTCCTGTCGGCTCAGTGCACCGTAAGCGTCTCAAAGTGCACCTGCGCTACTTCTCCGTGCCTCCTCCAGACGCCATATTTGTAGTTTATGATCAGAATCCAGCATTCTCCTATACAAGACCCAGCTAACTAGATCTCAAAATAACTCCAGTATTAAGTGGAGAGAGCGAAAAAGAGCAAAAAAAACACTGGAGTTATTTTGAGATCTAGTTAGCTGGGTCTTGTTTAGGACAATGCTGGATTCTGATCATAAACTACAAATATGGCATCTCGAGGAGGCACGGAGAAGTAGCGCAGGCAGCACTTTGAGATGCTTACGGAGCACTGAGCTGTCAGGATGTGATGAGCCATGTTCTCACGAAAACGGAAGTGGAATTGGTGTGGCTGGAACGATGGAGTTGGAGAAGTGTATACAGTGGAGCAACAAGATAGGAAGGACCACCTACAGTATGTCACATCCGGAGACTTCTGGCGAGAAGTGAAAATGGGAGGCTATAGAACAAGAATGAGACAGAGGCATCTCTCGTCATATTCGGCTGTAAATGAGAACCGGGGACTATAAATAACTGTGTTTAACTATGTGCATTTAATCCCTGATGAAGTCCAAAGTATAAACGGATGAAACGCATTGGAATATTTTGTTTTGTCTTGTTACAATAAAATCCAAGTGCTTTCTTTTATCCGGTGGAGTCCATCCTGTGGGTTCTGTTTCCAGCGGGTGCTGTCAAAAGGACTACCTTGGAGGCATTGGAGCGGTAACTTGATGTGCCTGATATTAACATATTCCGTGTGAATAAGGTTTTAGGGGGCCAAAATTACTGAGTGCCCATTGTACTGCACTATTATGTGTATTTGTGCTTTTTTTCTTATAGATCAACCCCAAAATATATAATTTATTACGTTTCTGGGCTGTAGGCTACAACAATATACTCCCCAAACTCTCAGCTGCTCTGTCCCAGACGCATCGAAGCCCTGCTGCAGGCTGCTGTCTGTCCGCTCAACCTCGTCCATTGGCCTCCTCTTCTGCGTGCGATGTGCCGAACGTGCCTCAGCGTGCCACACATCACATGAGTCACTCTCGCTGGATGGAGAGGCGCCATTGCAGCATGCTGTTCCCAGTCGTGTGTTATGTAAATGAGAGGCATGCTGCAGCGATTGGGCCGCAGCTTTCTGCGGTCATACAGACAAACTCCGGTTTTGGACTACAAGAGTCCGATACCGGAACTGATGATTAGGAAAGGGCACCACCGACAGCAGCACCACCCCATTCGCGACCTGCGAGAACTGAGGAAGTTCTCACCCATCAAGGGCAGCACGAGCCACACGGTAAACCAGCATTCACACCGGCCCACTAAGCCATGACCCACTGGGAATCTCCCATTAGCCAGTACATGCCTGCCAGACTCCCTGAATATAATGGATGAGCAGGTTTTTCCAGCAATGGTTATTTTCTTCCCTGATGGCACAGCGGGCATATTCCATGATGACATTGCTAGTATTCAACGGGCGCAAATTGTGCAAGAGTGGTTCAGGGAGCATGAGACATCATTTTCACACATGGATTGGTCACCACACAGTCCAGACCTTAACCCCATTGAGTATCTTTGGGATAATGTGCCGGAGAAGGCGTAACGCAATCAAAGAAAAGCTGTCCAAGAGATTGTATGATTTGTTTGGCCAGGCAGTGCATTTGGAGTTGATTATATAGATATATATATAATTAGAATCAAGCAAATTAAGTGAAAAATCTGTTTTTATGTCTAAGATACCATGTTCAAAATGCAAAAATTAATCAAAGTAAAGGCTATGTGGAATGTAACTATTTGTTGACCGTACATCTATAATGTATATATTGTTGAACAGACCATAAAAATAAATCCTGGATTTTATATTCTATGACACGGATTGAATACTTTTGGAGGCTACATCCTACCACCCTTACACTGTTTATAAAAAAGTGAGAAAACAAGCAAATGAGTTATATGAGGGAATCCAAGGAGAGGCTTAAAGAAACACAGGGGACTGGGACTGAGACTGGAGTAATTGTGCACCAAACTGGTCCAATGGGAGACTGGCAAGAAAGAAGCCATCACTCAAAAGCAGCCATGTCTTGAGTTTGCTAAAAAAAAAAAACATAAAACTGATTTGGCCTAAAACATGAGAATTGAAGGATTAAGGGACATAAAAAATAACAGAATAATACTGAGAGATAATGGTAAAAAACTGAAGCTTGGAAAAAAGATCACTTTTTGGCAGGACTGGACAGTGAGCCTACTACAAACATACAAAAAATGGGGTCTGGTGACACTAATTAAAAAGGGACATTCTACACATCCTGACCACTTTAAAATGCTGTATGTAGTGCCACCCCTTCCTCATGAAAGCTTTGATAGAAAACACGTGTGAAGTGGAGGAGTTTCCTCTGTCCACACACATCATGCAGCTGGGATTTCGAATTTCCTGCCTGCCGTTCATCAGATCCGTCGTGGGTGATGTCAGCACACTCTCTCCGCCAGTGAGAGAGAGAGTCCTGACAGAGGCGGCCATTGGATTGGTTCTGCACACGTGCTATGGAACTTGTGTACAGAAAGTAAGCATGTTCTGACTGACCCCGAGTGTACCCTATGCGGTGCAATTTGTGAAGGTACACAAATTGTGTAAAAAAAGCTGCAGGGACGTCTGGATTTCAGAAGCCCTGAGCTGACAGGGACGAGCAGTGCTCGCAGAGGGAAAAGAGGTGAGTATTTCTAGCTAAAAGAAAAAAAAGGAAAAAAATAATTGGGCAGATGGTGTCAACAGCATCTGTCCATTTATTTAAGAGTTAAAAGGGGGAGGGGTGGTGTATTTTTTACCTTTATCATGGTATACCATGGTGACCACTGAGCAGCCAGTTAATCGTGATGTAACAAATCAATGTCCGCTCATAATGGAGAAAGTAGAAGACGAACGTGGAGTCCATGTTGGTGAATCGCTTGGCATTCTGCCAGGTAATCTGCCTTCAGCCTTCATGATAAAATCAATACTATTTATTGTGTTAAAATCCTTACGTGACACACCGATGCAAAAATAGCACTCTTCTAATCACAGCAGCACATGAGAACAGACGCAGATATGTACGCAAGAAGGGCGCTTTGCACATGTTCAGAGTGCGACAGTAGGTGTTTTCCTTGTGCATTTATGCATTGCTTAATTAAGCAGTGTAGTGGTTTGGATTACATTTTTATTAGACTTTTCTAGAATGGAAAATAAGTGGAATAATAATGCGAACATACGTGCCTCCTGCCAGCTGACTGAAAGCCGCTCTACATTCTTACCAACCTCTAAGCACAAAGCCTGCTGAAAAAGAAAAAAAAAAATGCAAATCAACCACTTTACTACCAAGTGATTTAAAAAAAGAGAAAGGAACCAGTGGTATTTTGGAAAGTCATTTTAATCAATTATACAGTGAGACACGTGTGGATATTCCCAGTGTATTCCTTACTGTAATAACCTATTTGGAAGGCATGTTTTGCCATCTGCTGGCCAAGAGGAGTTACTGCAGTTTGAGCTCTGTGCGGGATCAGCTGGGCGGATGTCATTCAGACACTATTGATGTTGTCATGGAAGAGTGGAAGAGGACTCCAGTGGCAACCTGTGAAGCTCTGGTGAACTCCATGCCCAAGAGGGTTAAGGCAGTGCTGGATAATAATGGTGGCCACACAAAATATTGACACTTTGGGCCCAATTTGGACATTTTCACTTAGGGGTACAGTCACGTTTGTTGGCAGCGGTTTAGACATTAATGGCTGTGTGTGGAGTTATTTTGAGGGACAGTAAATTTACACTGTTATACAAGCTGTACACTCACTACTTTACATTGTAGCAAAGTGTCATTTCTTCAGTGTTGTCACATGAAAAGATATAATAAAATATTTACGAAAATGTGAGGGGTGTGTTCACTTCTGTGAGATACTGTACATGTAGCTGTGCTGGTGCCAGCGAGGTAACCCTTGCAGTGACGTTGATGGAAATAACACAGCTACAGCACTATAACACATTGTAATACACCAGTAGAATTAAAGGTGATGAGTGACACATCGATGATCTTTTGTTACAAAAGTATGCTTTCTTTTAGCTCTTATGAAGAAAGAAAGGAACAGGCACTCCAGCCTTTTCTCCTAGTGCAGGTATATTGAAGGTACATTGAGAGGACACATCTCGACTCCTCATGTACCTTCTTCAAGTTTGAAAAAGGCTTGCGAAGGGCTGAAATTTTGCTTCATAATGTACCTCCAGCAAACCTGCCCTAGGAGGAAAAGCTGGAGTGCCCGTTCCTTCCTTTCTTTGTACAGATGCTGTTAGAGGTCAGCTATCCTGGATCTTGTTGGCATCCATCTATTTGTTTATTAGGGATTACAATACAAATGGATTATACGCGAGCTTTACCAAGCCTATCAGGCATTTGTCTAGTGCAGTGGTTCCCAAACGTGTTCCTCAGGTCCCCTAACAGGTCAGGTTTGCAGATATGTGAAGCACAGCACAGGTGTTATGATTTGCTGCTCAGTGATTGCAGGATTCAGTCTGCATTTCCCCAAGGAGATCCTTAAAACCTGGCCTCTGTTCCACTGGAATTTCGGTGCTCTTTCGTTCCCCGCAATTCGGGGACCCAAATTTCATGACCCTGTGGTGAATTCAGCATTCACTGCAGGGTCTCTGAAGTGCAGGGAAAAGCTGGCAACCGCATCCAAAAAAATGCTGCAAAACCACCGATTGGAACGGAAAAAACGCTGCAAAGAAAATCGGAGCGATCCGATAAACCGCCGAAAAAAAAGCCAACCAGCCAACGAACGGGGTAAAAAAAATAAAACATTGCGTGCTATATTACATTCTTAACGCAAGAAATCCTCTCGCAAAGCGAAAATCTTTGCACCAAGCGTTAAAGTTTTGCGCGCGCAATCAATGCTGGTATTACAATCCTCAGGCGTATTTTCATTCGCCGATCAATTACGCACGCAAACAGGATGCGCCCAAATGCTCACGCAGTACCGTCGCGCACAAAAATCATTGTGCGCACTGTTTTTTTGTCGCGATTCAGCCAATCAGAATTAAGAACCACAATTATCTCACGTTAACAAATTGCGTCTGCCACTGTCAATCTGAGCATATATGCTGCAGCAATAATACATGCGCACACAACTTCATCCATTGTATTGGTTTGGTATGAGTTGAATGGGCAACTATACTTTGCAGCATTATTTTTTATGGGCTGGTGTATTTGGGTTCGGCCAGATCGGTCAGCTGCGCAGACTATGTAATACGGGATTCGCCGCAAATGGTTTTACCCCACGCATTAATGGTTATTTGCGCCGGCGCAAACGTTTGCGTGAAGATTGTAATTTAGCCCCGTAACTTTTAAAAGCTGTTTGCAAAAAAACTACTAAACGAAAATGCCTGGAATAAACATATAAGATCCTGTGAATGATAATAAAAAGGTCTGTTACAGGAAAATTAAAACACGCCATTAAAAAAAAGGAAAAAGTTTTTTCACAAAAACATCCTGAAAAATGCCTAAAAGTTTCTAAAAAGTCCATAAATAAAGAGACTTTCTACTGCAGAATAAAATAATAAACAGTTCATTAGATATTGGATAAAAATGGGATTATTTTTAACATTGAAGCCTATGGGGTTCGTCTGAATAAACCTGCCGAATGAAAACACCGAACAGCAGGGCACTTCGACAACTTTTCTCTGAATGGATTAACCATTGCTTCTCTAAGGGGGATTTCACTGCCTTCGAACAGGCACCGAACTTTCAGGCAGTTCGCCAAAATTTGGCAAATTGCCTGCTCTCTGACTAGCTGAATGACCCCAAAATGTCACCGTACGCTGAATTTCGGCATCCGGTTACATTTCAGGGCCAGATCGGGTCTCTCTGAATAACCCCTTCTGACTTTTCACTGCTGTTCGGTGTTCTCTGAATAGATTAACCATCGCTTCTCTATGGGGCTTTCACTGCCGCCGAACAGCGCTGTATATCGCTGGCAATTCACCAATATTTGGCTTTCCGAATACCCGAATGGCCCCGAAATTGCACGTACGTTGAAATTCACTGTTAGCTGCAATTTCGGAGCCAATTCGACACTCTCTGCATAACCCTGTTTTTTCTTCTCTTTTTCTATTTTTAAAAATATATATTTTCTCAGTATAAATAAAATGTATGTCCCCACCCTGCATTGTGACAAACTTTCCAAAACAGAAAGGCAAGATTCCTAAGCCTGCAGAATAAAGAATTGTAAAATATGAAAAATACATAGAAAAAACTTCAAAAAAATAGCCATAGTTATTAAGAAAACAAGAGACATACATAAAGGTATTCCTAGCATCTCATATCCGGTAAGAATAAACATGATTTATAACCAGAAAAACATAATATATCCATGTGCTGTCTGGGAATTCCACTGGGATTATTCCCAGCCAATCAGAACACAGCTCTCAGTGAACCTCATGGGACGTCCTACCATTTTTGTGAGGTTATTACCTCATTGATTTTCGTGCAATAAAAGATGCACAGGAATGGGACTTAGCAAAGCGAAAAATATTATACTGCATCAGAAGGCCATGGGAATGATGTAAAAGATGTACGATTGTGATAGAACAGGAGAGAATTGAAATAATATTACTGTATCGTGGTTTAAACATGTATTATATATAAATATATTATTATGTATATTATTTTTAAATATATAGGGCCCTATTACATTCCTCGCGCACTTTTTTGCACGCGCGCAAAAGCGCATTAACGCGAGGGGCAAAACCATTTGCGCAGAACGTCGTATCACGACGTTCGCGCACAAAATGTGCGTTATAGTCTAACGCGAGTGACCCTGCGCGAACCCTTTGCGAGCTCAATTTAGTGCGCACATCCTATACTTAACATTGTGTGCGCAAATGCGTTTGCGCGCTGGTGCGCAAATGGTATTACAATCTTCGCGCACATTTTAACGTACGTTTGCGCGCATAATTTTAACGTCTTTGAAAAGCTGGTGGTGACGGCAAATTGTAACAACCTGACCGTACCAAACTGCGAATTCACAACGGAGAACGTCGATGCGCACGTTTTGTTTACTAGATCTGTCAAAAATGACGGCCACTACCTTGTCTTCCGTCAGAACGTACGTCTGTTGTGCGCAGTCGGAAAAAAAATGACGGACTCGCGTAAAAAAATGACAGACTCACGTCAAAAAAAATGACGGACTCGTGTCAAAAATTACATTGCGCTCACTGATTTCTGCGCGCAACGGTGCTTTGCGCGCATTTCTGCACGTCGGTTTTCCGAACGTTATTTTTTGACGGACGAAAAAATGCGCGAGGATTGTAATACCACCGTTAATTTTTGCGCGTTAATGCTTAATGCTGTGCACAAAAAATCCTGCGCTGCGCGAGCGTTTTTACGTTAGGAATGTAATAGGGCCCATATTTTTTTAAATACTCATGGTGAATTTTTCGGTATTGATAAAGTTTAAATAACATCACAAACCTTTTTAAAAATTAAGGAAAGTGTGTATAAGGTAGACATATTTTTTTTAAGTAGTGGACTAACCTAAGGAACTGAGTCACCTGTACAGAGCATAAGGAAACTGTATGTCACCAGTTCTTTATCACAATCCATAGGATCTATTCACAAAGCACTGAAATTGCACGCAATTTCAGTGCTTTGCATTTTGGCTCACAGAAAATACGTTGAATTCCCCATTTAGTGAATGGTCACCATATTTTGCCAAAATAGAAGTCGCCGAAGTGGTTACCGGACGTGGGCGAACACTGCCAAATTGCAACAAAATGGCATTCGCAAATTCCACCAAACTAAACAAAAAAAAAGGATGTTACCTGTTCTCCTAATAGGAGTTGAAATCAATAAAAATGCGTCGAAAAATTATATAAGGTCCTTTAAAAAATAATAAAAAGGTCAGTTACAAATTTGTAAAAAAATTAATAAAAACTAAGATGTTATCTAAAAAATACAGAAACGACTTTTGAAAAAATAAGGGGTTCAAAAAAAAAAAAAGAATATTGAATAGAACCAATCGGTGCAAGACTGTGGCCTTTTTCCGGTGGGGGCCGCCATCTTGGATGGCAGTCCCCACCTCTGGCCCCCCCCGCGTCAACTGACTCATCGCGCCATGCGCGATGATGTCAGTTAACCGGGGAACCCCCTAGCTGCAAAGGGATTTCCTATGGAAATCCCATAGAGGAGATAGGGGGGTTCTTTGAACCCCTTTATCTCCTGATCGGTGGCAGCTAGGGGGTCAAGTATGATATTGCTGGAAAGGCCTTTCCAATGATATCAAACATGACCATGGTAAAAGTAAAAGAAGAGTTTAAGAAATTAAAAAATAAAAATAATAATAAAATAATTAATTAAATAATAAAAAAATAAATACGTGTTTTTTTTTTTTTTTAATGCAGCACTATTGTTCACATTTCAATTATAATGTGAACAATGATGCTTCACTAATGATTTTTTTTTGGGGGGGTTTAGCTAAAATCACGCAATTTCTCCCAAAAAAAAAAAAGGGTTCCCCGTTCTAATTTTTTTAACAAGTCTACCCCATAGCATATGACCGCAAAGGCTCGGATAATAAAGTTAAAAAAACACTTTACACACTGTGGAAGATTGAAATTTTATTGAAAATTCACATTTTTTTACTTTTTTTTAAATTTTTTGTTATAGCATTTTGGCAGGGCATGACATATACATATAATAATGATATATTATTAATCTGCCGAGTCTGCCGGAAAGAACGATATATAATTTGTCTGGGTGGTATAATAATACGTGACTTAAAAACGGTCAAAATGAGCTCAGCAAACTACTTCCGAAACAGCGCCGAAGTTGTAAAATTACTCCCGTCCTTAAGGGGATAACCTAGCGCTAACACTCATTTATAAGCGCTAGCTCTAGCATTAAGGAGGTGATAGGGCCCTTAATTTGTGAAATCGTAGCAAAGATAACACATACAGCAGCAGCTGACAGCATATAAAAGCCTGCACCGGTAATGCGTGGCATTTCAATACGGCTAGGTTTTTTTTTCTTAAATGTTTGTTTTGAAAATCTAAATAAACAGGAGACTGGATTAACTAAAGAACAAAAAACCCTGTAATTTAAAATTTAATACCGTAATGATTTCTATGCCTTTGAATTTCTTTCTGCAAACCGTGTGTAAATCTGAACCGACCTTCTGCCTGATTGAGTTTGCCGCTCCTGGTAAGCGTTACGAGGCTTTTCTATGGGTGTAATTAACATGATGTATCAGTCTTTAAATGAAATTCTTCAAAACAGTTGGTAAAATCTACTATTTATTTCCTTCGGGATGTATGCCAGCTTCACACAATGCAAAGCTTTCCATAGACATTTGTTACCTTCAAACAGGTATTCAGACTTCAATTCGTTCATTTATGGTGGATAATAAGGCGCGTTCTTTTGGTGGAGGAGCTTTGGTGGAGGGGAAACCATGTATCTTGGGGTAATTTTTGGTGGTAAACTGGAATGATATCGTGTAATCAGGTATAGAGCGAGATATCGTCACAAAGCTTCCCAACTGGTTCACGATAATCGCGGATCCACAGAAAGGCTCGCAGTGGGATGTTCTTGCCAAGAAAACCATGATCTGCCCAGTCATGTGACCAAGGTCATGAAACATCACAGCAAATTCCATGGCCGGAATATCATTGCTTCCGGCTAATGACGTAAGGGGTCCCCTGACCCCCCCATGCCAACTCTAAAATGGTGAGGGAAGAGTTAATATGGAGAGAGGGTACAGCTCAGCCAGTCCCCATCCAAAAGCCAATGGTGTCACGTCCAGCATTGAGGGTCTGACCCGACACCCGGCAGCACCGTCCTCGCTGCTTGCTGACTGGGCGCAGAGTGATATGCACACCTGCGGCAGTCACGTGAGTGGCCAAGGGGCACGGCCTGATTTTAAAGTCAGTCTGTGCAGGCAGACTCATTGCCCTCACGTGTTTCAATATTCTTCAGTGCTTTCTGCATATTTGGTTAATGTGTATGACTCTGGCTATCCTTAACGGACCCGCTCTGCCTATGACCTTGGCTATTCTTAACGAACACGCTCTGTGTATGACTCTGGCTTTTCATAACAAACCCTGCACTGTGTACCGACTTGGCTAGTCCTTACAACCCTGCTCTGTGTACCAACCCGGCTATTCCTGACAACCCTGCTTTGTGTACCAACTCAGCTATTCCTGACAACCCTGCTCTGTGTACCAACTCAGCTATTCCTGACAACCCTGCTCTGTGTACCAACTCAGCTATTCTGACAACCCTGATCTGTGTACCAACCCGGCTATTCCTGACAACCTGCTCTGTGTACCAACTCAGCTATTCTGACAACCCTGCTCTGTGTACCATCCGGCTATTCCTGACACCCTGCTCTGTGTACAACTCAGCTATTCCTGACAACCCTGCTCTGTGTACCAACTCAGCTATTCCTGACAACCCTGCTCTGTGTACCAACCCGGCTATTCCTGACAACCCTGCTCTGTGTACCAACTCAGCTATTCCTGACAACCCTGCTCTGTGTACCATCCCGGCTATTCCTGACAACCCTGCTCTGTGTACCAACTCAGCTATTCCTGACAACCCTGCTCTGTGTACCGACTCAGCTATTCCTGACAACCCTGCTCTGAGTATCGCTCTTGGGCCAAGGGCCAGGAGTCTTGGCATACGGCTAACCATCTCTGCTGGTGCTAGGATCCCTATTATCCTCATATTCTGGTATCTAGTATCCCTAACTGGGTGCTTGACGATCTATTCCCTGAAGATAGTTAGCGTTACCGACCATCAAAGAATCAGAAGGGTAGATAGTATACTGTGTACAGGGACCCAAGGGGGATCCTTGACACATGGGCCCTAATTATATAGGTGGAACCCCTAAGCCCAATTAAGCACACAGAAGATAACTTATAAAAATACATACAACCCCCCATATCAACCTATAATATGTAAGGGCATTTCTCACCTACCCCATACCCTGCTCCTTAAACTAAATTTTGTCTTAAATTCACAAACTAAACTCCCTAAAACTACATAAAACCCCCCCAGGTTTGACAATACTTTTCATACAGTGGTCGGCAGAGTCAGAGAAGTCCAACCTTACAAGTGAATCCAGCCTACAGGCCATTGAGGCATATTGATAGGGGGGACTGTCCATCTGACAAGTTACTACAAGTTAGTCACCCCTTATTATCTGGAATGTTGAAACTCAGAAGACTCCAAACATTTCAGAGCTTTGCGTATTTTAGACTTTTATCTCCTTGTCACTCCAGGCGGGTCCTGCTGCATGCAGATGTGCTCCTCCAACGGCAGCGAGGACCATGCTGGGAGACACGACTGGCTCTGTGCAGCATGTCTCAAAAAAAAAAAAAAGACGTTTAGCGCCTCCCAGCGTGTATAATTAATATGAGTGAAAACATACTCTTATTAGAAAAAGTGTATTTTATTTAAGCATAATTATTATTATTATTCTTTATATATATAGCGCCAGCACATTCCGCAGTGCTGTACAATGGGCACAATATAGCAGAATATAACAGAATCATAATCCCCGCTCTTTTAGTTTAGATACCGTTGATACAAAGAAAGAAGGGATTAGGATAGAAAAACTACACTACCCTTACTGGGTAGTGTTAAAGGGACACTATCACGCACAGAAGGCTGGGGTCAGACCAGCGGACTTTTAACGTGCGTTCTGGCGCACATAATTACGGCCGCACTAGCAGTAGATGACGGGCAATGACGGCCAATATACGAAATACGGTCGCACGAAAGTCCGGCCGTGCAACGCAAGTGGAAAACGAACGCATTTTTTCGAGAACGCCGAACCGCTAGTACTGACGTACAGAGTGTGCAGCTGCGGCATAGCGGCATATTTGCGTGATTAGGAGATGTCAGACACTGCTAATGTCCAGCCTACATAACGTCCAGATGCAAAAAGAGTTTTATTGACGATCCGAAAAAATCACGCACGAAAAATGCGCATCGTATGACCGTTTTCGCGCACTCCGTGAAAAAATACGTCAATTCGTTCGGACGCACTTTTTTACGTTCGCGTGTAAAAATGCTTTCATTTGACCCTAGCCTAAGATGTAACTAGATTATTTGTGCAGTACAAAGAAAACCAATTTATTAAACACCTGCTGCCTTTTTTTCTTTGTTTGAAGTAATTGCATATATAAAGGAAAAATAATGAAAAAGGTTTTTATCTCATGTTTTCATTTTGTGCATTTTCCCCATTATGCAACATTTACAAAAAAATTGCTTTATGGCTCTTGTTTATTTAATCTACATTATTTAACAGTTCATGAGGTGGAGGAGGGAACGCTTAGATAAGGTGTCACGAGGGTTTTGTTCTCCTGGCTATCTGAGCTAAAGTATACCAAAAATCAGCAGGCCACACCAGGAGCTTGACCATATAAAAATATTTATTGTGGAGCGGCCACAGGGCTACTAGATACAAACGATGTTTCGGCGAAGTGCCTTAGGCATGACTAAGGCACTTCGCCGAAACGTCACTTGTATCTAGTACCCCTGTGGCCGCTCCACAATAAATATTTTTATATGGTCAAGCTCCTGGTGTGGCCTGCTGATTTTTGGTATACACTATTGGTGGACTGCGGATCCCAGACAGTGGAGCACCCCGGCGCTGACCCGGCATTTGGTGAGTCCCCCTGTGTTAGCCACACTGTGTTTGACTTTCCTAACTAAAATAAGAGCTGGCAGTTGAATGAGATAAAACAGGGAGCTTAAAAGTCTTCTAATCCACCCCCTGGTGATGTCCTTTGGATACATCCCACGCGATACAATGATTTGAGTCAGTGATCAACCGTTACAGGGTTATTGAAAGAGATTCGAAAAGTCAGCGCACGTTCGGTGACTTTTCGTTCTCTTCAATTCGGTTCCTTTTGCCGATCCCATTTCGGTGACCCTGCGGTGTATTCAGCAAGCACCACAGGGTCCCCGAATTGCAGGGAAAAGCTGCAGCAAACCTGACGAAAACTCACCGCAAAACCCACCGAATGCACGCCGAAAACCCGCAAAAACATCTGGATTAACCTTTTCGCTGCTGAGGCATTTCCCGCCTCTGTGCTGAGGTCATTTTTACCGGTTTTGCTCATCATGTTTAAACGTGTTTTGAAGGCTTATTTTAGTATATGACCCAGACATATTATATATCGTTCTTTCCGTCAGACTCGGTAGATTCATAATATGTCATTATTATATGTATACGTCATGACCTGTCTGTATATTATAACAAAAAATGCAATAAAATATGAATTTTCAATAATTTACAACGTGTAAAGTGTTTTTTTTTCACATTTTAACATGCGAGCAATTGCGGTTATATTTTGTATGGGGTGCGCTTGTTAAAAAAATTAGAGATGGGGTCTCGTTACATTTTTTTTTGGGGAAAATTACGTGATTTTTAACAAACGCACCGCATACAAAAATCGTTAGTGCAGCATCATTGTTCACATTATAATTGAAATGGGAACAATATTGCTGCATTAACGAACCAAAAAAAAACTAAAAAACTTGTTTGTTTGTTTTTTTAGAATTTTTTTTAAAATATTTTTTTATTTTTAATTTTTAATTTTTTTAAAAAACTTTTTCACAGTCGTGTTTGGTATCGTTGGAACGGCCATGCTCTGGCCGATCCAACAGTACCAAACTTTAACCCCTAGCTGCCACGGATCGGGAGATAGGGGTTTCATTGGGCTGTGCCCTTCCAAGCTGTGCCTGTATTAACTCCCTGCTCCCCGGCGATCGGGAGGGAGAGAGGTCCGAAGGACCTCCCCCCCTCCCTTTCAGGCGCCTCCTCCGCACATGCGGGGGGGGGGCGCCTGAATTAGATGTCATCGCGTCGCCGCGATGACATCTAATGTCCCCGCCGGGGTCCCGGAGTGCTGGGTTGACGTGCGGAGCAATCCGCCGGAATCTGGCGGATTGCTGCCTCCTGTGCTCGGACGCGCTCGGCACGTCCGTAGCACAGGAGAACCACTTGGCTGGACGCGCTGAGCGCGTCCATAGCAGCCAAGTGGTTAACCTGCCGAAAACCACGGAAAAACCCGAACAGGAGCCGATCGCAGCCTTCGACACAGCAGAAGAGGCAGTGAATAGATTAGGAAAACAGTTTCATGTTCAGTTTGCATGAATGTGTGAAAGTGAAACACTGTTTGCAAAGAAACTACTGAGCGAAAATGTCTGAAATTTGCATATGAGGTCCAGGGAATGATAATAAAGAGGGCTGTTACAGAAAAAATAAGTAAACTTAATTTTTTTTTAAAAGAAAAATCGGACTTTTAAAAAAAGAAAAAGAAGAATGCTTAAAATATCCTAAAAAATCTATAAATAAAGAGACTCTTTACTGCAGATTTTTACAATGAACGGTTTATTAGATATTGAATTAAAACGGGAATATTTTTAACATTGAAGCCTATGGGATTCTCCTGAATAAACTTGCCGAATAAGGCTGGGGTCAGACCAGCGCACTTTTAATGTGCGTTCTGGCGCACTTAATTACGGCCGCACTAGCAACAAATGACGGGCAATGATGGCCAATATATGAAGTACGGTCGCACGAAAGTCCGGCCGCGCAACGCAAGTGGAAAATGAACGCATTTTTTCGAGAAGGCAGAACCGCTAGTACTGACGTACAGAGTGCGCTGCGTCCACTAGCGGTGTGTGTGTGTGATTTGGAGACGTCAGACCCTGCTCGTGTCCGGCCAACATAACGTCCAGACACCTGGTTTGGATCCGTAAAAAATCACGCACGAAACTGCGCATCGTATGACCGTTTTCGCGAATTCCGTGAAAAAATACGTCAATGCGTTCGGACGCACTTTTTTACGTTCGCGTGTAAAAATGCTTTCGTTTGACCCTAGCCTTAAACCACCGAATGGCAGGGCATTTCGGGAACCTTTCACTGCTGGTTTGTGTTCTCTGAATAGCCGAAGCAGTGCTTTTTTATGGGGATTTCACTGCCCTCAAACAGGCACCGAACAGGCACTGTATGTTCAGGCAATTTGCCAGGATTTGGCGAATTGCCTGCTCTCTGCATAGCTGAATGGCCAAGAAAGGTAACCGAACGCTGATTTTCAGCGTTCGGTTACCTTTCTCAAGCAATTCGGAGCTCTTTGAATAACCCTGATAGACTCCATTCTATGGCCAAAGCCACACAGTGAGGAGCAAGTGATGTAAAGATACTGAGGGGAAGGGGACAGTTTATAACACAAAACATCACACAATGGATGCACCCAGTGACACATATAAAGGGCTATTCAGAGAGAGGTGGAAACCTTGAGAATTGCCAGGAGAATGAACAGTCTAGACCAAATAACCAATTTAAATGGGAGAATTTTTCTGGTTTGACTATTTTGACTTAGAATTTTCACTTCTCTAGTCATTCTCAAGGTTTTCACCTCTTTCCGAATAGTCCTGATAGAGTAAAATATTTTCTTAACCTCCCTGGCGGTATTCCCGAGTGTGACTCGGGGATAAATTTCACTAGCGCGAACGGTAACCCCGAGCCACACTCGGGCTGGATGCATAGCCACACCTCCTCCTGCACTCCCTGGCTGTCCCCAGCAGTGTGATCGCGGCGAGTTGCTTCCTGGTAAGGCTCCCTGCGAGTCACATGATGCAGGGGGGTGGGACCAGGCAGCAAACTTAAAAAAAAATATAATATACTGTATTCCAATGTACAATGTTTATGAACGGCCACTAGGTGGCACTACAGGATAAGAAACAGACCATACATAGTCTCACCCTTGTTTTCAGACAGATTTCAGTGTTTTTTGTTGTATTTTATTGAATATCATTTATTTGCATTATTTTGGATAATTATTTTTGGGATAATAAATTATTATGTCGTGTTTCAAACTTTATCGGACTCAGTGTATTTACTATTTTTTTTTATTTATTTATTTATTTATAAAGGATTTTACCAGTAAGGACTCTTGATTGCACGGATTTCAGTGCGTGTTTCCTAATTATTACAGGCTATGTACAAAAACACGTTTCCTTTAAAAAAAAATTGAGACGCTTTTAGACACAAAATTTTGAAAAAATTAGACCGCCAGGGAGGTTAAATAAGGGAACAAAAGAAAAACAAATCACATGTAAGATATCAGCAACATAAAATAAACACAATAAGAACATTTCATTGTTTGGTGGCATAGGCCCTTTAAAGGAATTTAATTTCTTTGAGCTGCCACGCTATTTTTTAAGGATTTGAACCCTAAGGGCCCTATTACATTCTTTGCGCACAATTTTGCGCATGCGCAAAAACGCATTAACACGAGGGGAAAAACCCTTCGCGCTGAACGTCGTATTACAACGTTCGCGCACAAAGCGAGCATTAACGTCTGACGCGAGTTACCCTGCACGAACCCTGCACGAGCGCAAGTTCGTGCGCGCATCCCATATTTAACATTGTGAGCGCAAATGCGTTTGTTCGCGGGTACGCGCATCGTATTATAATCGTAGCGCAAATTTTAACGGACAATGTTTGCGCGCATAATTTTAACGTCTTTTAAAAGCTGGTGTTCATGGCAAATCTGAACGTCCTGGCCGAACCCAAATACACCAGCGCAAAAATAACAAAAAATACAGCACAGTATAGCTACACATTCTACACATACCCAAACAATAAAGTGGAGAAGTTGTGCGTGTTTTTATTATTGCTGCAGCATATATACCCAGATTGACAGGCACAAAAACTTAACGGGAGACAATTGTGGTTCTTAATTCTGATTGGCTGAATCGCGTGAAAAAACTGTCTGCCCACCGATTTCTGCGTGCAACGTCAATGCGCGCGAGTTTTCGCGTGTATTTTTTAAGCGCGATATTTTCGGACGGATGAAAAAATGCGCTCGGTAGATTTGAAAGTGAAAAAACCCCAGAAAGACAGACACACAAGCAGTTAAATCCAAGGGTGAAACACTAAAATGAAAAAAGAAATATATAAGACGGCTTCAGGAGTGTCAGATGCTCAGTTGCTCACCATTAAAGCATGATAGAATTGTGTGTTCATCCACCCCATGGGATACGAGACAATAAATCAAGACTATAAACTTAGCTTTTAGAAGAAAACTCGCCAGCGCCCACTGCACCCAAAAGGCTAAAAAAAACCATAAAAACATGAACCTTGTGTGTTATTGTCCTCTATGGCCTGTCTTAAGTCTACCACTGCCAGTAAAGCTAGATCAAGGACGCTCTCCTCCCCTGGTACGTCAGAACAATGGCCATTGAAGGATTAGTTTGCTGCCCTGGGAACATAGGAAATGAACAAACAAGGCTATTGACTTACGCTGCAGCTGTCGGGGACCCTCCAGGGGATTGCACATTTTATACCAAAATATCTGAACTGGGAAAAAAAACAGTTTTTTTATTCCAGGTCAGGTATTTCATACAAAAAAAATTGTAGCACCTTTTGTTTTTAGATCAATTAGGAATCATACTGATACCTTAAATCTTTTTTGCTCTGTACAATTATTAATCCTAGCCTCCCTTAACCCCATTATAAACAGTGTCTGTAACCCTAACAGTATCCCTAACAGTAACCCCAACAGTAACAATAACCCTAGAAGCAGGGGTGGACTGACAACTAATGCGGCCCCCGGGCAATAGGAGATCATGGGGCCCCCTTGTGTCACACCCAAAGGAGGCCACACCTATACAATACCCCACCCCTACCACCAAGGCCGGTGCACCCATTAGGCAAGCTAGGCAACCGCCTAGGGCACACTTCCACCTAGGGATGCAACCGGCCCCAACCCGGGTTCCATTATTGTATCCGCTCTTCACTGTGCGGCTCATGAAGCTGGCATTGGCGGCTCGCATAGCCAACATTGTCAGGGACCCCCGCTAGCGACGCAGAAGGTGGGCGGCTTATGGTGAGGCGCAGGCACCACCACATGATGTGCAGGCGCCACCAGAAGCAGAAGAAAGAAAGGCAAAGACAAGAGGAATGCACAGAAGAAAGAAAGAAAAAAGGGGCAGATGAAAGAAAAGAAAGAGGATGAGGGGGAAAAAAAAGAGGCAGATGAAAGAAAGAGGCACAGAGGGCAGAGGAAAGAAAGAAAGAGGCACAGAAGAAAGAAAAAGGCACAGAGGACAGAGGAAGGAAAGAAAGAGGCACAGAGGGCAGACGAAAGAGGCAGAGGAAAGAATGAGGCACAGATCGGTCCCGGGCCCGACCAGCAGAGGGGTAAGATGGGCACCGAACGACCATGTGCGGCACCCGTGCACAGTGTGTCCCCCTTCACACGCACAGTGTGTGTTCCCCCCGCATTTCAACAGTTAACAATTTTTTCTGGGGGGGAGCGCAAGTAGCTGGTCTTGACTAGGGCGCAAAATAGTCTTGCATCGGGCCTGCCTACAACACAACACCACATGTGCATTGTTGCGCTAAAAAAAATGTGTTTCTTGACTCCTTAAAATAATTTTTTTTTAAATTGTGTGAAGAAAATCCACTTGGACCCAGCAGCGAATTGGGGAATCTATTGTGCCCCCTTCAGACTTACACATGGCCACCGCTCTTCGGCACAGAAAGTCCCTGTGGAAACCATGGGAAACTCCCGATCACTTTAAAAGATACTGTACATTACTGACACACTGCACATTACAGAGCTGCCTAAAAAATTAACAAATTGACTTTTTGCTGCAAATGAAAACAAAAAAAGCCGGGGAATTTCTTTTACATTGAAACCTATGGGATTCGCCCGCTTAAACCTGTCGAATGAAATCCCTGAAAATCAGGGCATTTCACTGACGTTTTAAGGCTGTTTGATGTTCTCTGAATAGATTAAACATTAGGTCTCTATGGGGATTTCACGGTCGCTGAAGGTCACCGTATTTGGCAAATCGCCTGCTTTTTGAATACTCGAATGGCCACGAAATTGCACCGTACGGGGAAATGCACTGTTTGGTGCAATTTCATGGCCAGTTCGGTACTCTCTGAATAACCACTTAAGAATAACCCTAACACAAATAGAACAATTAAGCCTAAAAGGCCCATAAGCCTAACAGCAATCCAAACCTAGAAGTAACCCCTGCCGTAACCCTCACCCTAATGCTAACCCTAACATTTTGGGGTATATGGGTGAATAAAGGGGAGATGGGGTGGAGGAGGTAAAGAGGGAGGTTACAGAGGGGTAGGGGTGTGGAGCAAAGCATAAATAGAGTATAGGCTGGTCTAAATACATGTTTGCCTGTCTGAAATTTTGGATCAATACAACACAACAAATTTGCTTAATGTCAAAATCATTAAATTTGGGACTCCGGAACAAATCAAAATAAATTTTTGAGATCTGCACACGTCTAGGTTAGGTTATTACTTATGCTTGTTTTAGGGTTAGGATTACAGTTTGGGTTAATTTTGGGGTAGCCTTTTTCGTGCAGAGGGGGTCCCGGCCACCAGATATAGGAACTAGTGGTGCACCGATATAGAAATTTCCGGCCGATAACGAAACCAAAAATTCGGGATCAGTTCAGCCGAAAACCGATACCGAAAATCAGACCTGGAGGCCAGGCTGAGCCGGGGACTCGCCTGATCCCAAAGGTCCGAGTAGGCTGCTCGGCCGGGCCTCCAGACCCAGGTTCTGATGGCTGATTGCACCTACATCCTCCTACTTTGGCCCTGAGCTCCTCCAGCAGTGGCAGTCCTGTGGTGACAGTCCTCCAGCAGCCGGTTCCCACTCTCCGTCAGACATAGGGATGACATTGCAGAGGTGGAAGCCTATGACCCTGCAGACAGCCGGGCCAAAGGCTTCCGCCTCCGCAACGACATCCCTGCGTCTGATGGAGAGTGAGAACCAGCTGCCAGAGGACTGTCACCACATGACTACCACCACTGGAGCAGCTCAGGACCGAAGTAGGAGGATGTAGGTGAGTATTTTGTCTACACATACTCACCTACATCGGCCCTGAGCTCCTCCAGCAGTGGCAGCCCTACTGCATCCAGTGTCCTCCTCTCTCCGTCAGTCACCAGGATGATGTCACGGAAGCCTTTGACCCTGGGTCAAAGGCTTCCGAGATGTCATCCCGGCGACCGACACAGAGAGAGGACACTGGATGTAGGAGGATTGCCACTGCTGGAGGAGCTCAGGGCCGATGTAGCTGAGTATGTGCAATGCTCTCACCCCCTCCAACAAAATCAGTCACCTGGGCCTGGAGGCCCAGCCAAGCCCCCTGCTCGGCCAGCCTTCAGACTCAGGTGAGCCCCCTGCTCGACTGGGCCTCCAGGCCGAGTCGGCGCCTGCTGGCAAAATTTTGAATGGAAAATGTTTTGCCAAATTTTCCATTTCGGCCGAAACTGAAAGCACCATTTTTGGTCGATAATTTCGGTGGCTGAAATTTCGGTGCATCTCTAATAGGAACTCGTACAGTCCATTTAGTGAGTTATTATACCTATACCTTTCTTGCAGAACCACTGGCCTGGCTTTCCACTTGAGATAGATGTGAAGTGCCAGAAAACACGAATTCCAGTTAAGCGTATCTGTCTTAAGAATGAAGTCTGTAGCCATGTAGGATAAAAATATGAATTTGAAGCTGGATATTGCATAAAAAGGGGGAAAACTAAGCTGATTTAATGGCCTTTTCTTTGCAGGGGCAAACTGCTCACTCCAAGAAAGCAAATGAACAGTTTATAGTGAATTCGCTGTCAATCATTTGAATTAAAATTATTATGACACGGAAGTGCACGTAGGATAAAATAGCAATTTTGCATATAGATTGTTGTTCTGATATGTTAAAAATTAAAATGATTTTATTCCATGCTGCTTTTATCCCATCTTCCAACCTGAGTTGATTTGCTTAACTCTTTAAAGTCATTACCTGGAATTGTAGCTTTACTTACTTACGAATTGCCTGCTCTCTGAATAGCCGAATGGCCCCGAAATGTCCCCGTTCGCAGAATTTCAGTGTCCGGGTTACATTTCGGCGACATTTCGGATCTCTCTGAATAACCCCCATAGTTTTTTAAATTTATTAATACAGCACTATTATTCACTTTTTAATTATAATTTGAACAATGATGCTGTACTAACAAAAAATGCCGTTTTCTCAGATTTAGCTAAAAATCTTGTATTTTCTAAGAAAGATACAGTAGCAAGTTCCCATTTCTACTTTTTTTTAACAAGCATACCCCTTAGAATATATAACCGTAAAGGCTTGGATGATAAAATGTGAAAAAAAATTACTTTACACTCTGTAGAAGATTGAAATTTTAATGGAAATACACATTTCTTCTACATTTTTTGTTATATCATTCTGGCGGGATATGACGTATACATATAATAATGATATATCATGAATCTGCTGAGCGTGCCGGAACAAAGGAAATATAATTTGTAATGGGTCATACAATAAAACATGACTTCAAATCGTGTTTAAACATGATGAGCAAAAACATGTAAAAATGAGCTCAGCAGTGAAGGGGTTAAATCAACAAAAATATAAAAAAAAATGACCCCGAATAATAATAAAAGTACTGCAAAAATAAGAATTAGTGTTTCATGCTCAACTCCCATCAGGAGGAGCTACACAACTCCAGTGGTGTATTTAGGTTTTGTGCTGCCCTAGGCCTGACTAAACTCATGCACCCCCTAATTTAAATTTGAGGCACCCCTTCCTGTCAAGGGCACACCTCTTCCTGGTTAAAACCCACCCTTCCTCTTTAAGCTCCGCCTTTTCCTCTCTTTATATTAAAAGTGGATACCAAGTGCCTACTTGTATATTTTGTATACCATTTCAAATGTATCTATTGAGATAAATAAAATTATGAAATGTTTAACCACTTGGCTCCAAGTGCACCTCCTGTACTACGGACACACTGAGCGCGTCCTAGCACAGGAAGCAGCAATCAGCCGGGAAGATAGATGTCATCGCGGTGGCGCAATGTCATCTATTTCAGGCGCCCCCCGCGAGTGCGGAGGAGGTGCCTGAAAGGAAGGGGCGGGTCCTCCGGACCTCTCTCCCTCCCGATCGCGGGGGACCAAAGGCTGAAGGCAGGCACGGTTTGGAAGGGCACAGCCTGCCCTTCCAAACCGTGCCTGCCTTTAACCCCTTGGGTGCAGTGGTGTATTTAGGTTTTGTGCTGCCCTAGGCCTGAATAAACTCGTGCACCCCCTAATTTAAATTTGAGGCACCCCTTCCTGTCAAGGGCACACCTCTTCCTGCTTAATCCCCACCCTTCCTCTACAAGTGCCTACTTGTATATTTTGTATACCATTTCAAATGTATCTATTGAGATAAATAGAATTATGAAATGTTTAAATTCAAGCATTTTTACGAAGAACAGCCACGCATGTCAAGTATACTGGATCACAGCCGCTCTAATTGGTTGAACAATAAAATCCACAGAAACGTGCACTGCATATGAGCGTATCACAGAGTTGCACAGCAATAAAACTCACAGTAATGTGCAGTGTGTATGAGCGTATCCCAGAGCTCCAGTGCAATAAAACTCACAGTAATATGCAGTGTTTATCACAGAATCCACAGCAATAAAACTCCCAGCAACGCAATGTGCGGTGTGTGTGTCAGCGTATCAGAATTCGCAGCAAAAAAACTCACAGCAATGCAATGTGTGGTGTGTGTCAGCGTATCAGAATCCACAGCAATAAAACTCATAGCAATGCAATGTGCAGTGTGTATGAGTGCATCAGAATCCACTGCAATAAAACTCCCAGCAAACCGAGTGAATATGAGCACACAGCAATTATTTATTCTATATTTACCGGCCTCCGTCCGCGGTAGGGCTGTGTGCAGAGTCAGCAGGGACTGTGTACGGACTCAGCAGGAGGTCCCTCCAGGCCACGTTAGGATCACGGCTGTGCCTGTGCGTGGAGCCATCTTGTCAGCAGTGGGGTGCCACTGCCAGAGGGTGCACCATGGCTTTGCTTCCCTTCCCGGTGGGTGTTCAGTCCAGAATAGAGTGTCCGTGTTAACAAAAGGGCGGGCAGCTGCGTGCGTGCGCGTCATGTGGTTCAGCCAGTCAGGTGGTACTGAGACTCAGTACCACCTGACTGGCCGGACCGCTGACCTGCACGCATGCAGCCTCCGTCCCTTTCTTTAACACGGACGCTCACTCTATTTCGGACTGGACACCCACTGCTGCCGTGAACTGCTGGACCGTCTGCAATCTAGCATGGAATCTGGGCCCCCCCTAACCCGGCTGAGTGTAGTAGAGGTAACATCACTGCCAGGGGCGTACCTATAACATTTGGCACCCGGGGCGGATCCTGTATTTGACCCCCCCCCAAAACTTTAAAATGTAAAAAAAATTAATTTAAAAAAAAAAAAAAAAAAATCACACGCACTCTTTAAATGTTTTCAAAAACATTTTTAGTTATAGCATTGTGGCAGGACATGATGTATACATATATTAATGATATATTATGAATCTGCCGATAGTGGATCATGTGTCCTCTGTGCTGTGCAATAAGAGGCAAGTGTAGATTTTTTTTAAGAATTTTTATTTTTAAGTGATTTTGCAAACTCACAACATATCAATCCTCATGCTATGAACAAAAGTACACATGTGGCTTGTTTTGTTGATGGGAGTTGTGTGTGTTGGGGTGGCTTGTTTTGTGTGATAGGAGTTGTGTGTTGGTGGCTGGGTTGTGGGATGGGGTTGTGGGTTGGTTGGTTTTGTGTGATGGAGTTGTATGGTTGGCTGGTTTTATGTGATGGGAGTTGTATGTGGGTGGCTGGTTTTGTGTGATGGGAGTTGTGTGTGTGGGTGGCTGGCTGGTTTTGTGTGGTGGGAGTTGTGTGTGGCTGGTTTTGTGTGATGGGAGTTGTGTGTATGTGCTGGGTGGCTGGTTTTGTGGATTGGAGTTGTGTGTGTGTGTGTGTGTGTGTGTGTGTGCTGGGTGGTTGGTTTTGTGGATTGGAGTTGCTGAGCAGAGAATGGGTGTGTGTTTTGCAGGTATAAGATGCTGCTATGGTATTTTCTATTTACTTTTCCAGTTTTTTAAGACTCCCTCTTCCCTGTCTACCCTGGGCTGCCTATTCACTGGTAATGCAGTGAATGCAGCCTGGCCCCCTCTATGCAGGACCTCACCAAGAGCCAGGCAGCTCAATGACAAATTTCTGATCACTGCAGTGCTGGTTAAGGAAAGGTCCACTTTAAACAGCAGTAAGCAGACAGGACTTCATATTCTGCTGATACCCCCCCCCCTTTACCTGACATTTACTGTCATCTTCTCTCTCTGCACACAAATCACATCCCCCTCTCCTAGAGCTGCTGCGGGGCAGGGGAGGAGCTATGGAGGGAGGAGAGGGGGATTTTTATTCTATTCGATTTTATTCCTTATGCAAACGCCCTGCTCCGCTGCTCGTTGTTTGAGAACACAGCTCAAAGCTGACACACAGTGACAGTGGCACTTCCTAGTACCCCCTAATGACACCCCAATAATCACTGGTACCTGGGGCGGCCCACCCCCGCCACTCCCCTAAGTACACCACTGCTCTGTGATATGCTCACACACAAGTTTGATGAACTGCTAGCAAGTACGGTGCTGTTTGAAGGCAGTGCAAATCCCCATAGAGAAACAATGGTTAATCTATTCAGAGAACACCAAACAGCAGAGAAATGGCAGTGAAATGCCCTGATGTTCAGTGGTTTCAATCAGCAGGTTTATTCAGGCAAACCCCATAGGTTTCAATGTTAAAAATATTCCCGTTTTTATGCAATATCTAATAAACCATTTATCATTTTAATCTGCAATAAAAAGTCTTTATTTATTGATTTTTTTTTAGTACCTTATAGTCATTTTTCTGATTTTTTTGGCAAAATCCCCCCCCTTTTTAATAGCGGTTCTTCTTTTTTCTGTAACAGAACTTTTTATTATCAAACATGGGATCTCATATGTAAATTCCAGACATTTTCGTTCAGTAGTTTTTTTGAAAACCGCAGGCCATGGGTTTGCGGTGGCGGCATTCAGCGGCCGACTCCCTGCACTTTGGGGACTCTGCGGTGAATTGTGAATTCACTGCAGGGTGTGGAAATTTTATTCCCTGAAGTGCAGGGAACTACAGAACACCAAAATTTGGTCATTTCGGTGCTCTGTGAGTAACCCATTTAGTGGTGAGGTTTTTGCTGCCCCCTGGAAAGTGAAAGCCTAGGCCTTGCCTACCCAGGACATACTTGAAAATGAGTGAAATCTCAATGTATCCTTCCTGGTAAAATACTTTGCAAAAGTAAAAAAAAGCCTAGTGGAGAGCCCAGGAACTGCAGCAGTGCAGTGAATAAATTACCATAATTTAAACCTGTTGATGGGGGGGCAAGTTCCCCCCCCTTACCCCATGCTGCGGACGCCCTTGGGCCTTTGCCCTACCAGTTGCAAATAATAATTAAAATTATAATAATTTATTAATAATTAAACAGTATTATTACCATACTAAAACGTTTTCCAGCCTCCACTTGTGCCATGTTAAAAAATGTGAATCTTTAATGAGCACCTATTATCATGCAGTAAAAAAAAGGTTTTGTTCTATAATTCTTTCATTACAGTGTTGGAAGAGATAGTTATGAGGCCATTTTCACAATATTTTGCACAGCAGCAGGGGAACTTTATGGAGTCTGGAAGAAACTTTTGCTTCTTCCCAGGGTGGAAAAAATCCTAAGAACATTACAAAACAAAACTTTATCTGTCATGAACAACACGGGAGATAGTAGGGCCTACTACTACTACTATGGGTGTTAAACCAGAAGATAATTCATAAAGCAAAAATTTGTTAAAACATACAAGGTAACGTGCTTTATCGAGCGACCAGAGGTTCAAGAGTGCAGGACGTGTGGAAGGATCAGAGGGGGACTGGCCTAAATATGTGGTGACTGTATTATCAGTCTGACTTTTGCATTTTTACTAAATGTTGCTTTGCCATTTATCTTTCCATTTGGTTTTCCATTATTTTAGCTATTTCACACCCATGGGACGTACTATTTCATGTGTTGATCTTGATATATTAATAAAAACCTGGAGGACTGTTTATAGGTAGTAAAGGTCCATTAACCCTTTCCTGCCACAGGGTGTACCATGATGTCCGTGGAGTGGGTGGACTTTGAAGATGTACTAGTACGCCCCATTGACTTCCATGGACTGCCTAGGCCCCACCTTGCAGTCAGCCCGTGACGTTTGCTGTAGGCTGCTGCGAGACAGACTGAACTCTGGCTGTCCGTCCCCCTTCAGCCAATGACACTTGTCTTGTGTCAGCGGCTAGGCGGGCTGAAGGAGGCGCCCGTTGAAGAGGCCGGCGTGAACCCCCTCCCGCCGTGCACCACTCGTCCAGCGTTTATGGGTTAATTATCTTTTATGAGATAAAAAGTAAAATAAAAACATACACTTTCAGCACTTCTTTAGGACATATTTAGTGAAAATAGACATTACATATGCAGCAGGTGCCAAGAAAAGGGATATCTTTGATCTCTGGAAGTAGAGGTATACATTTCTGACTCCTTTTTGACCCTAGTTGCCTGAAAGAAATTCTCCAGGAACAAAATTCAATGATCAGTGCCACATTGTGTTCACCCAAATAAAACCTCTCCGCCTTTTTGAAGACTGGTACTTTGAACGTGGGCATTGCGTCAGAGTGAACACACGCGGCAGTGGCGGTAACGCAAGGACATGGCACGCTCCACAACTTCTTTTGATGAGTTACTTTAATCAAGAGCTGGCTTTAGGTGCTACAGTAATAATATGAAATCTCGGCAACACTGAATTTAATTAACAAATTTGCAATAACATTGCTACATTATAATATCCTCAAAACGATGAGTCACTGAGGAGGGTGTGGTAGAAGGAAATTAAGAAAATCATTCTTCCTTTTTATCTAGCCATCGAAAAAGTTGTATCTAAACTTAAACGCCTCTGGACCGAATTTAAAGACCTCCAAATTTTGAAAACTTTGGAAAGTATTTGTGACAGTAATTTGCTCGAGAGTTATAGGAGTTATAGTTGAAAGTATTTTGTAAGCAAGAAGCCTCTAATTGTAAGACAAGCATAATACTGAGACCAGCTAAACATAGCCCTTAACCGCTTCCCTACTGTGCACCTTTTCTTAAAAAAAAATTATTATAACATATTTGAGACATGATATTCGCAGTTAACCCCTTACAGCCAGGCAGGTTGTGCCGGCTGCTGTGGTGGGCACGTTTACACTGCTGACATGTCATTCATTGGCTGCAGCGAATGACGTGTGCCAGCTCGTGGCCCATAGATGCTAGTGGGTTGTGCTATGCTGCCTAGCAGCATTAAGGCCCGTGAAAGGGTTAAGCAATATAGGGTAAAATAACAATTTTGCACAGGGATTTTTATTCCGAGGTAGTGAAAAGATTTAAATAATGTAACTTTGCACATTTTTAATTTCTCATGTAATCTTTATCCTTTACAGGAATATTGCGGGGATGAAAGGCCCTAAACTCTAGATGGTGTCCCTTATTTTTCACAATGTCATGCTGGGTCTGCATTATCAGAAATAAATAGTTACCGACTCCCTAATGTGGTAAAGTAAAGAGGATTTTATTCCACAGTGAGCAGCAAAAGCAATGTTTCGACACAGTGGTCTTTGTCAAGACTTGACAAAGACCACTGTGTCGAAACGTTGTCTTTTGCTGCTCACTGTGGAATAAAATTCTCTTTACTTTACCACATTAGGGAGTCAGTAACTATTTATTTCTGAAGTATTCTGGAATTGGTAGCGTGTCCACGCCAACTGGTCGATTTTTATGCTGGGTGCAACATATTCTTGACTTAGGGTCTGCAATATCAGTATACAGGCAGAAATGGCCTTCATGTCAATCACAGTAAATGTGTTAAAGATAAATAAAAATGGCAAGATCGCCTGCTTATGATCACAATGAAATTATTAGCAATGCAGCTATTAAAAATATACTAGTCCAATATAAAAATAATAGTATGTGGCATAATGCTTGTGTAAGGAAATTACAGTAACACCTTGTAGCTGTGCTGTACAGGGACTATACAGTCATTATAACCTTCTGAATTATAACCATGTGAAGCAGTGAGCAACCCAAGAGCTCTCCCTGTATTGTGCCCTCTCTCTGGCTGTTGTAATGCAGCAGTAAAGTTTGCTGAGCTTTTTGCTACAGGGAGAGTGGAGTCTGCTCTTTGTAGAGCTCAAAGAATATAATTTATCCCCAGAGGAGCATGCTAATTTTTGATTAACATATTTGTAATTAAAAGGGTTTAAATGCCAATTTTTGTATACTGTATATACTGTACTTGTTTTAAAATGAGATCACGTTTACATGGTTTTTGGTAGTGACAGGGTTAAACCTCTAAAAACCCATCCCTAAGGCCTCTGAATTCCCAAATCTAAATCCATTATTCCCTTGGGTATACTGGACGGGTTAGTTACACTGTGGTACCCTGCATCGTTATAATACCTGGTACAGCAATTTAGCCTGTACCCTTATGGCACTCATCATTATAAACTGGTCTATAATGGGGCATGGTCCTTTCAATTGGCCATGTTAAAGTTTCACTGCCTTGAGGTTTTAAAGTTGATATTTTTAAAGTGAATCTCCTATGTGCCTAAATTTCCCTTGTGCCTTCATAAATAAACTCTGTTCCTGTTCATCTGTTTTCCGATGCGGCAGCCTCGTCCCCTGGCATCGAGGCTCAGGAAGTTTTATAAGCGAGACCATTAAAAGCAAAGATTTATTTGCAAGCCAATAGTTATCACTAACAGCAAAAAGGCATGATAGCTGCATTAACGTCCACGAACGCAACCCGGACTTCATTTCAAAAGAAGAAAAGATGATATATATATATATATATATATACACACAGCATGTGTAAGAACATACAGGAAAAAGCCTGGTAAAATGTTCCACTAGATATAAAATAAAAGAATTGGCATATTTGGTAATATTTTCACAGGAATCGTAATTTTTGCGAGCAGCGAGCTTTTGGCAGGTGATCCCTTTATCAGGTCTGAAGCAAGAGTGACCACAATGAAGCGTGCGAGTCAAACCTCGGCTGCAAAGTAGAGATTAAACACTAGAGCAGATAATATTCTGGTTTAAGCGCATTGAATAAAATAAAAAATAATGAAAATCTAACCAGCCATGACAGCGATACGGCCAAACGGAAAACTAATACGTGTACACACACTTGTAGAACTAGACAGATACACTCACAGGAAATATGTCAACGCGTTCTTCCAGTTCCCCTCCTGAAGGGAACATGTTAAGTGTGTGATCAGTTGGGGTGAAGTGGAGCAATTAAGCAGCAATTTCCTGGGGGCCTCTTGGGGATTATTTCTCTCTTGAGCCAACCAGTGATAGGTACAAGTGGCACTTAGACATCGAGAGTAGGGAAACCCGACCACTTGAATGTTGCAGCGGGGCAAGAGAACGCAATCACATTCACGTCCGCATCCGTAAACCTAAACATCCCAAGCACTGCTTCAGCGGCTGCAAAACAAGATGCGGCCCGGTTATCTGCTAATCCTGACTGAGCCACAAGTCTGTCTTCATCGAGGCTCGGATTTAGATGTAATATGTGGTTATTCGAGACACGGCTGTGAAGTGAACGCGGCGATCACGCCAGAATGTCCGTTCTAGCTCTGTGAGTCTGTCAAACACACTTATTTCAACGTGGTTGGATGTACTGGGAGCTAACGCGCTGGAACAATGCACTCGAATTTCATATTTCACACGTTTAAACTAAAAGTCATCCACCTCGTAGCAACAAGCTACCTCGTCTTGCACTTTGGGGTATTGCAACACTCACTTGTATCTCCTGTGGTTAACAAAGAAAATCTAGGAGGGATAAACACATCTATCTCCATGGCATGTGTCTAGTAGGGCTGTTACAAGGTACCACTACCCACCACTACTAATGCCGCACGTCACGTTAAGACCATTATCAACAATTAGCATCACACCAGATGAGAAAGACTGGAATGTGAAGGGTTCCCAGGGCCGAGCTCCTCGGCGTGTAGAGGTCCAGGCATTGCCTGTCTCTGTTACTCACGCCTGAGTTCCCATAACAGCAAGAGGAATCCAGCACGCCAGTTAGCACGCTAGCTAGTCCGTGCGCAAGTCAGAAAGAAAAATGTAAAAAGCAAGAAGGCAAGACCGATATCTCATCTGTCCCAGTGGGAGAAGAACTCAGCCTTTTCAGATCCAGTGCTAAATTAAGGACCTGCATGAGTCACTCAAACCCCTACAGAATCCCTTTCACAGCTGCCGTGCTTAGAGTCCCCTACATTTCCATGGAAGGTGGTGAAGAGTTGTTGGCAAATAGCAAGTGATTTGTTATTGCTATAATACAAGGCAAGTCCATTCATCTAGTGCTCATTTAGGGAAACACCACTGGCTACATTAACGGCATACTGACTTGGTTTACACAATTATTTACTTGAGAAGGCAGTATCTAGGTTGGTAGATACCATCTGGGAACTGCTGTCTCCAGGATGAGTAGTAGTGGGAATGGGTTAATGTTATTCATCCATATTACATAATGTGCACTGCTGTGCCTTTGCAACCTCTTATAATATCAGAGCTGCCACTTGGAGATCTTGGGACCCCCTAATCAAGCATTCAAGAGCTCCCCAGCATCAAAAAACATTCGCCATCTGGCCGATGCCGCAGCTCACACGTCATGCCAACTCTTCCTGGCAGTCCTGCTCTTCCACTTGCCCAGTCCAGGCCTTGACAGCTGAGTGTGACCTAGACCCAACCACTTTTTATTGGCCAACATCCCCTACTTCGCTGCGCCATTCTTTAACACAGGACTGGAGACTACAATTCCTTATCAAGTGGTCTATGTCTGGGTCTTCATTACCCAACGGACCAGGGACTCCTCCTGAGGATTTATATTGTTACCTCTTAATGGTGGATCTGCATACAATTTAAATCTATATATTTATTTCATTAATGGCACTGCCCAGAGGTAAATTTTATTTAGTGACCGGTTTCTGAAATAACTGTTGAGCTGACAGTTTCTAACCGCTAATGAGAGCCGGAATTCACTTGAAGAATGGAGACAGGAGGCAGTACTTGGCTGTACTTGATAATTGCCAGCCATTTAAAGCACTGCTCAAGTACCTTCAGCAAAATGTGACAATTAACATAGTTTAAGTCTTCTTTCGTTAAACCACTAAGTTGCTGAATTTGCAATTGGATGAATCTAGTCGGGCGGTGCGCACTGTCCATAACTCTATAAGAGTGATTAAGAATATCTTGATATTTTACATTCGGTTTTTATCAAAAATCTCCTTTAGATTTTTATGTTTACTCCAAAAGAGTTTCCATTAGTTAGGGCTAGAAGACATCAAGAATACTCTGTTATTCTGTTGCTAATGGAAATAACTTTGGACCTTGATTTGTTCAACACCAGATGCTCTCTTTTAATATTGCTTAGGTTGCCATAGTAGCTTATTCAGTGGATAAAGAAAAACAAAAAAGACCTCATGTAGAACTACATGCTTAAATGACCCTTAGAGAGGATTATATGGGTCCAATATGTCTTATAAGCGTGTCTTGGAAACACAATGGCAATAGTTTCAGGGATATCAAAGCTGGTCGGAGGTTTTCCTCCATGAGCAATAACTGTTTACACTGCCTGGCCAAAAAAAGTCTCAAACTCTAATATTTGGCTGAGTCGCCTTTTGCTGTGATTCCGGCACGCATTCCCTGTGGCATCGTTTCAATAAACTCATGCAATGTCACAGCAATTATTTCTGTCCAGAGTCGCATTAATTTGTGGCCAAGATCTTGTATTGATGATGGGAGAGTCGGACGCTGTGTAAAGTCTTCTCCAGCACATTATCCCAAAGATTCTCAATGGGGTTAAGGTCTGGACTGTGCGGTGGCCAATCCATGTGTGAACATGATGTCTCATGGTCCCTGAACCACTCTCGCGGAATTTGAGCCCAATGAATCCTGGCTTTGCCATCTTGGAATATGTCCGCGCCATCAGGGAAGAAAAAAAACAAAAATTGATGGAAAAACCTGCTCATTCAGTATATTTAGGGAGTCACATGACCTCATTTTTTGACAGATTAAACACATTTATTGCTGCAGTAATTATGCAATGGAAGGCTCGCACCTATTTGCTTACTTAAATCCAGGTGGAGACCATTTTTTTAGCTAAGCAGTGTATCTTGGTAGGGTTACGTGGCACACACTAAACTTTACATACTCTACCTTAAATTCATCCAACATATGTATGGGTTTTACTAACATATAAATTTAGGCTAAAGAGTTTTGTGTAGAAAAAAAAGGTGAAAATGACCTAACAAAATTAAGGTTTTGTATTGTCCTTCATCCCTTTCAGAGACAATATAGATGGAATTAAATTTGACATACAATAAAGCATCCTTTATCATTCTGTACTTAATTTAAGGTTGGAAATATCAATGTAGATTCCGAAATACCTTTTATTAATCACATGCAATTGTTATGCAAAGCACATGATAAAAAGAAGGTCATACAGACAGTTAATAAGAATTCTTAAGGACTTGAACTCCACGACATATGGTAAGCCCAAATCCCAATATTTATCTCAGTCATTTTGGGATTTTTGCCCTTGGAACTCTATAACAGTGGTGTCAAACTTCAGCCCCTCCCCCAGGTGTTGATGGCCTCCAATTCCCAGGAATCTTTGCCCAGAGAATTATGGGAGGTGCAGTTCAGCGACATCGGGGTGGGGAGGAGGATTTGACATCCCTGCTCTATACATTGTAAGTGTGCAGAGTTACTTCAGTTGCACTTCTTCCAGTGACTGCACACTGCGGCATCAGTTTCAATCTTCTTAATCAACAAGATAAGGATCCAATTCTGCAAACAGCTTGGAAAAAATTCCAATTCTGTACAGCTTGGAAAAAAGACGAGACAGAGGAGATATGATAGAAACATTTAAATACGTAAAGGGAATCCACAAGGTAGAGGAAGGGACTATATTTAAAAGGAAACAAAGTAGCAAAACAAGAGGACATAGTCTTAGATTAGAGGGGCAAAGGTTTAAAAGTAACATCAGAAAGCATTATTTTACTGAGAGGGTGGTGGATACATGGAACAGTCTTCCAGTTGAAGTGGTAGAGGCCAAAACAGTAATTGAATTTAAGCAGGCATGGGATAGGCATAAGGCTATCCTAAATAAACGATAAATCCAGGTAAAGTATCCATGTAATTGGGCAGACTAGATGGGCCGAAAGGTTCTTATCTGTCGACATTTTTCTATGTTTCTATGTTTCTAACAGCACAACACATGGATAACACTCAAGTCTTAAATTATGGTGCAAATACTAATTCCGGTCGTGACTTTTTTTTTATCTAGGAAGTATAGTTGGTGCAAACTCCCATGCTAATAATGTAACACTTTATTTAGGAGGAAGTAAACCCCTTGGATCACTGTGTCCATTACTCGGACTTATAGGGAATTTACGCTGATTTGGCTGGTACCCCTACATGCTTAGGGTACATAGAGGAGGTCAGTTAACTCTTCGAAGTACAGGTCAATCCCCAGATTTGGACAGGGCGACGAGACGCTAAAGAAAACTTAAATATTCAGTCCAACATGAAGCACAGAAACAGAAAGTCTGTCAACATAGCAACATTGAAGTCTTTGAAACAGGAAGACGTTTCCTCCTACACTTCACAACACAAAGTCATCAGGGACACGCACTTTACTGTCCTTTGTATGACAGATAAAGATTTTTAACAGAGAAAGGAAAACACAGTTCCTTTATTGGCAAACAAAGCAAAACCACGGTGCAGGGAGCAGGCTATGTATGCGTTATCGCCAGATGAGACAGAGCTCCAGTGTATTAAAATACAGAAAAAATTACAGCGCAAAGAGGCTACAATACAGAAAAAACAAGCAATGTTCAATTTTAATTTAAAGTAACTATCACCTGGGCACGGTCTTACCGCAACAATAGTTACTATACATAAAGGGCCCTATTACAATCTTCGCGCAAACGTTTGCGCTGGCGCAAAACCGTATTAACGCAAGGGGTAAAACCCTTTGCGCTGAACGTTGTATTACATTGTCAGCGCAACAAACACACGTAATCGTCTACCTCGTGTGAACCTGCGCGAATCCTGCGCGAGCGTACTTTACTGCGCACGTCCTATACATAACAAATGCGTTTGTGCGCTGGTACGCGGATGGCATTACAATCTATGCGCAGGAATTAACGCATAGACGTTGCGCGCATAATTTTAGCAACTCCTAAAAGCTGGTGTTAATGACAAATTCTAACAACTTGGCCGAAACAAATACACCAGCCAAAAAAGTCCCCCAGTCTCTCCCTGAGGATCACTGTGCCGACCTGCCGGATTTCGTGAGGCAAGATCCGGCAGGTCATGTGCCCGGCGTCGTCTGCCTCAATGGAGTCCTATGGACTCCATCGAGTGGATGCTCGTGGCTACACTTAGCGCTGCCGCAGGCATACTGGGGCTTAGCGCCCGATAACGATGCAGGCAGCTTTTTTAGCACCTGCATTGTAATATCACGCTAAAATGGGGATGCAAAGGAGAAACCTGTAGGCGCAGGATTTTCTCCTTTGCGTTCCTGTTTTAGTGTCATCAATGTAATGATGCCCTAAGGGTCACATGGGTGGGGGGGTTAGATGTCGTAAAAAGTGAGAGTTAAATGGTATGTTCAAAATGGGAAAATAAATACATTTTTGACATACCATTTAACTCTCTCTTTTTACGACATCTATCCCCCGCACCCGTGTAACCCTTAATGTCTTAATGTTCAATTCTAGGATACTGATTAGTATAGCATCCAGACCTGAAGAAGAGAGATACATTTAAAAGACAAGCTTTCGAGAATATAACGTCAGTCCAATAAAAAAGGTATCACCACGTACTGCTATACCCGTGATTTTGGCTTCTGAACTAACATGGCCTATCTAATCTATATATATATATATATATATATATATATATATATATATATATATATATAATTACAAATGAACACAGCAAGAATTTCCTAGTATGTGGTTTGTCTTAGATGGAGAATGACCCTGCATCACCTAAGCCCCCCAATGACATCAGCTGTCAGTCATGATGGATGACATGGTAGGCAGGCGTATACGTGTGTAATGTGCAACAGATGCCTCTGTAAAGTCACTTTGCATGCAAGAGAGATGAGCAAGACCTCCATGACATTCTTCCTCCATGGAGGTCTATTTTGTATTCCTCACACACATAACCAAGAATACAACCGTGATATCAGTCTTGGAAAGATAAGACCACCAGTAATCACCACGGAGAAAGTGATGACAGTGTAGTCAATATTATCCCACTCTCACTCACCCAGGAACATATTTGAGCGTTGCGGCTCAGTGTATCATCTCTGCGTATTTGTGCGCAAATATTATTTAACCGAGGACACTGCCAGCTTAACGGCACAGTAGAATACATGTGGGGTTATATTATATAATAAATTATCTATGCATAACAACCTGTTTGTTTTCCTGCTACCTACCGAAGCTTGAAGCTCTGCGTCCTCGCAGGCATTAATGAAACCTGTCGTGTAGTTGTAATGCCTGCTACACGAGCCACACCAGAGAGCTCTGTGGGGAAAGTTACATTCGTATGGGCGCTTTGATGTAGCGGCTGCTGAAAAATACACTGGAAAAACGTCCAGTCAAGCACAATTTAAATTTAAAAAATAAAAAATAAAAATTGTATCCACTACTGGGTACAGGAAAAAGCATAGCTACAGAATATATAATTAAAAAGCGCAATAGTGTTAAGCAGACAGCCTTGTGTTACATTTAATACTCGACCAGCTAAGCTTATGAATAGGTACTCGCTGGAGTGCGAAACACGGTAGTAGCTTGTCTGATTAACAATAACACATTTTACATTTCGATTTCTGTTACTTTTTCATTTTTTACCTGAACCCGGTGACACAAAGACTTTTTATAGTCTCGGTTAATGCAGGAAAGGATTTTAGCATTTTATTCCAAGCACTATTAAGGAGTTATTCAGAAAGCACCGAAATGTCGCCGACATTTCGTTGCTCTCTCATTCCCAGCAGTTCTCTGCACTTCAGGGAATCAAAGTTCCCCACCCTGCGGTGAATTCAACATGGGTCCCCAGAGTGCAGGGAAAACCCGCCTCAATCCCGTCGAACACCCGCCGAAAACCCACTGAAAAGCTGTCGGAACCGCTGGAAAAAACACACCGAACACGCCGGAAAAAGCCGACGGGCCGCCGATCACATCGCAGATCAGTCGCTGGAAAAAGCCAACAAGCTGACGAACGGGGTAAATAAAAAAAAAACAGTACACTTGAAATTTTCAAAATTTAAACGCTGTTTGTAAAAAAACTACGGAACAAAAATGCCTGAAATTTAGATATAATGTCCTATGAATGATAATAAAAAGGTCTGTTACAGAAAAAAAACACTATTAAATAGAAAACAGAAAAAAAAAGAAAAAAAATCCCGAAAAATGCCTGAAAGATCCTAAAAAAATCTATAGAGCCTTTTTACTGAAGAATAAAATAATAAACATTTTATTAGCTGTTGCATAAAAACGGGAATATTTTTAACATTGAAGCCTATGGGATTAGCCTGAATAAACCTGCCGAATGAAAACAGCGATCAGCAGGGCATTTCGGCAACTTTTCACAGCTGTTCGATGTTCTCTGAATAGACTAACCAATGCTTCTCTATGGGGGATTTCACTGCCTTCAAACAGGCACCGAACATTTCAGGGCCTGATCGGCTCTCTCTGAATAACCCCGTTAAAAAAATCCAAATTTAAATGTATCTGCTACATGATGGCTCCCTGCTACATGATGTGTGCAGTGGAACACTCTAGCCACCATGACCATTTAATGATTTTTAATCCCTGGCGGTCAGATTTTTTTCAATATTTATAGTCTCAAAGCGGTACAATTTTTTTTGCATGGAAATTTGTCGTTTTATATTGTAGTACCTGGAATCCTTAGTAATAACTCACTGGAATCTGTCCAAACATGAGTCTAGCACACGGAGTCAGATAAAGTTTGAAACATGAATGATTAATATATATCTCAATATTAAGTGACAATAACATGTGCGGTAACTAAAATTCAAAGTACTATCAACTCCTTTATGGTACATGGTTCTAATGGCCACAATTCATTCAATACAGCCCTTAGTCATATATAGGGCAGGTCATAAAAAAATAGTAAAAAGGAAGAATTACAGCAACAACAAAAATAAATAAATCAGGTATTAGTTTGCACATGCTAGTCGCTAGGGATGAGCTGTTCGGTTCGATCAGTTCGGAGTTCGACTCGAACATTGGCAGTTCGAAAGTTCACGAACTTCAAACTTTTTGGCATGTCCGGTTCGAGTTCGAATTTTTTTTTTTTTAAAAAAAGTATAAAAAATGCTTTAAAAAATACAAAAAAATCTAGAAGTAAAGAGACTCTTTACTGCAGAATATTATAAGCAACGGTTTATTAGATATTGAATTAAAAAACTACCTAATGTCTAGGTGCAAAGATTCTCACCTCTAAATGACCTGTGATTACAGCAGGGCGTAAACACTAAACAGGTGTTAGTGTTTGGAAATAACATGTGCTTCTAATTAGTCTGGCCTCATGAATTTGATACATTGCCTGCAGACTGGGTGTGGCTGCACATGTATGAACAAACACTGTGCTTGTTCTGAATTCGAAGAAGTGTTCATTTCTACTATATGATCCTCTGATATGCTGTTTAACCCCTTAAGGACCAGGGCTCTGTAAAGCCAATCATTAATGATGTAGATGTTACATCATTTGTCATCAAGGGCTTAATAAAATCTTTATCACACTCCTTAGATTTAAACGTAATATTCCAGTATTTGTATGTCATGTACCTCTCCCGAAGGGCCTATGTGAGCATACAATTATTATTGTGTTAGATTACAAATCCGCCACTTCACAGGCAGGTTATGGGGACCTCCTAGGCATGATATTTGAAGGAATTTTTCGTTTTTATTCTTAACCTTTATTTCATGGAAAACTCACTGTTCCTTTAAAAACTTTTTTTTTTTACTTTTTGGCTTTGTTTCCTGCCCCCCAGGGCACTACCCGGACCCCCATACACCTTTTATGGCAAATATCTTGCATATTTGCCCTCTTGGAGGGCACTCTAAAAATAAAACTTTTGAGTCCCATTGACTTACAGTGAGTTCGGTTCGAGTTCGAGTTCGAACTCGAACTTTTGAAATTTTTCGAGTTTGAATGTGAACCGAACACGGGGGTGTTCGGCTCATCCCTACTAGTCGCTTGAAGTATGAAAAGGATGAGCAAATGGTTAACATCTCTATATTAAACAAGCTGAGTTTAGTTGAGAGCCAAATGAGACCTTGGTTGTTGTATTTAAAGCAGGGTGGGACCTTACTCCTGTGTCCAGGACCTTGGCATATATTTTGGTTTCTCCATGTCCTCTTGGTAGAGAATTAGTTGTAGATTCCTTATTTGTTCCCCTCTATGCATTTACTAAGAATGGATTAGTCCACTCTCCCGTCTAACTCGCGTAGTTAGTTTAGCCCAGTTCCATTTCCTGTGCAGCAAAACGTCCCTTCCTTCATTCTATTCATGGTGGCTTGTGGGTAGCATCCTGTTTATACTGGGCAGATACATTCTGTTTTACCTTCCTCCTGTTGCAAAGCACCACTACAGAGACGCTTTCTCTACCCATCTTCCTCCCATGACAAAGCACTACGGAGAATCTATATCCATTTTCCTCCCAAACCAAAGCATACTTCAGAGAAGCTCTATCTAACTAATCTCACATTGTGGTTTCTTTTTTGTTATAGACTTTATTTTTCAGCAGCATCAGATCAAAATCACATAGGGTACAAAAAGAAGAAAGGAGGGGGGGACAAACAAATCAAGTAAAAAATATCAAACAAAGCTGATGTTAAACAGAGTATCCCCCCACCCGATCCCCGGGCCAGATTTGCCACTACCTTTTTAAATAATCAAAGAAAGAGAGCAAGAGAAAAAGGAAAAGAGGGGAGAAAAAGAAGAGGAGAGAGGAGGGGGAGCGAGCCTCCTGGTGTCGTGCTTAAAGACAATGGTCACATCACATTACTTTATATTCTACATATGGGCCCGAGCAAGTCAAAGAAAAGATATATAAGCAAAACTGAATAATGAGTTAGATAAAATAAAACAAAACAATGCTCCTTCTCAGATGGTGCAGCCACGGGGCCCTCGTTTTGATGAAGGAGTCTTGAATTCTTGCTGACAATTTTTCCATCAAGAAAGTGTCTCTGATGATGCTGAGGACCCATCCTGTGGACGGTGCTTCCATCCATAGCCAACCCTCCGCCACTGCCCTACGTGCTACCCCCAAGAGCTTAGTGAGGAGCTTGTGTTCCCTATGAGTGAAGTCCACAAAGGGGTTTGCCAGTAGAAATAAATCCGGTGTGAGGGGAATCGGGTGGGGCAGTACTTCCTTAAACAGTGTCTGTATGCTAGACCAAAAAGAGCGGATGACAGGGCAGGTCCACCACATATGGAAATACGATCCTCTAGCCTCACACTGCCGCCAGCAATCTTCCGTGGGTGTCCGCTTAATCCTCGCCAATTGGATCACATTGTGCTTTCTGTTGGTCCATTCAGATTGCAAAGCATGTAAATTACAGATATTGGAAACAATGTATACATTGTATGTGTGTGTATCTGTTAATATGCCCAGTATCTATTGCCAGTGAATGTATTTTTTTGGGGGGTGTATTTCTTCTATATACACATTTTTCTTCTCACATACTATAGCACCCCTTCTCTTGTATATGTATGAAGGTAGCTGGAGTTCAACCTGTTGCTAAACGTTTACCAGTATGATTGATTATGCCCCTGACTATCTTTATATTAAGGTGTGCTCTTATAACTGTATCTCCCAGCAGTCTTTTTATTCGTCTTGAATTTGGAATACTGACTCACCAAGGAATGATTTTAGAAAAAGCACAATAAAAGTCCATTATTAAACATGAATGCATCTCAACAGCAGATTTCTGCAGAGAGAGACAGCTTTTCAATAGGGATGTGCATGGCTGAAAAATTTGTTTCGTTTAGTTTCGTTACATTTTTAAATCATTTCGTTTTCGGAATTTCGTAACTAATTTAATTTCGTATTTCGTTTCATATCGATTTGAAATTTCGAATCGATTTGAAATTTCGAATCGATTTGAATTTCATATATCAATTCAATAGTTGATATCAATTCGAATTTTGCATCACTAAATAAAACCCCAATTAATCAAATTTTGCTGTTAAAAGAAAAGCTACGGTTAAATTTCTAAGCTGGGTCACAGATCTAGGGCTCTATTAACTGTTTCAAGCAAAAGAGCACGCGCAGTGGTAATTTTTTTGTGCGCAGCGTTAAACGTTAACGCGCAAAAAATAACAGTGGTATTACAATCCTCGCGCATTTTTTCATCCGTCAAAAAATAACGCGTGTAAAAAAGACGCGCAAAAATGCACGCGCATTAATGTTGCGTGCAGAAATAAGTGTGCGGACTGTTTTTTAATGCGATTCAGACAATCAGAATTAACTACAATTGTCTCCCATTCAGTTTTTGCACCTGTCAAAATCAGAGTATATATGCTGCAGCAATAATGAAAACACGCACAACCTCTCAATTTTATTGTTTGGGTATGTGTAGAATGTGTAACTATACTTTTCTGTATTTTTTTTCGGGCTGGTGTATTTGGGTTCGGCCAGAACGTTCAGATCTGCCATTAACACCTGCTTTTCAAAGACGTTAAAATTATGCGCGCAAACGTGGTCCGTTAAAATTTGCGCATCGATTGTAATACCATCCGCGTACCAGCGCACAAACGCATTTGCGCTCACAATGTTAAGTATAGGTCGCGCAATGTACATTACGCTCGCAAAGGGTTTGTGCAGGTTCACCAGCGGTAGACGTTAATGCGCATTTTTTTGCACGGACATTGTAATACGACGTTCTGCGCAAAGGGTTTTTCCCCACACGTTAATGCGTTTTTTGCATACGCATTAACGTTTTGCGCGAAGAAGTTAATAGAGTCCTTAGTATTTGAGTCAAATTAAATAGTGAAACAAAATTCATTTGTTTCATAAAGTCCGTTGCCGACAATTACTTGTATTGTAAGTTAAGATCAATTCGATAGTTGATATCAATTTGATAGTTCATTTCAAATTCGATAGTTGATATCAGTTATTCAAACTTTTCTTTTATGATGATGACACAGTGTAAAATTAAATAAATTCGTTATATACCATTTCGTTTCGAATTCGTATCGTATCGATTCGTTATTCGGAAGTACTTCCGAAATACAAATTCTCAAATTTCGTTCCAAATTCTGGATTTTTCCGAAACGAATGCACATCTCTACTTTTCAAGCTACCTATGGTCACGATAGTCCTGGTCGGCTTGTAGAGCTGCTGGTTGTCACTGGAATCGCACACTCCTCTGTATTGGGCCATATGTCACCAGCTGTTGGCAAGTCCCAACTTCTCCAGCCGCAATCCTGCCTACCCCTTTTTATTCAAGTATTCAGTGGAAACCAAACATCATGGAGTATAAAGTTTTAACTGAAATGAGGAATAACAAAGTATCCAATTGAACTGCAATTCCGTACACAAATGTGCTGTAATGTTTATGTGTATTGCCGCAGTGATCCCAGAGATACGGGTCCATATGCGTATCGAAAATGCTAGTCAGATATTTGGCCAAAGGTGCAGTACGAGAAATGCCGGTTCGATCTGTTATACGAGACAACAGCAGTGTGTTGGCTTATAAAATACACTGTACACTAACATTGAGACCACAAACAACCATAAAGGTATAAAATTCAACATTTTTATCTTCCCTTCTCAAATTTCTCACCCAGGCAAAGCCAGCAACACGACTGGAGGATGTCCAAAGTTCCCATGCTTGGTTGGCACCTGCCTTTCACGAATTAGAAGAGACTGGAAGGTGAAGTTGTTACCCACAGCAGATGGCATTACGGCTGAAACATTCTCAAACCAAAATACCAATCATTCTGGCTCACGGATGCTTCCTTACGCAACCATTATAAAACATGGCAACCTTACATACTCTGCTGGGACCCTGTGACACATCTGGAGACACATGGGTACGTGGCATTGAACAATTCACCCGATGGGCTGGACAATAACGTCCCAACCCTGAAAATCTCCAGTCCAGGATTTCTCCATGTCAAAGAAACAGAAGGAAAGTAAAAAGTATAGTAGAAAATGGTAATGGTGTCTAAAATGCAGTAAGGACTTTTATTGTGGACTGTGCACGGACACCACATAGGAACGTGGTGTTTCAGGTCTTGTAGTGCCAGGCACAGCTGTGAACATAAACGAAAAAAAGGAAAAACAAAGTCACAGGCACTTTAGACTTTAAACCACCGTGGCTTGAGAAAGGTACTAGGACTGATGCATTGTTCTTATAAATGCTCAGACTGATGCCAAGTCTTGTATGACCAGTCCTCCTCCTGCTGTCCACATTAGGGTTATTTGCCCTGGTCTGCTGCAAAATTGGATGGTGTAGTATATTTATTGTGTTCACTTGTGGCGTTCTATAGGTTTTTGAACTATACAAACGTCTGTAACAGAAATGTGATTCAAACTCACAATGAATCGCTCTATAACATCCTGAATTAGAGTATTTATTTCACAGACCTTATCTAATAAAAAAGACGAGATTTCAACCCAAGTTGGAGTAATCATCTACTGAGATCATCATTAAAGACTTGCTTCTGTAACAGTATGGCCGACGTAACCTGCATTACATATATGAATAGAGCTTTAAACACAGACTAGTGTAAACTAAACAGTCACTTTCCAACTATTCATACACGAACACGAGCACAGAATTTGTGGACATCCACATACAAAATATGATTATATTTACATATGCAACACTAAGCAAAGACTTTTTTTTTTAAATGCAGGTAGAAAACAGTTAAATCCAGAAGCTTTTATTAGGTTCCTATCATGTGTTTAATTACTAAATCACTGGAAACATATATTTAATTATTATGATTATTATTATCCTTTATTTATAGCGCCACACATTCCACAGCGCTTTACAAGATCACTCACGGGATGAAAACATAATTTTGCCTCTGTATAAATCAATGGTCAGGCCGCACCTTGAATATGCCGTGCAATTTTGGGCACCTGTCTTAAAAAAAGATATTATATCGTTAGAAAAAGTGCAGAGACGGGCAACTAAATTAATAAGGGGGATGGAAGGGTTAAGTTATGAGGAAAGACTAACAAGCTTAAACCTGTTTAGTTTAGAGAAAAGGCGCCTTAGAGGGGATCTGATAACCTTATATAAATATATACGGGGCCATTATCAACCATTGTCTGATAACCTATTCATTAACAGGACTATACATAGGACACGGGGTCATCCATTTAGACTGGAAGAAAGAAAATTTAGCTTAAAGCATAGGAAGGGTTATTTTACGGTGAGAACAATCAAGCTGTGGAATTCTCGGCCTGTTGAGGTGGTTGGGTCAGAGTCTGTACAGACTTTTAAAAAACGACTGGATGACTTCCTGCAGACACAGAATATTAAGGGTTATAATATTTAATATGTGGGTAAAAGCTTCTTGATCCAAGGAGAAATCTGACTGCCATTCTGGGGTCAAGAAGGAATTTTTTCCCAGTATGTTGCATATTGGCAAGCATTCAGACTGGGTTTTTTGCCTTCTTTTGGATCAACAGCAGTAGGTTATGTGGGAGAGGCTGAACCCGATGGACGCATGTCTTTTTTCAGCCTATATAACTATGTAACTATGTAACAAGATCAGTGTTCAAGGAATTGATACATTGGAATACCACACATGGATGATCTGGCCTGATTCAGGGGGACCCTGTTCCCAAGGGAAGTTACAATCAAGTCCTCAATCACAGACACACTGTTCACATGTCTAGAAGGAAAAGATCAGTCCTCTGCATCCCCCACCAAGGCCGGTGCTCCCACTAGGCAAGCTAGGCAACCGCCTAGGGCACATTTCCACCTAGGGGTGCAACCGGCCCCAACCCAAGTTCCATTATTGTATCCGCTCTTCACTGTGCGGCTCATGAAGCTGGCATTGGCGGCTCGCAAAGCCAACATTGTCAGGGACCCCCGCTAGCGGCACAGAAGGTGGGCGGCTTATGGTGAGGCGCAGGCGCCACCAGATGATGTGCAGGGCGCTTATCCTGGAGAGGAAATGTGAGTACAAGACCTCAAATTTATTATGTTATAGTTCTCACAGATCTGCGCAAGGAGTGTTCTTCTCTTTTCTGTCTTCCACTGCATGAATCTGGCTATAACAGTCTAAATAAGGTGGGGGCCACCTGAGAAATTGGAAGAAAAAATCGACCACACGCCTGGACCCACTTAGAGCCAGTGATAAGGCTCTAGACTTGTGAGTGGGAGATTATTTGTATTAACATACCAATTGCCACCTATGGTGTTACACTATTATTGTTTATTCTCTTCTATGTATATGTGAGATCCCAGGACCCCAGAAAGCATTGTTTGTGCCGATTCAGGTCATATATTTTAAATTCTTATTCATGCTGAAGGATATCATTGCAATACCAGGGATCTCTATGTGTTTGATTTCCAGATGCTGGGAGAAGAACATTTTGAAGTCAACAGCCATCCAGTGGCACAGACTTAAGATGATTTTATGTGCCTGAGCGTACAGCTGCTTGGTGACTGGGCGGAGAGACAGGTTCTCAGATAAATGGGTCCCAAATGGCGCAGTCCTTTTCATGTCAACAGAAAGATTTGTGCTCGATCTGGATTCTCACTGGAAGCTGGTGCAGATTGTAGAACAGCAGTGTAATGTAGCCAAAGCACTAAACATGTCTACGGGTTTGCAATGCAGCAAAGACTCTTTACAAGTGCAAGGACAAGCTCTGCATAAATGTCTTTGATCTCGGAGCACTGAGACTCAATGTGATAAGGTCTTAGCATGCTGGGGTTTTGCAATGAATCGAGATGTTTAGACAAAGACATGAACTTCAAACCCTGAGGGAAGAGTAATAACCTATTTTGGTGGCAACCATAAACTGAACCTGAATGTTGTTCAGCTTGATGTGAAAATACCATGGTTTGCTGAGACGTTTCATCCTTTTTGAAGTAATTCATATTATTCCTTAGTTACAGTATTTATATAGCGCCAACAGATTCATTCGCGTTTTACAAGTACATTGTATGAGACACAATAAATGATACATGAGGAAAAGATGACCCTGCCCATAGGATTGTTGTATAAGTGCTGTATCAGTAGGACAAGTGCTCTATTATTGTTTATTGGTTATTAGTGCTCTATAAACCGTAGAGACCTAGGTTCGAATCCCGGCCAGAGAACCGCTCCAGTAAGTGTCCTTGGGCAAGACACCTAATAGTACCACTGTGGTACTCTGCAGAAGTGGCCAAAATAGTGAAGAACAAAAAGATAGCATTCAATAATTATAAAAAAACTCAGAGTGAAGAAGATAGGCAAACCTATAAGATTAGGCAGAAAGAGGCAAAGCAATTTATAAGAGCTTCCAAAGCACACGCAGAAGAGAAAATAGCTCAGTCAGTAAAAAAGGGGGACAAAACATTTTTTAGATACATAAACGAGAAAAGAAAAGTAAAACAAGGATTAGTTAGATTAAAAACAAAGGAAGGAAGGTATGTAGAAGAGGATAAAAGTCTCGCTGACTGCCTCAATGAATATTTTTGTTCAGTCTTTGCAGAAGAAAAGGAAAGAAAGGGACCTCAGTTAGGAGGAAACACTAACGAGACATTTACATATGAGTTTACAGAGGAGGAGGTTCTACAGCAGCTGTCTAAAGTAAAGACAAATAAGTCAATGGGGCCTCATGGGATCCACCCTAAATTATTAAAAGAGCTCAGTGGTGTAATAGCAAAACTGTTAACAGATTTATTTAACCAATCCTTGTTAACGGGAGTCGTCCCAGAAGACTGGAAATTAGCAAATGTTGTGCCCATTTACAAGAAGAGTAGTAGGGAGGAATCGGGGAACTATAGGCCAGTTAGTCTTACGTCAGTAGTGGGGAAATTAATGGAAACCATGTTAAAGGAAAGGATTGTTGAACATCTAAAAACATATAGATTACAGGATCAGAAACAACATGGGTTTACCTCAGGGAGATCATGCCAAACTAATCTTATTGATTTTTTTGATTGGGTAACAAAAATAATAGACACAGGTGGTGCAGTAGACATTGCTTATTTAGATTTCAGTAAGGCTTTTGATACTGTTCCGCATAGAAGGCTTATCAATAAATTGCAATCTTTGAGCTTGGATTCCAATATTGTTGAATGGATTAGGCAGTGGCTGAGTGACAGGCAACAGAGGGTTGTGGTAAATGGAGTTTATTCGGCGCAAGGTCTTGTTACCAGTGGGGTACCTCAGGGGTCAGTACTTGGACCCATTCTATTTAATATTTTTATTAGTGATATTGCAGAAGGTGTTAATGGTAAAGTATGTCTTTTTGCTGATGACACAAAGATTTGCAACAGGGTTGACGTTCCTGGAGGGATCAGCCAAATGACAAATGATTTAGGTAAACTAAAAAAATGGTAGGAGCTGTGGCAATTGAGTTTCAATGTGGATAAGGGCAAGATAATGCACCTGGGACGTAAAAACCCAAGGGCTGAATATAGAATATTTGATACAGTCCTAATCTCAACATCTGAGGAAAGGGATTTAGGGGTTATTATTTCAGAGGATCTAAGGGTAAGTAGTCAATGTAATAGAGCAGCAGGAAATGCTGGCAGAATGCTTGGTTGTGTAGGGAGAGGTATTAGCAGTAGGAAAAGGGAAGTGCTCATGCCACTGTACAGAGCACTGGTGAAACCTCACTTGGAGTACTGTGTGCAGTACTGGAGACCGTATCTCCAGAAGGATATAGACATCTTAGAGAGAGTTCACAGAAGGGTTACTAAAATGGTGTACGGCTTGGAGAAATGTTACCAGGAAAGGCTTAATGATCTTAACATGAACAGCTTGGAAAAAAGACGAGACAGAGGAGATATGATAGAAACATTTAAATATGTAAAGGGAATCCACAAGGTAGAGGAAGGGAGTATATTTAAAAGGAAACAAAATAGCAAAACAAGAGGACATAGTCTTAGATTAGAGGGGCAAAGGTTTAAAAGTAACACCAGGAAGAATTATTTTACTGAGAGGGTGGTGGATACATGGAACAGCCTTCCAGTTGAAGTGGTAGAGGCCAAAACAGTAACTGAATTTAAGCAAGCATGGGATAGGCATAAGGCTATCCTAAACAAAAGATAAATCCAGGTAAAGTATCCATGTAATTGGGCAGACTAGATGGGCCGAAAAGGTTCTTATCTGCCGACATTTTTTCTATGTTTCTATGTTTCTACATACTTGCCTACTCACACAATGGGCAGTATTACAAAGCTGGTGCTAACTTAACCAGTTAAGATTACAATAGCTTTGGTTAACCTAGCACCAGCTTTGTAATACATCCTAATATCAGCTGTGGAGTCCAGTGGTAACGACTCTACCCTTCAACCATGGAGAAACAAGTCAAAATACCATTCAGCACATCCCTCCAATACAACTGTGGAGAAGCAACTCTCAACTTTACGGGAAGCGGGTTCAACCGAACCACCAGGTCGTTGATTTACAATCATGGAAACACGACACGATTCCACTCAGAAGACACCAGGGACATGCCGTCAGGGGAGGCAGAGACACAGAGTGTACTTGGGCAAAACACTTAACGATATGGATGCGCCTACCTTGCAAAAATACTTGTACATCTCATAGATTGTTCGTTCCCTTGGGAACAGGGTCCCCCTGAATCAGGACGTATCATCCATGTGTGATATTTTAATATATCAACCCACTGTATACTGATCTTTTAAAGTGCTGTGGAATTTGTGGCGCTATATAAATAAAGGATAATAATAATAATGGTAATTAAAGACTATGGAGCTGCTAGGCTTACCAGAGTACTGATTAGGTTTACACCATGCTTGGACTTGAGCTCTCTGTGTCTGGATAATATTTTACTATATTAACTTGTTCTGAAAAAAACAGTCCACCAAGAACCCAGGAGGATAATGTAAAATAAACAAAGTCTCATTTTGAATATTTCAGTTTCTTAAACCAAGCTAAATGCAAACAAGGAGGAAACAGCAGAAATCACAGATTAGGCCGGGTGCACACGAGTGCGCTCCGAGTGGAAGGATCGTCAGCGAGAGTGGACGTTCCATCCACTCGACGCCTGCCTGCCCCCCCCCCCCTCAGCGCTGCAAAGCGCGATCCTCCTATGGAGGATCGCGATTTGCAGCCCATCGACGCGCATCCTAGCACATCGACGGGGAGACTTTCCAGGTGGACGCTTGCTGCGCACGCACAAGCATGTGACCGGCCCCGTCGCAGCATCACATGGCTGTGACGGGCGCCGGTAAGTGGGTGCGCACGGGCGCACTAGGGGTGCTCTATTACATTCTTTGCGCAAACGTTAACGCTTGCGCAAAAATGCATTATCGCAAGGTGTAAAACCCTTAGCACAGAATGTCGTTTTACAATGTCCACGCAAAAAATGCGTGATAACGTCTACCGCTGGTGAACCTGCGCGAACCCTTTGCGAGCGTAATGTACTTTGCGTGTCCTATACTTAACATTGTGAGTGCAAATGCGTTTGTGCGCTGGTACGCGGATGGTATTAAAATCTATGCGCAAATTTTAATGGGCAACGTTTGCGCGCATAATTTTAACGTCTTTGAAAAGTTGGTGTTAATGGCAAATCTAAATGTCCTGGCCGAAACCAAATACACCAGCACGAAAAATAAAATACAGCAAAGTATAGTGTCACGCCGCCCCGCGGCACGCCGCCAGCCGGGTCTCTTACCTCGGAGACAGGCTGGTGGAGAGCGGGTGGCGCTGCGGGACTCCCCACGTTCCAGATGCGGGCTGGTAGCGTCCCCGGGTCCTGCGCCACCTCCTGCGAGCTCTGCCGCGTCTGCTCAGGTGGGTCGGCGCGGCCATGCCGTTCTGTCCACCTTGAGCATGGCGGCGAGTGGCGTCTGACGTCACAGGGGCGGGCGCATGGATCTGGGTGGGTGGTGCAACCTCAGGAGGAGGGCCCTCAGTCCCGGTGGACCTGATGGGGAACTGCACCAGACACTTCCAGCTCCATGATTCACTGCCCTCAGAGGAAAGGGTTGATTGGTGGAGGGATCCACATTAGGGAGTGTCTTGACAACTCTGCACCTATATAGAGGTTTTCTGTCAGTACATCGTTGCTTCAGCGTTGTATCACTCCTGCCAGTGTTACTCTTAGAGGCTTTTCCCTATGTTAATTCTGTGTACCAGTACTTGGCTCTATACCCGACCTCTCTTGATTCGCCATTTACCCCTGACCTCGATTGTGAACCTGACTACGTCTCTTGGATATTCCTTTGGTACCGCGATATACAACTTACTATGTAAACTCTGCACCTGGGTTCTCCCGTCCCACCGAGCGTTCCTGACATATGGTTACACATTCTACACATACCCAAACAATAAAATTGAGAGGTTGTGCATGTTTTTATTATTTCTGCAGCATATATACTCAGATTGATTTTGACAGGTGCAAAAACTTAACGTGAGACAATTGTGGTTCTTAATTCAGAGTGGCTGAAAAAACAGTCCACCCACCGATTTCTGCACGGCGCGTTTGTACGTGCGATATTTTTTGTCGGATGAAAAAATGCACTCGGATTGTAATACCAGCGTTAATTTACGCGCGTTAACGTTTAACGCTGTGCGCAAAAAAAATAGCGCTGCGCGTGCGCTTTTGCGCAAAGATTGTAATAGAGCCCTAGGTGCGCTCGTGAGCACCCGGCCTTAAGAGAAGATATTCAGTTATTTGGAAAAGGTTCCTATCCACAAAATATAAATCATAACCATTCATCTACTGAAAAAAAAAAAAGAAAAGAAAAATCAGTGGATGATAAGACAACGGATTGAAATCTAGAACCATGATTTATGAATTCTGTGCAAGACATAATTTACATTCTGGGAAAATCATGGTGACACTTTGTCTTGTGTAGAATCCTGCTAGTGAATTGTTTAAGGAATATATCTCTTCCTGTACAGTATACTGTATTTATTCATGGTTCCTTTGCCTTTTTGACATGACATTGTATATTAGTTGATGTCCATCCTTCTCCTTTTTCTAACATTTATGCATTTTATGTATTTTTATAGCCAATGCCGAGTCTACCTCAAACTCTGGCTCCTTGGTAACAGAAAGGAGGCCGTTTACTGCTTCGATATTTATTTTGTGTCTTTTCATTTTGGTTATATTTTCATTTTTCCAATGTTTATTTTATTTATTGTGACCAATATAGATGTTAGAGCAGCCTCTAGGACATTTCTATTATTCCCGCAGTCAAAGTGTCACAATTTGTCACTTATATTACAAGCGAAGTCATCTCCCATTACCGAGCTAAAAGGATATCCATGCATATTTATACGCTTTCTTTTCCCTTCTGGGAGAGATGTCCGTATTGCCCATCAGTTCATTGTTTTTCTCATTTTGAAAGGGAGCACTGAAAATTTTCATTGTGTGTAAATCGAAAAACCATGATATTTTATATGATTTATGACATGCGTCTTTTCTGTTTGTGTGCTTTATATGTTTACATTTTTTCCCCCATGTACTAATATTACTGGTTTATGTCCTTTCAGAGGTGATAATTGCGTTATCACAGTGATATTTGACCCCTGGGAAGTCCTCACCATTAGCTGGAAGATGTTTGAATTTCGTAACTGACAGCACAACCAATTCAGTAATCATATATCGAAACACCCCAATCCATTAAAGTGTAACCTTCAAAATAAAAATATATAAACCGTATTACCGGCCTTTCCTTGCTAAGTGCAATCCGGCAGTGGCCTGGCGTTAAGACATAATTAAAAGGTTTGCTTGGATTTGTCTGTTCGGTACCACTGAGATTTGAATCGCACACCTAGTCTAGTCAAGGCTTCCATTATTACAGACATGTATCCATAATTTATAGCTTCTACAAATGTTCACTTAGCTTGTAAGTGTCCAGGGTAGCTGGAATCCATTTTTGTATAAAGTGCTTACCTTGCTTTACCACTGTCAAATTGTATTTATTTGGCAAGCACGGCTTCCTTTTCTAAGGTCAATAGACCTGTTACACCCACTCTCTAAGTCCCAAGTCTCACTTTTTGATTTAATGGTAATACTACTTGTGGGGCGTGTTGATATTCTGGCTTGATGTTTGTAATACACAACGCAGCCATTTTGAAGCATCCAAAGAAAGATTTCTCATGCTGCTTGTAATGACTAAGTTTTTTCCAAGATGGAGGCCATAGAAGAGATGGTAAAAGATTGTAAAGAAAGTTGTAAAGATTGTAAAGAAAGTTGTGAAGCATCCATGGTAGCTGGAATCCAATTTTGTGGAAAATACGTGCCTTGATTTACTAATACTTACTCAGCATATGTTTGGCAACTACAGATTCCTTAACTAATGTCATAAGACCTGTCGGGCCAAATCTTTAGGTCCCACAACTCACTTTTTCATTTAGTGGTCATGTCTACTACTTGCTGGACATGTTGATATGCTGGTTCAATGGCTGTAAAACACAATGCGGCCATTTTTTAACAACTGTAGACACATCGAGCCATTTCTATAGGGTCTATTCACTAAAGGGGGAAAGCATGAGAAATGTCAGGAGAAGTGAAAATTTTAGGTCAAAATAACCAAACCAGAAAGTTTCTCCTATTTATCGAACTTTCCAAATCGGCCATTTGGCTAGATTGTTCTCTTATCCTGCCATTCTCCTGAGATTCCCCTTTTAGTGAATAGACCCTTATGTATAAGGGTTGCATTCTGAGATGATTGCCACAGAAGAGGAGGTAAAGGATTGTTGTAAAGATAGTTGTGAATCATCCATAGTAGCTGGAATCCAATTTTATAGTAAGTGCTTTATCAGGGTCAAACATACATTAGGCAATGACAGCTTCCTTTCCTAATGTCAACAGACCTGTCTGGCCCAATCTCTAGGTCCCACGACTCAACTTTTTCATGTATTGGTCATGTCTACTACTAACATGGCATGTGGTTATTCTGGAACGATGAATGTAAAACATAATGCGGCCAATTTAAAGCATTCAAAGAAAGACATAACACTTTTATATACAAATACCTCTAAGTTCCATGATGGGGGCCATAGAAGAGATGGTAAAAGACTATTGTAAAAGATCATTACAAAGCGTCCAAGCTAGCTGGAATTAAATTTTGTAGAAAGTGCTTGCCGTGCTTTACTAGTGTCGAACATACATATAGCTTCCTTTCCTAAGATCAAACTATCAGGCCCAATCTCTAGATCACATGTCTCACTTTTTCATTTAGTCATCAAGACCTCTACTTGTGGGGCATGGTCATATTCTGATTCAATGGTTGTAACAAACAATGCGGCCATTTTGAAGATTCGGAAAAAAGTTGTATCGTGCCATTTGCATGATTAAGGGTTAAGTTCCACGATGGGGTCTATAGACGAGACGTTAAAAGATTGTTGTAAAGATGGTTGTGAAGTGCCCATGGTAGCTGGAATTCACTGTCACTGTCATTGGTTACCACTGTCGAACATACATTTGGCAACAACAGCTTCCTTTCCTAATGTCATAAAACCTGTCAGGCCAAATTTCTAGATCCAACATCTCACGTTCTCATGATGTAGTTTTCAGTGGTCATTTCTACTACCTGTGTGGCATGTTGATGTTCTGGCCATTTTGAATCATCCAAAAGTAGACGTAGCATGTTTGTATACTTATGGGTTATGTTTGAAGATGGGGGCTGCTGAAGAGGTCAAAGATGTAGACATGACAGTAGTATACAATGTCGATACAGCAGATTTATTTGGCAAATTGTGCTGTTTCACATAGGAGATCCCCACTCAGATTAATCTGAGATCCCATCCAGACTTGGAACAGTCTACCAGGCAGTTGTGGAACAAGACTTGGAGCATTTAGATTTCAAAGGGAAATTATGTTTAACATGTGGAATACCATGATTATTCATTGCACTGAGTGAGATAATACCAATATTCGGAGACAATTTTGATATAATGACACTTCCAAATCACTATGAGCTTGAACCGCATTTTGGATATGGGAAAAAAACACAAGCTCCCCACAAGGGGAATAAACAACAGTACAAAACAGAATTAAAAATGTAACTTTTCATTTATTCATATAAGGAATATTTCTATATAAGAATATATATTCTACATATAGAGAGAATATAAGAATACATTGACGTTACCTTATAATTAAACCAGTTTGTTTATTCCCTTTGAAGGGATCTTTTGTTTTTTACCCATGCACGTAGACATATCTACACTGGAGAAAACTGGGATTAATTTCCTAGGCTTTTTACGTCTTGCTTTATGCCAGGTACTGCGGGATATATCAACGCATTATAAATAAATAATAATAATGATTGTGACCTTTTGTTGTTTTAATTACACACCAAACATCGCGGTTGATTGGAAACCAGATTGCAAAATTTAGAAACTAAACCTAATTAATAACCTGGAAAAAAAAAGGTTCTGTGTACATATTTCATCTCCTTCCACCCTCTCCTCTTCTCCGTTTCTCCTCCCTGTACTTCTCTTCCTCCCTTTATTATAAATGAATTCAATTAGATCTTCTGTAAAAATAATATTTCAAAATCAATACACTAATTTTCACTTGAAAGAAAAGCAATAAAATCTTTTGAGGAGATAAAAAAAAGACCATCAAGCTAAGGTTTTGCTGTATAATGGTATCCATCTGGTGGAGACAGGCCAATTCCTTCCATAGAATGCATCTCTCCTACGTGATCGCACAGTTACTACACAGAAGGAGAATACATTGACTTTCACTATCTAGCTATTAGTGATCTGGCAGCACACAATAGTTATAAGAGAGATTGCATGTATATCTTTATTTACAAACTGTTTTACCAGGAAGTATTACATTGAGATCTAGTTTGTCCTGGAATTTCCAATGGAATGACATGTTGCAGTGTTTTACATACATCTTGTTGCAATAAATATTGGGGATTCTAATTTACAGCTTTTAAGATGCGTCAATAAAATGATGCAGTGAAAATTTGTGTCTTTGAAAATGACAATCCACGTCTGAACTGGATGCCAGTCAGATTCAGCGGTGTCTGAATTTTGACATTCCAATGTCGGCTGTATCCAAATATTGATGCTTCAATCTCCGATTTGGATGCCTTGGAGAATGACGCTCCATTTCGGCCATTAGAAATTAGGTTTAAGGTTAGATTTTAGGGTTAGGGTTAGAAAGCAGGGTAAGAGGTTAGTGTTAGAGATGGAAATGAGGATTAGAAATTAAAGTAAGGGTTAGAAATGAGGGTTAGGTTTTGAAATTAAGATTGGTTAACCCTAACTGTCATGTTTTCACATGCCTTGTGATATGTCTTTAAATATTGCACGTGTTTCATCTACCCCTGGGTTCTCTCATCCCCTCCTCATGGCTCAATTTCCTGTCTAGATAGCTCCACCCTTTGTTCATTTCCCAGTAATCCTTAGCAGTTTCATGGAGTGGACCACATTATGATTTTTTACCTATTCGATGTACATTGTTGTGGTTCCTTACAGTTTATGGAATAAACGTCATCACATCTTCAAGGTGTCGTCTGGATTGAGTCACTGTCTCCAATACAGCTAAGATTGGGAGTTTTTGTTATCTCATCACAATTTGAAGTTACAGAGATCACATTCACAATGCTTTGATGGAGAAACAGAACACTAACCCTACAACAAGCACAAATAGTAACCTAATCCTAATTTCTATCCCTATCCCTCTTTTCTAACCCTACCATAATATCTAACCCAAAACTCATCTCTACTTGAGAATGATGCTGCATTTCGGGCCGAGGTGTCTAAATTTCACTCGGCTGATATTTGAGATACAAAATTTGGCTGCGGCAGAAATCGGAGTTTCGAAACTCGCCCAGGCAGAATTTGACAGGTATCCAGTTCGGCCGCATCTGTTTCAAAGACGCAACTTTTTTATCGCGTCATTTTTTGACATGGCTTCAAAGCCACGTCTTTCCCATAGTAAACCTGCCACCTATGTGTACTTCTAAACAAGAACGCAGCTGGACCAGAAAGCTTCAAAGCTTCTGCATTGATCTATGAGAAACTACACTGGATCAAAAATTTAATATAGAGAAACCCAGATTAGACATGTAAAGGCAGAATCCTATTGATATAAGGGTGGAATCAAATATTAATATGGGCACGGTTCCCTTCGCAGCGACAGGTTCTTGATTGTTAAAAAGATTTCCATTGCAGACAGGAGTTGTAGCCAGTGTCGGAATTACTAGAGCAGAGCACAGGAGTTGGCTGGGTGGCCAACACACGGATACTCTGAATGTGTTGTCTGCAAGCCAGTGTTATAATTTAGTTTTATGTTATCATACTCCTCTCTAGATAACATTTACAGTTTCACACTCTGTCTCAATTACAGTTGCGCTGGTTATACTAGGAGGCCGCTTCATCAATTGATCAATATTGAATCAAGGTATGGCTATGTAAAGGCCAGCGCGAGCAAAGGCATTTCTAGGACTTCATCGACTGACAAATCCATGGATTTTACTATTAGAAAACCATTATTTCAGAAAAGCCGCAGCAGTATTTAAACGTTAATGGTCCAAGCACTGAGAGTTGGGAACCCCAAATTTTTTTTGACAAACTATAGTAATGAACGAATATGAAAACAAAGAGAAAGGTGAATCAAAAAGTCAACAATATTCTGGTCTAATTTCATATAAAAGCTGCTTTCGTTTGTGGATCTCCCACAGGAAGCATGCGTTTAATGTTCAGTTGAATGCACACACACATGAATACATAAAATACAAAACCACATTTTTTTCCAACGTTTAACACTAAAAGGAAAAACCTAAATTTTTCTGTCATTTCCTAGTGTTGCATTTTTAATTTGCATTTTAGAACTGAGAAAATATGAGAAAAGAAAATATTTATACAATTTTCTTTGGGTCAATACAAGTAAATATAATAATATACCAAACAATAAAAAAAATATATAACATTAGATGAACAATTTTTTTTTAACCCCTGTACAGACTATTTCCATAAAACCACTGACAGAACCCAGTGGTATTATAGAAAATCACCTCCCATTACCCACACAGTAAAAATATACAGAAGCATCGCTAATGTACATGTTCACTGTTGATAAGTTCAATGTGACTGGCTCCCTCTACTGGCCAAAAAGTGCTACTACATGTACATTACAGCTTGGGCTCCGTATTTCTGTTGAAGGAAAAACAGATCTCAAAGCCTTTCTAAGTATTTCAAAACCCAGCCAGTCCTTATCCTGTCCCGCCTGTCTGCAGTCCCGTGTCTCCTGTGAGTCTCCTAGTTTGTTGCCCTCTGTGCAGGGGCGGACTGACCCATGGGGGGGTCCTGTCCGGATTGGCCTTGCTTCCCCTGCAGTCCGGTCAAGGATGTGCATGGAGCATCATGGGGAGGACGTCACCCTCTGGGATTCCCCCTGCCCAAAGGATCCCATTACAGGAGATTGAGGGGTCCTTTACACCCCAGTATCTCTGGATCCATAAGAGCTACAAAGACGGTTGTGGTGTCAATAGAAAGGCCATAACACCTCTATGTAATGTGTAAAAACAAAAATAATTTAATTTAATACCGTTAAAAACATATCTTTTTTTTGTTCTAAAAGCAGGGGCATTGTTTCCCCCCTTATAAAAATTAACAATGCCGGTGCAGTAACTCATGAATTTTTTCATATATGTTTTAATATATTTACATTATAATTTTAATAATGTTTAGATTTTATTTATAATAGAATTATTTTAATTAAATATATTGTAATAAATTAGTGCATTTTGATATAACTTTATATTAATAAATATAAATGTTTTTGAGTTTTATTGTTGTGGAGCTCTGATACGTTCATACACACTGCACATTGCTGTGAATTTTATTGCTGGATATTGCTCATACACACGTCACATTACTGTGTCAGTTTTGTTGCGGTGGAGCTTTAAAAATGTGCAGTGTGTACAATAGTATACCAGCAATGTAATAGTATCTTAAACCTGAAAAGTGAGCGTCAGCTTCTCACGTGTGCCACAGGGACTTTCTGTGCCACGGTACAACCATAGCTGTAATGAGAGGGCGATGGTTGCTGCAGCAGAGCGGTGGCCATCTGTAAGTCTAGAGGAGGCACAATGGATTCTCCAGATTGCTGCTGGGCCCGAGTAGATTTTCTTAAATTAGTAAAATCATTATTTTGAAAATTGTGTGAATAAATTAATTTATTAACGCAACAATGTACATGTGGTTTGTGCACTGTGTGGGTGGGGCTTTGTATGGGTGTTACCTTCTGGTTGAAAAGAAATAATTATCTTTTAAAATCCTGTATGAATATATAAATATTGTGATTCAAATACATATCTTAGTCAATATGCCCTTTAGTTTAAAAGCTTTCAATACTATGTGCACATATTTTTCTAGTCACACACACATCCTCTCAAAGCTAGCCAATGGAATGTTAATTTAAAGCAGACATCCTGTATAGAGAGGGTCTTTTGCTTTACCGTTATGAGGCTAGAAAATGAGCACAAAACGTTGTAAGCCAGAATATAGAAAAATCGTCTTTATGCTAGCAATATGAACCATATATGGTAATAAGAAATGCTTGTGGAATTGACCGTGTAGGTCAACTCTGACATGGTAATATATCTTTATACTGATTCACTGTTATATCACATCCTTGTTGAGGGGCAGAAATGAACCATGTCTGTGTGGAATGATCTCATTGGTTATAATGTGTATGAGTTTTAATAAAGGATCTGGCTGAAGAAAGACAAGTCAGATATACATAAAGCAATAAATCCTTGTGATTGTTCTCTTCAGTTATCTCCGCTATAGTGTAGCGCTGCTTGCGTCTTTCTTGGTTATATACATGAGAAAAAGACAGAAGTTTTCTAGGAATCATGCTTTGGTAACTATGAATAGGAAAACTGATTTGTTTGAAATTATTATTATTTAACACCGGTCTCCCTCTCTGGTCAGTCCCATTCCTGCCCTGTTCCTTTCCATTGGTCTACACTTACAACCATATCGGTCTTCTGTGTACTTGTCTTTACTTAATAAAACCCTGTTGGCCCCTTGTGCCACCTGTGCTTGACAGTATACTTGATCTCATGGCACCTGCCGGTGCATTTGATGATCGAGTTGACTCGATCATTGTAATGAAGGGGTTAATGAATCATTTATCAATAATGCTTAGAATTTCAGATAACCTTTATTGCAAATGTATTGGTGTCCAGGCTTACAAAATGCAAAAAAAAAATCATAAACAGTACTAAAAGAAAAATTCCAGAGATTTATCGACTTGAAAAATATTCTAGGTATCTAGATTGCGCAGCACCATTAATACAATGTATAAACTACAGTTTTTTCCCCCCACTTAACATTGAGGTTACAGACAAGGTAATAACACGTTTTTGGCGGAAATAACTGAATTAGGGGTATTTTCAAATTTCAAAGTTAGCAATGCTCTAGCACTGTGATTTTCAACCTTTTCATCTCGTGGCACAATGACGAGGAGCAAAAATATTGTCAAGGCACAGCGGCAGATTTTTAAGGAAATATTTTATCATGTAAATTAATAGAATGAAGTCCAGCTTCTATTTAAAGTTGTTGTACATATTAATTCATTTCACCCTGTGCCATTGCTTCAATACACACACATTGTTTCACTGCTCTGTTACACACCTCATCCTGCCATTAACAAGCAAATACCCATAGCACACCTGAGAACCACTTGTGGCAAACGAGTGTTCCTGGCCCTGAACAGCAATTCTCAAAATTTATTCACATTCACAACTTCGTATATAACCTCTTAGGCTGGGGTCAGACGAGCGTGATTTCTACGGGCTGTACGTCCGTGCAGTACGGACATCGTCAGTACGGATGACGCAGTAGTGGTCACACAGTCCGTTTTTTCACTGAAGTTATTTTAAACGGATGTAGGAGGGGAAAATAAATTACAATGAAAACACATTCTGTCCGTCAAAAATGCTGGACGTATAAATGCAGTCCGTCTGGCCATGCTCCATCACTCACACACAAAGCTATGCAGACGTTGTGGACGTGGCGCACTCCGCACGTCCGTTCTAGCAGTATTACGTTCTTGCCTAACCTGCGTCCGTTTGCCGCGGCCGTTGTGCGTCCGCAGTTCAGTGCGGACGTACTTCATGTGTCAGGCTCCAATGGACTTACTTTCATGCTATCACGGACGTACTTTTAGGCGCAATCACGGACGTGAACACTACGCTCGTCTGACCCCAGCCTTATACTCATTGTACTTGCAGTTTATATAAAATGGAATCTCATAAAAAATCTTCCTTATTAATAATAGAAGGACATATTTATACATGCTTTTAAAGGAAATTAAACAGCAAATATAAATGTAATATTAAAGTAAAAAAAATGTCTTTATTGTACAATAAAAATAACTGATAAAAAAAATAATTTAAAAAGTAACAAAAAGATCTTAAATTGTACAATAAAACATACAGGGTTATTCAGAGAAAGCTGAACTGGCCCGAAATTGCACCGAACAGTGAATTTCCTTGTACGGTGCATTTTCATGGCCATTTAGCTATTCAAAATTTGGCAGTTTGCCAAATATTGGTGAATTGCCTGCAAAATACATTGGTCTTCGGCACAAGTGAAATCCCCATAGAGAAGCAATGGAATCTATGAGAACACCGAACAGCATAGAAATTTCAGTGAAATGCCATGCTGTTCGGTGGTTTCATTCGGCTGGTTTAGTCAGGCGAATCCCATAAGCTTCAATGTTAAAAAAATATTCCTGTTTTTAATCAATATCTAATAAACTGTTTATTCTTTTAATGTGCAGGAAAAAGTCTATTTTATTTTTAAGGATTTTTTTAGGCATTTTTCGGGATTTTTTGGGGCAATTCCCGATTTTTTTTCTTTAAATACCAGTAGTATTTGTTTTCTTTCTGTAACAGACCTTTTTATTATCATTCATAGGACCTTATATGTAAGTTTCAGGCATTTTCGCGCAGTAGTTATTTTGCAAACAGCTTTTAAAAGTTACGGGGCTAAATTACAGTCTTCACGCAAACGTTTGCGCCGGCGCAAAAAGACATTAATGCGTGGGGTAAAACCATTTGCGCCGAATCCCGTATTACATAGTCAGTGCAACAACTGCGCGCAATCGTCTACCGCAGGGGAACCTGCGCAAACCCTGCGCGAGCTTACTGTACTGCGCGCGTCCTATACATAACATTGTGAGCGCAAACGTGAATGTGCGCTGGTACGAGTATGGTATTACAATCTATTTTGCGGTAATTACTGCATGTCCTTATCGCGCATAATTTTAGCAACTCCTACAAGCTGGTGTTGATGGCAAATCTGAACAACCTGGCCGAACCCAAATACACCAGCCCAAAAAAAAATACGCAGCAAAGTATAGTTGTCCATTCAACCAATAAAATGGACAAGTTGTGTGCGCATGTATTATTGCTGCAGCATATATGCTCAGATTGACTGTGGCAGACGCAATTTGTTAACGTGAGATAATTGTGGTTCTTAATTCTGATTGGCTGAATCGTGACAAAAAAGCATTATTGATCGGCGGATGAAAAGCCACGCGAGGATTGTAATACCAGCGTTGATTTGCATGCGCAAAACTTTATCGCTTGGCGCAAAGATTTTCGCTTTGCGCAAGGATTTTTGCGTGAAGAATGTAATATAGCCCACGGTGTCTTTTTTTTTTTTTTTTACCCCGTTTGGCTTGGCAGCTTTTTCCAGCGGCTGGTCAGTGCTCTATTCGGCGGATTGTCAGGTTTTTTCGGATGTGTTTGGGGGTTTTGTGGCAAATCGCCAGGTGCGTCTGGCATTTTTTCAACGTTTTTTCCAGCGGTTTTTTTAATGCTTTCGGTGCATTTTCCCTGCACTTGAGGGACCCTGCGGTGAATGCTGAATTCACCGCAGGGTCGGGGACTTTCGGTGCTCTTTGAATAACCCTGATAGTAAATATAAAAGTAATAACAATGTAACAATATCTTTACTGTACAACAAAATAGTAAAACATACAATATTTCAAATAAAAAAATAAACAAAATAAAAAGTAAATATCTTTACTGTACAACAAAAAATAATTATTACAAAATGTAGCAAAAATATCTTTACTGTACAATAAAAAAATAAACAAAATAAAAAGTAAATATCTTTACTGTACAACAAAAAATTATTACAAAATGTAGCAAAAATATCTTTACTGTACAATAAAAAATATATAATTATTAAAAAATGTAACAAAAATATCTTTACTGTACAATAAAAAATATATAATTATTAAAAAATGTAACAAAAATATCTTTACTGTACAAAACAATACATGTAAAATTACAA